>JARFJB010001626.1:0-53752 GCA_036346205.1 Vesta saturnalis | reverse complement strand
GCTATATCGGTTTAAATTTTAAACACTTTTTTTACATTTCTGGGTTTTTTAAAAATAAAAAACAATTTTAAAACAAAATTCGTGATTCAATCTTTGAAACATTAAGCTGATAAAAATGTTTTTAAAAAAATTCATCTTGTACAGATTGTGTGGTATGTGCATGTGTGCTGTGTGTATGTGATGTGCGTGCAGTAGGTAAGATTGAGACTTTTGGGACACCACCACAAAAACCGTTTTCCACATTTCCAAGGTTGCCACAAAACCAAGGTCCCACCGTACCAAGGTCAAAAAGCGCAATGTGTGACCTACAATATCATTACCACAAACCCACGGTCACAAACCCCGATTTCCTGTTCCACAACTACAGTCTGTCGACATATCATTACCACAAAACCAGGGTCACAAGCTCCGTTTCTGTTCCACTATTACAAGGCTATCCGACCACGCTTTCCTGTTCCACAACTCAAGGCTATCGTGACATATCATTACCACAAAACCAGGGTCACAAGCTCCGCTTTTCTGTTCCACTATTACAAGGCTATCCGACCACGCTTTCCTGTTTCACAATTACAAGGCCATCCGTGTGACCTTTTATGCTTAGCCATGCTTGCTACTCTATACCCCACTTGTATGTTTTTACTCACTTGTATGTTTTGCCACTTGTATGTTTTTGCTCAACCTCACTTTTACCAAAATAAAAGAAAAACAATATGTTAATATATTTAATTGATGTAGACAGACATGTACTAATTTATTACTCAGATATATGATTTTCTTTAGGAATAAAACATTTTGATTTAGTACAAGTGCAGAAGGTCCTCTCCACTTCCGTTTCAGTACATCTGCGCGGACGTGGTGCGAGGAGCTGAGCATACGTGCAATGTGGTGCCCATCGTAGATGTTCCTGTAACGGATTGACATCTGGCTGCCATCGGTTTATTCTAACCCCACACATGAAACATTCAACCGTATCGTCTGAAGATGTGGAAATGAATCCTGCTGCAGCAAGCGATGAGGGTGAGTGAACTCCAGACCATGTTCGATACGTTAGTAAGCGTTTATCGAAACAGTTGTAATACTGAGGATAATAAAAGTTTGGGTCACACATGTTAACATCAGCGAAACAGTAAGATACTGACAGGAAATAATGTATTCTATACAATATATACAATATATATACAATATATACAACACATATATACAATATGTACAATATATACAATAGATACAGTAAAAAAAGACTACTCGTCTACGTAGCACACCTCATCACACAGTATACATGAGTCATCATCGTACACATCGTATAACTGTGTGAGAGGTGCCCTACACGACGAGCACCAATAATATTCGTGCGACAGGTAGTATCGCGCAGTCCACCGCTCCATATGCATATGATGGTCCAGTACGCGGTAATCTCCTGGTTTCAATCGAGCGAAACAGCAATGACACAAATTCATGAAGTCCACCAGATGGTATCGAACATGTATTGATACAATGTGGGCATATGCTGTTACACGACTTGCCGCAAAGTGCTCGCGTATTACCTTGCTCATTTCGGTATACCACGCTGAATTCCACTGAACCAGTTCATAATTATTTCGTAGCACTTTGTTTATGGAAGCCGGTAGTATTCCTTCCTTTTCAAAATTTACCCAGTTCGGAATTAATTGACATGTCCGTCGCGTACTAATTTGAAATAGGGTTTGTGGTTGGTACATTGTCTTCCAATCGTCTTGCACTGGAGTAACTGACATAGTGAAGATCGGTAACTATGGTATATGTAAAACCCCTCCCTTTAAGTATATGAAGAAACTGAGTGGTATGTAACCTTGTGTAGTAAACTTGTTGTGGCAAAGTGGAACAACCTTGAAACCTTGGAAATGGTGAATATAAGGTCTAGGCAAAGTGGAACTGAAACCTTGAAATGTGTGAATATAAGGTTGGAAAACAAATATGGCAAAGTAACAACCTTGGAATGAGACGAAAGAATAAGTATGGCTGTGAACCTTGAAGTAGTGGAACGAAAAGAAAACCTTGAAAAGGTGTAACGACAAGACCGCTAAAGCAATGTGTGGTACAATCGTGAAGGTCACGTAAGTAGCCTTGAGGAGGGTACATAGTGGGAGAGTGTCATATATAAAAGAGAGGAATGTATGTAAAGTCAGTATCGTATATAATGGATAACATCGTACGTCAAGCCATAGAAAAGGCGAAGATTATCGGTGCTATAAGTTCAAGTAAATATTGCGATATTTTGCTTAATAATGTGCATTATTTCTTAAATAAAAGTAAAACAAAGTTTGTTAGTGTCGGTCTATCACCCAAATTTGGATTTGAGCCAGTCGTAAAACTAGGTGGAACGAAGAGTGGTGGAGTGGTGTTTGACAAGCAGGAATGGCGTATACTTATGGATAATCAAGGGTAATTACTAATTATTTCTACAGTCCTGAAGGAACATGGCTACCTACCAAACTGGGATCGAAGACTGTCTCGTACGAAAATATTAACAAGAAAAAATTATACGCCTCTGTGATAGTGACGAAATTGATGTCTATTTAGGATGGGAGTCTATAGAACAGTTATGGAAGCTTTTGAAGATAATATATTACCGATTGGAGTTGGCAGATACTGTGAACTTTCCAGAGTTTTATAAAACCTAATACAGTCGACAGCGACAATTCCTGAATGTAACATTCACCAAGTTATAGGTCCATTGCTGATGTATTTGAGGTCAACATAGCCTGCCTTCTGGAAATGGAAGTATTTGCCAAGGAGAAACTATATATGGATATGGATCTTGCCAATCCTATAACTGAAAGGGGGTAACGCGCTTGTAGTCAATAGTGGATAGTATTAGATGTTAGTCAATATGTGGATGTGTTATAGTGCGGAGTCGTGGCCTAAAGCTGTAGATTGTGTTAGTGCAGTCCAAAGACTAATATGCCAGTTACAATCATTAGAATTCGATGCTGATCATGAAAAAGTGTATGGAATGGGTAGATTTAGTGATGACTATTTAAATAATCTAGTTAATAAGTATGGGGAGGAATACGCCTTTGTGAAAATACTTAACATCGCATGTAGGCGATATAGAGTGTATTTGTTGTATAAAGCGATTAATAGAAGACCTTAAAGAAATATCATTGGAGCAATTTATACACGAAATAGAAAGATATTTACCGAATTTTGAGTCATCAGATGACGACTCACCCAGTGAAGAAGGTGCGCATTAATGAGTCCAAAACGTAGTTCACTACATAGTAGTATGGGAGTTGGCTTACAGGCATGCGCGAAAAGGAGAATGGGAACAATTAGCTAGAGATTCTGCACGATTTAAAAAAGAATAGGCGACTGTGCTAATATAATTTCACCAATTCTCGAAAAACAGCATCGTGAGTGTGTGTTTGTCAGACGCTTTAGTAGTATGTAGTGATGTATATGTATAGGATAGTATAATAAAAAGTAAAAAAAGATCTGTTTATTGCATATTAATATTACAGTATATATAATTAAGGTTAATTAGCGTATTACACAATGTCTTTGGTAGAAATCCAGGAGTTGTGAGAAGTATCAAAACCCAACCACTTAACGAGAGCTTTATTCCCTTGACGTCGGATGACACGTTCAACTAGATGAATGTCTGGATGTTTAACACTTTGTAGTTCGGGCTCATAGAACCGACCTTGAATCTCTTCATCTCGACTATCACGTAATGTGTAGGTGAGTGGGCTTGAACGTTTAACTGTTGATATTCGAAAGACTTCGTAACTCCAATTAGGTGTGTACCCTTAGAGAATATGCTTCTATGTTTGCTAATGCGTACATGTTCCCCACTTAAATTTAGGTGTTTTACGGTCAAGAACTTTCTGACATTTTAAATGTTGCAAAATATCTGCAGCATTCTTTTCCGTTACATCTACCGGTTTATATCCGGTTGTTCTATGCTTTCTTGAATTATAATCGGTAACAATTTGAGGCAAGATTGATAGCCACTTATAGATCCTTGCATGCTGAATGTTTTCCACATTATTGCTTTAAGGGTACGATTGACACGTTCGACTATGCTACTTTTCAAGGTGGAATAACTACTGTAATGATTGATATTGAATTTTTTCATTACTTTTTTAAATTCTGCATTATAAAACTCCGTTCCCATATCAGTTTGTATATGCGTAGGCATCTTTTGCAACCAGATAGCAGTTTATCCATTACCTCCCGACTAGTTTACCATTCTTGCGTTTGATGGGGAAAGCCCAGACATATTTAGAGAAGGCATTAATTATTACTAAAATATATCGAAATCCTTTATTCACATGAGCATAAGGTATCATTTCCACTAAATCAGCTTGAAAGAGATCATTTAAACCTTTTAGTACTACACAACGTCGCGGAAAATTTCTCCTTGCTGGTTTGTGCAGTTCTTCAACAACATCGGATTTACTCATTTTTACTTTGGATTTAGTACAATCTCTAGGATGAATAATTGTTCTTTGTCGAAAGTGATATCTTTTGGAATTATAGGTTGAATCACACCTTCCTTACGAATAGTTTTATTATTTAGAAACAGCGGTGTCGTATATATTAAGTATCCACTCGAAGATGAATATCTCGAGGTAACCACTACAATGCAATATTTTTCCCTCTGTAGGAAAGAAATATCTACCATTGATACCCAATGGAATATCTACTTGTCTGTTTCAAGACACCTTGCAAGGTAAAATAAGTTTCGTAATATATATCACTTTGCTTCGTAGCATCACTGCGATGCTGAGTAATATGTTTTCCAAATTTATCCACTGTCATTTGATGATGAAGATGTCGCCAAATTTATCTATTGGCATAACTGATGGACATGTAGTACTGCCTTTAGTGGTAGTCGGTGTAACAATGAAATGAAAAGGATATAGTAATAGGTTTATAACAAGAGCTGTTACTGTATTACTTTTGCTTACGTAGTTCATCAATTATATATACTACTTCGTTGTGATTGCTAGTATTTCCTGTCGACATTGATCCTAATAATTTCCGTAGCCAATCTACTAACTTATTCGGGTTATTCCACGGTACAAATTCAATAGCTTTGTTATTGTATCGCAATAGTTGCATGCCACCACCTCTTTTGGAGATAGAAGTTGTTCGAGATCTTGTGGTTGGAGGGACAATAGATGATGTAGCTGACCGTTTTCTAGGTTGAAGTAATGGTTTAATGATTTCAATATTTTTTACTATTAGTTCCTCGGATTTGGTCTGTCGAGTTATAATTACGTCGGGCAGCATTAGTACGACGCAATATGTCATTGTATTGCTGTAGGTCACTCTTTTGTATCCCGTAGGCTTTTTTAAAAGTAGTTCATATAATCCCGGTGTTCCTTCATAGTCTAGGGAGGATCCATCAGGAAGAGTGATATGAATTTTCACCAATAAAGTCTAATTCAGCATCACCAATAAAAAATTTCTCTTCTTCGGAATGAAATGTACGCCATATGTTAAGTCATACTCGTCTTCTGTATCTCTAAATATACCTTCAACGTAGTACTTAGCTAATCCTTGGTATTGATTTAGATAATCTTCAAAGGCGGGTTGAGATCCAGCAGCTAACAGTTCTGATTTCAATTGTTGTAAAGTAGGAATTTCCACATCATCATCGTTAGTGGTATCAGCAATTACAGTTTCCTGTGAAGGTTGGAATGGTTGCGGAACAAGAGTGCGTGGAGCCTTCCGTAATCCAGCTGTTTTAGGTGTGTGATGTAAAAAACTTCAGTTTCTTGTGCAATGGACTTCATTTTTGACAGCTTCTGGCGTAAGGGGTTCAGCTTTGATGAGAGAACCATCTTTTAGTAATTAATTGTTTTAATGGTTGTGTAATAGGTTTAAAGTGTGCTTCTATTGCACGTTCTGTAAGAGCAGTATCTTCTTTCAAACTAGCATATTTTGTTGCACGCTCTTGCGAGCACGCAAAATGTCTTGTACTAAGCGCCCTTCATTACGACTGCATATGTTCCATACTGCTACCATATTTATAATGCTATAAAACAGTCAAATCTCTTACGGTACCGACCTGTATTAACATCGCTTTCTTTATCAATAACAATAAAACCGAATTTGTCCGCCAGCAACAAAAACATAAATCTTTAAACCTATCAAAGGACATATCGACATTAACGTGATCATCATACACATGCTTAAGATTAGTGTGATCTTGTTGAAAAGAATAAGTAAATTAGCATTATCACGTATAAGCTGTTTTGGAATTGAAGAATACGTTTGACACAGATAGAAACAATCATTATTTCGATGTCTGCCAAAACAGAAATGATCTCTTATTTCATTTTGCTTATGACAGCTACATCATCGAAAAATCATTATTGAATTTTTACGGGAATCACTAGGGATATAACATCACTATTATCACTGTATTCGAAATACCCGACTTCTTTTATGGGTGTCAGTAAATTTCGTAGGTACTGGTATTTAGGTTGATATAATGATTTGCAATAAATATATACATTTTCAAAACGTAAACCATTTGGATGTTCTAACAAGGTAATCATAACATTTGTTTTTCCGCACCCAGATGGACCAACGATTATACCTCGTTTACATCCTCCTTTCAGTAGACCGCTATGTTTAGAGTAAAGTTCCTTGTTATCAGCTGTGTCATAATTTTAATAGGTAATTCTGTGTCTTGCGGAATGAAGCGTATGGTGCCTCATAGTACTAAACCACAAATTGTATGGTACTAATATATATACGTGTCATACAATAAAAGTAGTTTAGTAGTGGAGTGACAGCCAGTCTGGTATGAAGTATACTTCCGGTGTAATAAGAAGAAAAGGTTCAGGATTAATTAATACCTTAATAAATAAATTACCCGTGGAGTTGCATATACCTGGGTATAGATACTGCGGACCGGGTACCCGTTTACAAAAACGACTAGCTCGCGGCGACAAAGGTATTAATGAATTGGACGAAGCCTGTAAAGAGCACGATATTGCATACTCCCAGTCAAACGATTTAAGTCAACGACACATTGCCGATAAAACTTTGCAACAAAAAGCTTGGAATAGATTTCGTTCCTCAAACGCTACATTTGGAGAAAGGGCAGCTGCATTAACTATAACTGGAATAATGAAAGGAAAACGGAAAATGGGGATGGGTGGAAGATCACGGACAGGCAATAGAATGGGAAGCAAATCACGAAGAACAAAGCGTACTCCCAAACCAATTTCATTTAACAAAGCGGTACTTCTAGCGCGACGTCGTGTTGGTGGTAAACTTCGATCATCTTTACGATCTACAATACACCAAGCCTTAAGCGTTCTAAAACACAAAAAATCATGTCACCCAAGAGCAGAATATTACCTATACCAAAACGAGGGGTTCATACCTCTTATTCCCCTATTTGCAGCATTAGGAGCCTTAGGTTCGTTAGGTGGCGGTGCAGCTGCAGTTGCAAAAGCGGTTACCGACGCAAAAGCTGCGACAAAAACGTTAGAAGAAACCAAACGACACAATCAAGCAATGGAAGCAGCAACCGTTGGAAAAGGTTTATATCTAAAACCATATAAACGAGGTTTGGGCATATATTTACAACCGTATTCAAAAAACTCCCACTGAAGCTACCACGCCACGCCTTAAGTAATGTTGAGCTATCAAAATTTGTGGAGCAATTAAAGATTCCCTACTTTAGAGGGATATATATGCGAGATAAGCTACCTACACGAATCCATAGGAATGAATGTGGTATCGTGAATCTGGATAATCAAGCTAATCAGGGAACACACTGGACAGCATATATTAAGCGTAATAGACATATAACATATTTTGATAGTATAGGACATATTAAACCACCCTTCGAATTAGTCCACTATTTTAAAAGTGATGGTAGCAGAAACACAATTGATTATAACTTTACTAAGGTTCAAGAGTTCAATACATACAACTGTGGTCATCTAGTCTTACGATTTTTATACGACTACTCGTTCTGATTGTCAGTAGTTGTTACGTGATCGTGATGTCGTACACTTTACCTTCACCGGTAAAAGCAGTATCCTGCAAGCATTTAATCCACCGATTTTCTTGATAATGAGTCGGAATATGTAATGGGGTTAACTAGTTTTGAATCGTTCAATACTATACAAAACGTTACTTCAAAGAACAACATGCTCATATTTGGAAGAGATAAAATTACAATACCGCCAGGAACATACGAAATCGCAGATGTGAATAAATATATTAATGACTCAGTGAAAGACGATAAGGGTATATTAATTTACGAGCAAATAATAATACTATGAAAGCAACCATGAAAGCAACCCATAACATTAGTTTCAATGTGGTCCATTCGATAGGGCCTATGCTGGCTTTAATAAAACTGCTGTTTACCAAGCTAAAAAGTGTACACCTCTGAGAACCCTATTAACATCATCAAAATTAACTCATTAATTATCGAGTGCAATATAACAAGTGGTAGTTTTAAAAATGGTGAGTCATCACACATAATTCATCAATTCTTTCCCAGTGTACCAGCGGGATATAAAATAATCGAATCACCTCAACATGTTATCTACTTACCTATAAATACATCTACCATTTCAACAATAACACTTAAAATAGTAGACCAAGACGGAGATCTCGTCAATTTTAACGGAGAAGTCATAACGATAGGACTACATTTAAAGAAAATATGGTGACGCGGTATAATACATGTGCATGTAACCAGTGCAAAACAAACTATAAAAGAGTGAAGTGTGGAAAGGGTACAGTCAGTAAGCGTTCAGCGACCAAAGCGTTGACAGCGCAGAACAAAGCATTCTTGGAGAGTCTCGGGTTTACAGTACTACAATGAGTGTATTAAACGTTAATGAAAAAGTTGTTGTTGATAATGCTATCGTTAATTCCGAACTGCACACCCATCAACCATATACTACGAGATTTGGAAACAATGATGAAATCAGGATACCCATTCAGGAAGACATGTGCACTCTACCATCAGAAAGTTATGTTTATGTAGAGGGAAGATTATTGCGACAGGATGGCACTGTCTCCAATACCGCAAGGTTCGTTAATAATGGTATCGCATTTTTATTCAGTGAAATTAGATATGAAATGAATGGAATAGTGGTAGATTCCGTAACTAAGGTGGGGTTAACGTCGACAATGAAAGGTTAGTATCATTGACACCCAATGATCTTGCCCGCCATCAAAATGCCGGTTGGTTTCCTACATCAAAACACACTAACAAATGGCAAGGGTATTTTAATGTCGTGTACCTTTGCGAATGCTGCTTGGCTTTTGAAGATTAAATAAAGTGATTTTGAACATTAGACAAGAACTTGTATTAATTCGTAGTAAATTGATACCGATGCAGTAATTTCAACTGTGGACGAAGCATTAAAAGTTAACATAGATAAGATTTATTGGAAAGTTCCACACATCTTCCAGCATTAGCGGAGGAATTAGCGTTAACGAAATACATTGATAAAAATGTAATACTCCACTAGCATTTAGAAGTTGGGAAACCCAATATATCCCGCTTACCAACAACAGATAAGCATACATGGGCAATCAAAACATCGACTAGTATTGAAACACCAGATACATTATTATAGGGTTTCAAACTGGACGAGAAATAATTTATGCCGATGCGAGAAATTCGATAAATGTGCACTAAAATATTCGGGTATTCCTAACACCGACCGTTACCCGTATGATAATTTAAAGTTAATTATGATAACAATTGCTTTGCCACGTTGTATGAAATGTTTGCTAAATTCCAAATGTCTATTATCAAAGAGATGGCAACCATTAACCTATTCAATTTACGACGGCTGCACCCTGATGGTGGTCGACTGCTCAAATCAAAAAGAAGTATTGCACTCAAAGCAGTAGTTCTTCGTGTGAGTTTGAAACATCGGCCAACATAGCTAATACGACCGCATACTGTGTTATACTCCAGATCGTTTAGTTACATACAACGCGTTAACCAAAGCAGTACGACAGTTGTAATACAATGTCCGTCATAATCGATGTACAAGGGTTAAAATTCAAAAGCTTTATACCAAAAGAACTCGCCATTTATAATGGGAAACAAATTGCCCATTTTGTTTTTAAATCACCGTATCCCTGGCATACGTTGGATGCAAGAGTCGTCGTCAAGCTACTTGGTTAATGCAAAACCAGCACTGTATTAAATGGGAAGAAGGGTATAACCACCACACCACTTTCGAAGAATCTCGAGAGATTGATTCAGCCAACAGATCTGTCTATGTCAAGGGCAGAGAAAGCAGATTACATCAGAAAATTTGTGACCCAGCCTGTTATTGAACTTGAGGAAAGTCCACCTCTTCCTGCTATGCAACCCGTTTGTTACTTTCATTGTAAATCATTATGCCACTGTGCTTTGGCTACTGTATATCATTTATATAATATATATATAATGCAATAAGTCTTACATATTTTTTAATAAAAAAATAGTAAATAGTCATTTTCGTTTTTTTATTTATATCACAGTATTTGTATAGTATATATTCTCTTACTAACGAATTAATACATAATATTAATATATTTAAACAACTAAAGGAATAATACAACTTATTATTAATATAGTTTCATTATGGAGAGAATATAGGAAAAAAACTAGCAAGTGTCAGTACCCAAACTATTCTTCTTCCGGTTAATATAAATTCATTTGCTTAGCAACCTGTAATAGTTCGCTCAACGGATCAGCATTCTCCAATTCCGGTATTCGCCAATGCCCCCACGCCAATGTGGAACACGTATCACGTAGTCGATATCGTTTGTCATCCTGGGACCTAAAGGCAATTTTGTTTAACATTTCGGTATATATATCATGTAAGGTTGATCGAAACACAAGCATTTTACACATTACTGTTTTATCAGACCCTCCGCGACCGCTTTGTAGTCTACTTCCGTCAACACTTTCTGAATAATAACTTTCTTAACACCTTTCGCTTTCTTAACAACTTCTTATCAGCAAGCTTCAGACAGTATGACTTCGATCCAGCACCATAAAATAATGAATCGCTTTCCTGCATACTCATCTTTCATTCGTCCAACGACGGAAGCAGTCGTAGGAATACCATGCAACTCATTATGATAGTTGGAAGTATCATATTCGTCTAAATTATTTCGCATGTGTGCATACATATCATCAGTTACTATCTCAACAATCAAAGAATCCGTGTCAGTATAGAGCAACGTGACATTCTTGCCATAATGAGCTCGTAAGATATCATAAAAACCGATACATTATAATTTTGGAAAGATCTAAAATACTGAATCCGACATAGACGGGTTTGTCGTACGTAACTACCTGTTTCGACAATTCCGCCGCAAACAATTTATCAGTGAATTGAATAAAATTTTAAATTGCGGTTTTGCAACGTACCGTGCTAGACCTACCCGACGACCGTTATTTTCCCAATGTGTTAACAGTTTAATAACTCTTCGTTTATCGACATTTTCCATTGTTTTACCAAACACGCCATTATTCATGATTTTATAGAAATCCTTTTCAAACTTGTTTTGTGCTGTGTTGCGGAGAGCTGTATTAAGGTCTACGTATGGTATTAGCCACGGACTCTGACGAAATCGTAAAACCCTATGAATACGAGTAACAATTAAGCCATGCTCTATACATTGTTTTAAATAGCGGTAATGTATAACATAGTTGGTCTTATCACACAGGTTCGGGATTAACTTCTCCTCCTGGGAATGTGGTGCGCAGATCATTTCAGGACAAAACGGATAATCGTTGTGTTCGTCATGCAGATGGTGGGGATAATGTATATCAACCTCCAGTACAAATCCAACATCGGCGTCATCATCAATCTTTACTACGTCAAAGTGTTCTATTTCCTCTTGAGGTAACCACATAAACCCATCGTGAGGCAGGTATTGCTTCATACTCCAGCCGTATAAATTCGTGGCATCTAAATATTGTAAAAACACTTTCGGTTGTTTAGGATCATAGTTTGGAACAAACTCGTTATTAGCGATGCTTCTCCGCTTGATACAAGTACTTACTCCACCACGAATACCTTGTTTAAAAAGTGATACATATCCATATCCGTCAGTAATTCTAGCTCTACTTTCGTACATTTCAACATGGCATCCCACGCCAATCCAGGTAAAGTGACATACTGTGCAGGTTCTAACCCATACACACCCATACATAATCTCCTAAAGTTTTCAAACACGTCAGCCAATAACAACACATCTGATTTTAAATAAATATCAGCATAATCACCTAGTGTATTACACTTAAAGTGATCCCATACCAGTAGAACGCGACAGTATTCGTCATCGGAAATATTTGCATCGCGCATTTTATCGTAGAATTTGTCATATGATGGCACCGTGATGTCGTTCAACTTACTAAAGCTGTCTACGTACGCATAAGGGAAACTACCTTATTTCTCACTAAGTTGAAGTCGCTATCATTACTAAAATATTTCCGTACCTCCATACATTGATCATCTGATAAATTCTGTGATAGAGTATCTAAGGATGCAGCCATGAATCTACAACTATCGACGAACCGTAAATTAATGTATTTCTTTTCCCTGATACCATGACTGTTTACATATTCATCAACAAAAATATGCTTACCAAACGTTATATATTTTTCACTGTTAACCGGAAGTACGGTAATTTCTTCCGTTTCACTCGCTAACTGTTTAATGAACAGGTGAACATCATAACCACTGAGATTATGTAGAAAAACGGGAAGAAATGTAGGTACCTGATAGTTTAAGTTACACGTTGAATGTGCTGCACCACGATACTTACCAGTAACGTGACAGTGATCTCGTACTTTCGGATTTGTCGGATCGGTCGTAAAGTGCTTACCGCATATGTAACAACATACACTGCATTCATACGTAACCTGCTGTTCATCCGTTAATGGTGTCATTGGGACAATAGCTTTGAAATGTTCATTATATATCCGTTTTACATCACTTTCCAGTCGTCTTATAAATATCTCCCTGCATTGCTCCTCTATACAGCTCTAACTTAGACCACGCATCGTTTACACTACACTTAATGTAATAACTAAACGAGTATGGTTCGTGTTTACGTTTTTATCGTGAACGGTTTTTCGGGATCTGGTTCAGCCGTATCTACCGGTACTAAGAGCGCTTCAAAATCAGCATATATTACGAATGGTAGAACCATTTGTTTCTGATAGTTCCGAAAAGCGAGTATATTTTCCGCGTAGAATTCCCCGGTTATGTCTTTTTTTGTTTCACGCCCGGTAATTTTGTATATACGAAGTTACAGTCGTGTGACACGTGTCGGTTAATTGCTCCTCGGATCTAAAGTAATACAAGCATGCATCACAAAATACATTGCCCGTTCCGCCGAGTTATTTGGTTGCTAAGTAAACGAGAAAATTTTTATCCATACATAATGCTGATTATCTGTTTGGTTACTGACTAATAATAATAAATTAACATGGACTGCCTGTTTGGCTTTGGTGTAGTAAAGGCCCCACTACCTCCGTGACACGTTGACCATCACGATAGGTATCGTGAAAATGTCCTCTAAAATGCATGAAAAACGTTGTTTTTTGTAAACACTATATTTAGCGAAAGGAAAACAGTAGAAATCATTCGTACAACTGCTTCTAAAGTAATACAGACGAAAAAATCAAGATGAATGCTACAACTTCCCCATCATCTGCTTCATCTGGCGCCGAAGAAATGTATCAGGTAAGACCATAATTTTTTTTTTTTTTTTTTTTTGCACTATTGATGTATTTGTAACTTTTTTTTATTTTTTCAGGTGGACCAATCTATATCGCCTGAGGCATTTTTTCTTCGGCAAGTCCTATCCCGAGATCCCTCCAACACCTCACGTTTCCTCCACACTATTTCCATCCAGCCCTAACTATCCCTCCACCTTTAGCCCGTTGGCTTCCTCCACACCTCTACCCATCCATCCCTACAGTCCAACACTTCAGCCCTCTTCCCTGAAGTGGTATACATCCTCAACCCTATTCCACTCCAATTGACGTGGGTAGCTCAACCAGTGACGATACAATCTATGAACAGACGACCGTAGTCCTGGATTCTCCACAGGAGCTCGACAGTGCTGCGAGGACAAATACATTAGACATACCTAACGCTGACGTCATCACTATCAGTGACGCCGACGATGCTGCCTACGATAGTGATGTATGCAGCACAGTGTCTTCCAGTGTTGAGGCGGTTTGTTCCTCATGTGCTGGGAAGACTATCTCAACATTGGTGACTACGACTCCGACGTAATAATGGACCCTGCCTACAGCTACGATTCAGACGACTATGACAATGACGCCCTACGACAACAACGAAGACTTAGACGTAGAGAGTTCATCAATGAAGTCGTCATTGAAGCGAGCAGTGACGAAGACGACTTCATGAACTCTCTAACAAATAACATGCAAAGCCTCGAACAAAGCGATCAAGACCTCGAGGCTATTGTACAACGAAACCGTGAACAGGAACTGGATGACGCAGCCCAGGAAGTCCAGGACAACGGGATGACTCTGACATGCACGACGACGAAGACGAAATTATTGAAGACACCTGGTTTTGGGCTACCCACATTCCCATGACTATTGGCCGCACTCTGCTTCCCCGGTATCCAATATCATGCATTCGATGGCGTCAGGAGACAGTGCTGCAGCAATACAGCTTTTGCTAATTGCTGCGTGGTACTGGCTCTTTACGCGCATCGCATTATCACCTGGGAACGTCTAACATTCACGGTATGTATTCCCTTTACACTAATGCTATACTAATGCATCTGGTTTTTCTAGCTGACCACCATAGTACCATTTGTCCGGAATTATGATGTCGTGATTACGGAGACTACTCTGAGGCCAGCAGACGTAATGACACTAGAGCTTGTAGACATTATACCTTGACTGGAATACTGTTAAAGCTCGTTTTACTCTGGACGATCACGCCATCATATCATCTGGAAACGATACTGAAACTTCGAAGAGATTGGATCTACGAACTCATCCGAGTTCGTAATGTAGCTCTTCGACATGGTCTTTCCTAAAAGTGAGTCGAGACAGACATAGTAATAACACATGCCACATTTCTCCAGCTACTTATGTGTTATTTTCAGAAAAGACAATCCTCAATAGTGGGCTAGCAGACCACTAGACCACAACTGACTGACGCTTGACTGTAGACCAACAGATTGACAGACTGCTAGACGAAAGACTGACGACTGACAGATGAACAAACAAACGATGCATTACATTTTGTATATGTGGTCAAACATATCTTCATGCTCCACCATGATAAGCTGATGCATATGTAGGAACAGAGAAACATCACGCATACTGCACGTCCACGCAGATGGTAATGACTATGAAGTCGAGATTGACGCTTTTTGACTTGTACTAGACCAAAATGGTTTTATTCCTAAAGAAAATCATATATCTGAGTAATACATTAATGGAATATATTAACATATTGTTTTTGTATTTTGGTAAAAAGTGCAGGCTTGAGCAAACATACAAGTGGACAAACATACAAGTGTATAGAGTGCAAGCAGTGTGCGTGTGCGTAAGTACGGTGCGGATGCTTGTAATTGTGAACAGTGACAGCGTGTGCGTGATAGCCTGTGTAGTGGAACAGGAATGCGGGTTGTGCTGCGTGTTCTGTGGTAGATATGTCGTCACATGATGCGCTGTATGTGTGACAGTGACTGCGGTGCGTGTGCGTGTGACCGTTTGTGCGTGTCCAAAGTCAGTCACCATGTGCGCTGTGCTGTGTGCGTGTGCGTGTGCGTTTTGTGGCGTGTGCGGTTGTGCGTGTGCGTGTGCGTGTGGTGTGCGTGTATGCTGTGTGCGTGTGCTGTGTGCGTGTGTCGTGTGTGCGTGTGCGTGTACGTGTGGTGTGCGTGTGCCTGTGTGTGCTGTGCGTGTGCGTGTGCGTGTGCTGTGTGTGTGTGCGTGTGCTGTGTGCGTGTGCTGTGCGTGTGCGTGTGCGTGTGCGTGTGCTGTGCGTGTGCGTGTGTCGTGTGCGTGTGCGTGTGGTGTGCTGTGCGTGTGGTGTGCGTGTGTGTGTGTGCGTGTGCGTGTGCGTGGTGTCGTGTGCGTGTGCGTGTGCGTGTGCGTGTGCGTGTGCGTGTGCGTGTGCGTGTTGCGTGTGTTGCGCGTGCGTCGCGTGTCGTAAAGCTGCGGCGCCGCGGATATCACTTGGACCATTAAAGCTATCGATATGTAATTAGGTACAAAAATGATTTGCCATATAATCTAGGTCAAGTTCGTTAATGAGCAAAATCCAACCAGTGGCGAGCCATTTTTAGGGGATTAGAAAATAAATTCATTGCTTCAAATTTTAAAAAGTTACATAATGAAAAAAACCAATACTTATTTGTATGATTTCAAAATAAAATAATATATAATAAGCAGTGGCGCGCCGTTTTTAGGGTACAAAATTGTGCATATTTTAATTTATCAACCATTTTTTTAAAAGTGGCTAAGTATAGATCATTTGTTAAAATTTAAAACTTCAAAATGGCGAATCAAAAATGAGGGATTATCGTGTTTATTTAATTTATGAGCTGATTGTTTTGAAAGTCGGGTATTAGGGGTTTTCAAGATCGCTAAGTATAAATCACTTGGCAAAATCAAAAAATTAAAAATGGCTGATCAAAAATTGGGAATTATCGTGTTTAAAATCCGATGTGACAAAAATTCAGGTATTGTGGGCTAATGATACATTTTGCAACTTTGTTAATTTGTAAAACATTATCTAAATAAAAAACTTTTAAAAACTGCCAGTGACACCGTTTTTAGGGTGCAAATTTTTTTTGAAACTCTGGTATTGAGGGGGGGGGTTAAGAATAAATCATTTGTCAAAATTTAAAAATTCAACATGGTGTATCAAAAATAAGAAATTATCGTGCTTAAAAACGGATATGATTAAATTCATCATCTGATCCATCTACATCATCTATGGCCATCTAAAACATTTAGGTCAGCTACGTTATTTATGTCATCTGCGCCATCTAGGTCATCTGAGTCATTTAAGTATCTACCTCTAACTAAGTTATCTTCGTTAATCAAACTATCCACGTCGCCTGTACAATACACTGCATTTCCACCACTTACATTTTCTACAAATTTGTGATTCCCACAGACGTTGCGGTTTTGGGAACGCTCAAAAGTAAAATTCGCGTCATTCGCGTCGTATAGTGTACCCTAGTAATTTAAATCATTCACGGCGTCTATGTTACCTACGTTGTCTAATTAATTTACGTGCTAAACGCCAAAGTCATCCGCGGTATCCATGTTATCACAGAGAAGTTGGATCTGTAACAACACTGTTTGTTTGGCATTCGGGAGGTAATGGGTTCGACCTGCGTTACTGTCTACCTTGTATGAGATTGTTTCAGGGTTTTCCTCATTCACATATAGCAGCATGATCACTGCGTATAGGCACATAATGTGCAGCTATTTAGGAGAATCCTGGGATAGTATTTTCTCCCACAGAACCCTAACTCCATTCCTTTCGATTCTATCCGGACCGTGCGCATCCTTAATCCCACCTGTTCATGTTGTCTACGTCGCATGCGTTATCTACGTGAAAAAAAGTCACCCACATCGCCTACGTTACTTTCCTCATCTGCATCACCGACGTCAACACCACCTACATGATATGTTTTACTTAGGTCAGCTACGTAATTTTGCCTTATCCGTGTTGTCTGTCATCCGTGTTATCCACGACATCTAGGTCACCTAGCCCAAATCGCATGAATATCATCATCATCATCGCCTAAGTTACCTACATTGGTGAGTTTTTGGTTACATTTTGTCCTCAGCTTCGCCACGTGCGTTGTAAACATGTCTAGGTCGTTTACAATATACATTTGTTAGGGTATATCTTCCATATGAATTATGTTGGCTATGTTCTTTGTCATTTTTGTAATCAACCGTCATTTTCAATATTTACCTTTTTTGTAACTCTTATGCCACATGCATCTTTGTGTTCTACTTTTCCACATGATGCAGGGCACGTCAGTGTTAGCAACTTACCAATTATTACAGTGTATTTTTTTGTTATAAACGCTAAAATTTCAAAAATACACATGGAGACATTTTTATCTTTTTTTTTTAATGGTTTGGTTCCCTTTTCATGTTGCATTAAACCTACAATTTTTACAAGACATCCAGCCACTGTTACTTAGTTACTATCAAATTCTATTGTTATGATATAACCCCTAAGGAAAAAAGTTAGGGGTGATCTGACAGACGTTCGACCTGGCTTCACGTTTGTACCTCTTCGACTAGCCCTCTACTCAGATATGTAGTTTTTAAATAAATGCTTATCTCTCTAAAGCAATGTGTCACCACATTGCTTTAGAGAGGTAATTTAAATTATAATAATAAAGCTCATGTAGGTTTTGTTTGACATCATCAATAAGGTACCTCTTCTTAAACACCCAATTCTCAATCATTAAAAGGCTATAAAGTCTTTAAGAGCATAATATTGAACTTATTTGCATTGATACAAATTCTGTTAAAAATTATCTAACGGCATCTTGGCTTTACTGGCATGAATTTTAGGTTCAGAATCACCTCTAATCCCAACACTAAAATTACTTGCAATAACTCAAATCTCATAAATAATTGAGCATCTAGTTGGTCTCATACGCGATGTTATTTTAATTATACGAGATACGGAAAGATGAAGTTAGGTGTTAAATCATAGTGGAGTAGTCAGCCAATAATAATACCCAAATTAGAATAAACGAGCTTTGCGAATTGATAATTCAATCCATCGATTATACACTGAGAAAGAATAATTAAGAGAAGGCTCAAACTGGAAATTTGGCAAAGTGCCATTGAATCCGTTTATAGAGCGTTCAAAATTATAAAGTCAAGCCATAGAGTAACAGTAAAAATAAAACGCAACTACACAAACAACAATAAAAACATAATCACATACAATTCTTTAAAAACAATATGTAGTTATTAGATAGGGTAGACTTCAATTTTCGACGAAGAATAAATTTATGTGTGAGAGAAAAAGGTGATCATTTTGAACAATTTTTATAACTGATCGGTGGAAACTATATGTTATTTCTGTCGTTTAAGTTGTTTGTTCTACAATGCATGTTTTTGGTTATTTGATGAAAACGACAATTTTTTTTGAAAAATAAGAACAGTAAAAAAAGTTTTAGAATTAAATTCAAAGTTAAAAACAAAAGCACACCGTTGCTGACGTAATTATAACCCCTCTTTGAAACTTTTAGAATATATTTTCTATTACATCTTCGCTATTCTGACAGTATTGATTGTCCTCAATCAACCGAATGACTAGCCTGTTCACAAATTTCGTAATACATAAATGTACCGGGTGGCCAGATAAGAATGCAAGTGCTGTTTTACTTACTTACTTAACCTTCACGCCATTCCCTTGCGGGGTAAGCAAAACAATCCCTGCCTCTTATTTATTTTTCATTCACAATCTTTCTCCATGCTTTCCTATCTCCGCATACCTCCCTAGCTTCCGCAAGATTCATACATAGTCTCTGACATGCCCTTTTGTTTTTAAAACTCCTTATCTTTCTTTCCTTTATCATAGACTCTACTACATTCAGCCAAGTTTTACGCGGCCTAAGACCGCCTTTCCTAACCTCACCCACATAATATGTGGGTGAGGTTAAATCTATGTTAATCTTACGTTGTTCATTCTCTCAATGTGACCAAACCAACGTAATGTACAACTTTTATATCTATCCATCATAGTCTTTTTCACCACACTCCCTCATTATGCATTCATTTTTATCTTCTCCGTCTCGTTTTACCACATGCGCTTCTCAGAAATCTCATACCCACGGCATTTATTTTTCTTTCGTGCTTTTTTTGACATACCCATGTCTCACTTCCATACAGTACTGACGGGACGAATACGCCATTATAAATTGCTCATTTCGCAGCTAGACTCATGCTTTCATTTCTCAGTATCGTCCACATACTTCCAATCACTTTACTTCCAGCATTGACCCTTCGTCCAATCTCGCTCTCAATTGTACCATCTGTAGTAAACATTCTACCGAGATATACCAGCTCGTCCACTTGCTCCACAATTTCATCTTACAGAGTAAATACTCTACTCTCCTTTCCACCTTCCCGATTGAACACCACAATCTTAGTTTTGTTCACGTTTACCTTTAGGTCCATACTCTCACAGACTCTATCAAACTTCCTCAGAGCGGTTTGCAGCTCATCCGCACTGTCACTTAATAAGACTGTGTCATCTGCATACACCAGGAGTCGTACATTTACGTCACCAACCATTACACCATTTGTATCGTTGCATGCTTGTCTAAGACAATTATCCATGTATATATTGAACAACCACAGTGACATCACACAGCCTTGTCGCACTCCTTGCTCAATATTAAAGTATTCACTCACACCTCCTCTCACCCTAACACATGCCCGACTACCGTTGTATACTGCCCTTATTCCATTTATTGGACCTTTATTTACGCCATATTCATTTAATATTTCCCACATCTTCTCTCTATTCACTCTGTGATATGCTTTCTCCAGATCTACGCACAGTACAACTTCCTTTTTACCTTTAAACACTTTTCGATCACCTGCTGGAGAGCAACCATCTGATCGACACATCCTCTCCCTGGCATGAAGCCACCTTGGACATTCCACATCTTAGATAGTGTAGTTTCTCGTACTCTGTCAATCAGTATTCTTCCAAAAACTTTACCAGGTACGCTGAGCAAGCTTATTCCACTGTAGTTCTTACAATCACTCTTGTTCCCCTTACCCTTATACAATGGTACAATGATCGCGCTCTTCCAATCACTCGGCACTTTTCCACACATAAGGCATACATTGAATAATTCACGCAATCTTCGTATAAGCTTTGCACCACCATACTTGAGCATTTCACCAGTGATTTCATCTAAGCCTGCTCCCTTGCCGTTTTTCAACCTTCCTACCGTTTTCTCTACCTGATTTATTCCAATATCCTTCTCAGTTTCATTCATCATTTCTTCTATATTCTCCTTATTTAACTCTTCAGTCTTATTTTCCTCGCTACTGTACAGCTTTCCGAAATATTCTTGCCAGCATTTCCTCACTTCACAATCGTCCCATACTATTTCGTTTCTATCATTCATCACTCCTGCAGTGTTCTGTTTTGGCCACGTTTTGTATTTTTTTACTGTTTTACGGAAACTATTCGCCGTAGAGAGTTGCGGTAAAAAATTTTATTACTAAAGTGGCCAAAAAAGACCGTGGAAAATATTTTCAAATCTGCAAGATGGTCGCCAGGGGGCATAACCGCCATCCTAAACCTTTAAAGTGATTTTCTACTGAAATCCACCTAGTAAATTTTGTTTGACTTATCTATTAAAATAAAGTGGTGGCGGGCGATTCAGTAATTTTTTGAATAAACAGCTGTAACTCTTAAACGATTGAACTGATTTTAATAAACTTAGTCTCCTTGGAAAGAGCATTTATTGCTTCATCAAATCCATCTAACCTGTAATATGTCTAATTTTTAGTGATGCCACTAGAGCGCATTTTTTTGATATAATATCAGAAAATTGCAAAATTCTCTAAAAAATTAAATGCAACAACATGACTTTTTTTTTAAAAATGAGATGAAATTATCCCTAAATAGGTTAGTGAAAACCGCATCTCGATATCTTATTCATACCCTAAAATATCGAATAAAGAAAGTTTAGTTATTATAAAATTTAAAAAAGTCGATATTGCACCGGTATTTATTCTTATTTATTTATCTTTTTTCAAGATTCAATGAAAAATTTCATCATTTTATAATTTTTAAATAATAAAAGCTTTCATAATTTCAAAAATTAAAAAAAACATGTAGGGGCATAATAATCAATGCATAGAATATGCCAGTACAGAATAGGCCGAATATTAGGAGCAGGCCATTGAGAAAAAACAAAAACCTAAAATCAAATTGTAAACAAATATTAGAATTTGACAGACAGTGTAATTTATGTTTGTTGCACAAGTAACTGCTTAAAACTACCTATAATGTCTTTTACAAATGTTAGTACGAGAGCAATGTCTCTCGAGTTGGATATGTCACGAACTACTATTCAAAACATTTTAAAGGATGATAGGTAAGTTCTTATGTCACTGAAAATTCTACTTTACATGTTTCACAATGTGTTTGTAATTTCAAATTTATAGAATGCACCCCTATCATATGGTTTTACATCAAGCCTTACATAACGAAGACTTTGACCGACGGATATATTATTGTCATTGGATGTTGAGCATGATCAGGGAAAATAGAGGATTTTTATCCGAAATTCTTTAGACGGATGAGGCCACTTTTAAAAGTTATGGAAACGTGAATTCGCATAATATGCATTATTGGTCTGACACCAATCCTCACTGGTTGCACGAGGTTCAACATCAAGGTCGTTGGAGTATTAATGTGTGGTGTGGTATCACGGACTATTACTATTATAGGTCCCTATTTCTTTGATGAACCACCAAATAGTGCCGTGTTTTTGATTTTCTGGTAAACAAATTGCCTATTTTATTAAAAGATGTGCCCTTTCAATTACGGCAAAATATGTTTTTACAACTAGATGGTTGCCCAGCACATTTTTCAATAAATGTGCGAGAACACTTTAATTTAATATAACACCAGGGGTGGATTGGACGAGAAAGTCTATTTCCTTGACCACCTCGATCCCCCAGACTTAACCTGTTTGGACGTTTATCCTTGGGATTGGTTAAAAGATATTGTTTACGAAACTGCACCAACAACGAGAGAGAACATGAAAGTACGAATTCGAGAGGCCATTCGTAGCCTGCCAAGAGCAGAAGTTAAAGATGCTGTAATGTCGATGGAAGACAATTCGAGCATTTAAGTAGGCATTAAGCAGGTACTTGATGCCCACTTAATGCCTACTTAAGTAGGCACTATTGCACAATCGGTCGTTTTTAGGGCCATAAATAGAATTAATAAAAAGAATTCCGCAAATTTGGAATAATTTTTATTATTTAAAAATTATAAAATGATGAAATTTTTTATTGAATCTTGAAAAAGGACAAATAAATAAGAATAAATATCGGTGTAATATCGACTTTTTCAAATTTAATAATAACTAAATTTTCTTTCTTCGATATTTTAGGGTATGAATAATATATCGAGATGCGGTTTTCACTAACCTACTTAGGGATGATTTCATCTCATTTTTATGAAAAAAAAGTCATATTGTTGAATTTAGTTTTTTAGAGAATTTTGCAATTTTCTGATATGATATCAAAAAACGCGCTCTAGCGGCATTACTAAAAATTAGACATATTACAGGTAAAATGGATTTGATAGAGCTATAAATGCTCTTTCCAACGAGACTAAGTTTATTAAAATCAGTTCAGTCGTTTAGGAGTTACAGCGGTTTATTTAAAAAATCACTGAACCACCCCCCACCACTTTATTTTAATAGATACGTCAAACAAAAATTACTCGAATAAAGCTGAGCTTAAAAAAGCATATAATTTTTTGGTACATTTATTAGGTGGATTTCAGTAAAAAATCACTTTAAAAGTTTAGGATGGCGGTTACGCGCCCTGGCGGCCATCTTGCAAATTTGAAATTATTTTTCACGGTCTTTTTTTGGCCACTTTAGTAATAAAATTTTTTACCGAAACTTTCTGCGACGAATAGTTTCCGAGAAACAGTACTTTGCATTCTTAACTGGCCACCCGGTACATGTTAGTAATAACACAAACCAATCCATAACAGAGCATAAAGGTATCCAAACTATGGACTAAATCACACACTGAATTATTTTACATAAATTAATTATTAATCTCTTTCGCTCTGTGAAAGAGTATACTAAACTAAAAATACGGTTTCCTTTGATTGGGTCCGACACTACCTGAATAAGTATCGGAATGGTTTGAAATTCCTCAATAAATTTAGCGATTAATTTCTCATGGATTCCTTGAGTACAATATCCACTTCTGGTCGCAAACTCACTGTTATTATGTACTCTAGGAGTCTTATGGGTTTTTTTGTAATAATTTTCATTATATTAAGCAGTTTGTAAAGTTTTTAATTCGTCTTTTTCAAGAATATTTTTTAAATCTAATAACCCTATCATTTCCTCTCCAATCTGGTGAATGCCAAGTAAAAGCTCACTAGGACTTTCTCACGTCAAAACCGCACTAGGCATCGTGCAGGCCTGCCGAAGTAAGCTGGTTGCCAAGCCAACTACAGTGGAAATCGGCGGGGTCGATATAAAGAGTAAAATGATGGAAAGGTAGTTTCAAAAACCTTACACTTACCATAAATTCAGAACCAACAATATTCAAGTCAGTAAAAATTGTCTCTAGACGCCACAAAAATCTTAATTCCTTCTAAAATAAATAGTCTTAGTTAATCCTACCTGACTGTGGAGGGTAGGATTTTAGCCTACTCAGTAAACTCATACACAACTCCAGTTCAATAACACTTGAAAAGAAATTTATCTAAAAGCTTAATAAAATTTTGAAGCGTGCAGGTCGTCGTACTTATTGATCACACCCTGTACATACGAAAAATCTGACTCAATGAGCAATTTCAGATTAATCATTCAACCCAAAATATTCAAAAATTAATTATTTCTTTAAAATGTGTAACCCGTTATGTAATTTTACAAAAGTTAGCATTAAAATCTCACAACTTACACAAATAAACAAAATCAAATAATTAATGGGTATATAAATAGGTGCACACACATGGCTTCGGAAAGCACTACAAAAAAAAACTAATCCTTAAAGATTAAAATCCCCAAACCTTATACCTTAAATACATCAATGAAGATAAAGTTTGATTATTCTTTTTACTCGTGTAAAATATAATTAGTAACAAATACAATAATGACTAAACAGATAATCACACATATCCTTTAAAAAATTCTAAAACTAGTTCTTTGCTTCTCGCAATCCTTTAATTATGCACCCACACTTGTCACAAAATAAAACCCAATCATTTCCTCACCAATCTGGTGAATGCCAAGTAAAAGTTCACTAGGAGTTTCTCAGTCTAATCCGCACTAGGCATCATGGAGGCCTACCGAAGTAAGCTGGTTGCCAAGCCAACTAGAGTGGAAATCGACGGGGTCGATGTAAAGAGTGAAATTGATGGAAAGGTAGTTTCAAACACCTTACACTTACCATAAATTTACAACTAACAATAGTGAAGCCGGTAAAAATTGTCTTTAGGCGCCACACCATATTAATCTCTTCTAAAATAAATAGTCTTAGGCGGGGTGTTAAGTTAATCCTACCTGACTGTGGAAGGTAGGATTTTAGCCTACTCAGTAGACTCATACACAGCTCCAGTTCAACATCACTGGAAAAGAAATTTATCCAAAAGCTTAATAAAATTTTGAAGTGTGCGGGTCGTCGTAAACTTATTGATCACACCCTGTA
The DNA here is from genome assembly GCA_036346205.1 of Vesta saturnalis. NCBI lineage: Eukaryota > Metazoa > Arthropoda > Insecta > Coleoptera > Lampyridae > Vesta > Vesta saturnalis. Next base: position 28,278 of record JARFJB010001626.1, on the reverse strand, counting down.
CATACGAAAAATTTGGCTTAATGGGCAATTTCAGATCAATTATTCAACCCAAGATATTCAAAAATTAATTATTTCTTAAAAATGTGTAACTCGTTATGTAATTTTACATAAGTTAGCATTAAAATCTTCCCACAACTTAAACAAATAAACAAAATAAAATAATTAGTGGGTATGTAAATAGGTATACACACATGGCTTCGAAAAGCACTACCAAAAAAAATTAATTCTAAGATTAAAATCTCCAAACCTTATACCCTAAATACATCAATGCAGATAAAGTTTGATTATCCTTTTCACTCGTGTAGAATTGAATTAGTAACAAATACAATACAATACAAATAATCACACATATCCTATAAAAAATCTAAAACTGGTTCTTTGTTTCTCGTAATCCTTTAATTATGCACCCACACCTGTCACACTTAAAACTCTAATTTCTAAATATTTATATACGATTATCCCCATTATGGGTTATTGCAGCCAATTTATATGTACTGCGTACTGTTTACAAACAAAACCAGCACTGACCGTTTTAAGGTCACTTAAAACTACGCGCGCTTCAATTCGCCGGTCAACTCTCTTTCACCCTTACTATGCTCTCGCTTTTATACCCTCTGTCCGCCGTATTGCCAAAATTCCACCACATATTCTTGCCAACATCAAATTCCACCTATCGCCATCGTGATCTCATGCCTCGCTTTGCCGCGTCGAAATCCTTAAAATGGGACAAGATACGAAAGATGCGAAATAAACGTAGCCATCTTGAATTTCCTTACAAACATACCAACAACTCATCGGAAAAGTCATTATCCGTAATCATATTCACTCTGTATATTATTCAGAATCAATGTGCCATAAACTCACTCGTCTATATCCATTGTTTTTATCCGAATTCTTAGTTTTCAATCATATTGAATGCTTTCAACATAAAAAATATTCCTACAACATTCAAATATTCTTTTATCTGACACAATATTCCATTAAATTCCAGTGGCGTATCATATACGTCAACTTGCATTCTGCATACAAAAAAACATTGTGCACTCACTTCATTTACATTCAAAATACGTTCCATACGTTATCGCAAGACTGCATATACACAATGCATTTCGAAGACTCATCAATAATCTTAGGTGGTAAAGGATTAAGGAGTTAATCGGAACGGTCGACTTGGCTCGAGGAGTACCCGTTGTTACTAAAACATGTTTGACACCTTCCCTTTCAAGGAACTCATATTATATGTAAAAGATGTTCCTCTATCTGACACAATTCATTAGAAAACCCGTTGGAGTTTACTATATGTAGGAAAATAGGATTGAAAATGGTTGATAGATTTTTCCGATTTTGTCGTGTTGCAGTAATACAGGTTAATAAGCTCAGTGAATGCAACTACCAACGAAAGTATGTATTTACAACCTGTACAATCCACGTGTAGTGTTTAGAAAATAAGATTAACTTTAGAAACATTATGCATGTAGTCGTGTTTATCACTCCGCGAAAAATATTCTGTACACCCCAAACAATTTGTCGTGCATGTCGGGAAACCAATAAACTTTACATAAAGAAAATTTAACTTTACGAAGGCTTACATGCCTTGAATCATCGTAACTTATCCTAACAACATTTTGTCTTATTATTTTGGGAATTTAAAATAAAAGTTTTGTAATTTGTTTAATTACTGTGATTTGTTTGACAACTAAAATTGCATATTCAGACTAGCGGAATCGAGAAGCTTCAGCCCCAATACACTCCAGGTTCAGCGACGGGAACAACAGTTCCGGAGAACTCTGGAAACTGTGGCTGGGTCAGGTAAATACAATACTTTCAGTCATTTGATCGATTCGATTTTGTCAAAATCCTCAAACTCTTCTTAAAAAACAGGTGGACTTTCTTTTTGCGTGAAATAAACCACTTATTTCTTATACTTTGACTTTGCCTTTGACAGAACTATTCAAATTCCACCAAGCAGCAAAATTAAAACTCAAAAGAACATTAGCGAAAAAAACAAACATAAATAATAATTAATAACAACCAAACAACGAAAACAAAAACACACCGTTACCCCTCAAAGTATCTAAGTATCTAATTTCTACTACAATAGATCAAAATAGTTATTGCTGTTTAACTTCAGCTTGAATGCAATTAGTTCGAACACAAATGTAATTGTTCGTAAAGCTTTACGACAATAAGCTAATTGTTATTAATAGTCTTAAAATTACACTCACAAAATGTATCCCATCTTTACGTAGAATTATTTCAAATAAAAATTTAAATGCATAGCTTAATATGATGATTTGAAACAAACGTAAAATACTATTAATTCAACTTGAAGGAAACTCTTGTTTGTCAACTGTATTTACTTTTTCAAAACATCAAAATATATTGCAATACCAAAAACTGTCACATATAGCCTTAGCAATCATAAAATATATAAACTAAAATAAACCATATAATGGGTCATACAAAATATATAGAAAATTAGCACTTCAGGGTGTCTCATAATTTCTCACATGCAGGTTTAATGTTGCTTATTTTTGGAAAACCAAAACATTAAAAGAACGTTTGGCTTCTTCTGGTTAACACTGCATTCAACTTTACTAAACAATGATAAAATGACTTTAATGCGTGCAAAACAATGTCATCTAATTGTCCGCAAAATCGTAATACGCTTAAAAAAGATCTGTACTTACGGTTTACATATTGCTTGTACAAGAAATTGTTGCACAAACACCAGATTACGTACAATTTGCAAAATGCGTTAGTTTCTTTATGGTAAAGAAAGACAAAACGTAAAGGTAAACATCGACACAAAGTAATCTGTGTTTGGTTGTACTACGAATGCAAGCACAACTATAACAGCTATAAGATATAATGATACCTAAAGACAAAAGGGACCATTGTACTTAAAAAATATTTCGCAACTGTAGGTAATGCTTGTAACAAACTTCGAACGTGCTGTTAATAATTCACGTATCTGTAGGCAACTAACGTGCATTTCGTGCCATGTGTGCTGCATATCATATCTGCATAAAACATAATTTACTTATTTTAAGTGTAGCCTTCCACGCATATCGTTTGCACGTTTAGACATGTTCATGCGCAAAAACCTTTTGAGAGCGTCGTTTTTGTGCGATACTGAAAGGTAGTAGAGATTTTTGCTCTGTTAAATATTTTTTATTAAAAGTGCTATAAATTTTATGGTGAGTTTATTTAAAGTTATTTTATAATGTTTAAGACGTTTGCTTTTCAGGTACTTTTTACTTTCACGTTTACTGTTTATTTTTTACATTAACTTCACCTTTACTGTTACTTCTCACATGTTTACATACACATATATGCAATTAATTATTTTACCGTTAATCCAATTTTCGGTATTAGTACGATTGATCAAGAGTGAGATTTATTAATTTGCGAATTATAAATCATACAAATCCAGATTTATTTCAACCCTAAAGTAATATTACGCAACAATTGCCAAAACGCTGACCCAGCATGCAGCCATTTCGTTATCTACAGTGTGACCAAGGATAAGGTATTCAGATTCCATTAATTACTCATAACAATAATTATTCATTAGATTATAATGTTACTAACATTATCCTTAAGATATTTCCGTTTATAATTAAATATAGGTTGTGTATTAAATTTGTTATTATAGAAATTTTCTTTTAACTTTATTATATAATGGTTTACTTGTTTATTCCATATTTAAAAACAAGTTCGCGTCCGAGTATCTAACAGTTAGTTTCAGGAAGCAGCCACCCCGATTTTAAAGCGAACATATCTAGATACATGTAAATATTTTTTAGTTAATGAGGCAAATCGATAATTTTATGAACCTGGCCCACTTTAATCTACGACTGAGCATAAGGCACAAAATCTTCTAATTATTACCTAAACTGTTAAGTAGCTAAAATCTGTAGCCATGGGTATAGAAGTATACTTATAGAACTTTAAGGGCTGTACACGCTTTACTGAAGCTATTCTAAATGCCAAACCTAGACTATCGGTGTTACATTAGAGGTTTTCAAATTTGTAAACTTACGGTATTTCCATTTTTCCCATTATAAACAAACTACATTAATATAAAAGCAAAAAAGATAATTACATGCCTTTATATGGTATAAACTAAAAAAAAACAGAAATATTTGCATTCTTATGCAACGTATATACTATCGAAAATACCATATTAAAAGAAAAAGATGATAAATTATACTTAAACATATCCTAAATAATGCAAAAAATTCATAAATAAAAATAAAAATCCAAAATCTTAATACAAGTAACGCCAGCCATAAGGGTGCACATTACAGTCCAGAAAACCTTCAATTGATGGGCTTGGTAAGAAACCATAGCGCTGTAATGCTTTGTTTTCCGCCACACTGCACACATAAAGTGCAGTCGATTGATGTTGGTTTTATGGATCCACTTAGTAATTTGTAGCCAATAAGGGAAAACATGGTTTCGTGCTAATCCAGAAAGTCGCTATCAATGTTAGAATATTTGGACCACCATATAGTAGAGCGACAACAATGTAGACGGCTGTAGACGAAATCTCAAAAACTTGGAATATTGAACAGGGATTAGGAATTCAGGTACAAATTTGCCAAAAAGATCATAAATCTATGTCAAACCTACAGTTTTTCAATCTCAAAAAGGCATAATGCCGATTCCGCGTTGTAATCGAAAAGTGAATACCATCCACCAAAGAAGCGAAGCTTCGATATTCATATATCCACCCTATAAAAATGAACTGACGTGAACTGAATGGTAACTCAAAAAAGTCCAATTTAAGAGAACAATTTGGGCAGCAAAGGATGTGTGTGCAGCGAATGCTGTTTTAACTAACTAACATGACACCTTCATTCGTCAACTGTAATAATAAAATTTAACTCATTACACAAATTTTATTGCTTTACAATGAATTAATTTTAAAACTGATATTAATAAAACTTAATGAGAATGTATTTTAGTTTCTATACACACAACAATACAAAGCTTTATTAAAATTTTACAATATTTTATCAGTAATTGACGTCACCTATACATGGTATTTGCAAACACAGCAGTAGCGTATAATACCATAACTATTAGCTTTTTTTGTAATACACAACTACGAAACCGTTTTAATAAATAAACAATATTCCTAATAACTAATTTTAGATCGAACAGACCCTTACACGCAAACTCCCAACGTTTGGATAAAATGAATTTACGCTTTGCCAAAAATTACGAATTTTCTTACTCTATTCCATAACCACTAACTTTAGATTTGTATACTTTAAAATTAATTCAAATGTATTTTTGTTGCAGATTTCGCAAAATGGAATTAGTGATTGCATGTATAATGTTGGGAGGATTTGGGCTACCGACTATATTTGGAAATCCTGATGCAAAACGTTTGTACGACGATCTTTTATCAAACTACAACCGCCTATACGACCCGTTGGCAATAATTCGGACCGTCTAACTGTTAAAATGGGATTAAGGCTCTCACAACTGATAGATGTTGTAAGTACATTTTATTATGCTTTGATGTTATTTACTAACCATATTTGAATAGAACGTAACATAAATAATACGTTCCAATATACATCATTCAGATAAAAATAAATTGATATAAAATTCAATTCAATGGTAAAGTTCATTTTTTATATACACACAGAAGCTTATGTATATCTTCCAAAGTTCAGAAAGAATTTGATTTTGAGTCTTTTTTTCATGTTCGTACCTTTGATTTTATCAGAATAAATGATGCTTCTATATCTCAACAGAAGGGTAATGTAATCATGTAATCGATTTTCCCCTTTCTCTGACATTAAGCGGAATAGGCGGTGATTGCCAAATTGAAGTATCAAATGCTTATTTTGACACTATGCTTCTTTTTCTGTTACAATACAGAACTTTTATTTCCTCTTCTTTTTATTTTCTGCCTTTGATATAATCCTTTTTTATATTAAGATAACTTACTTGAAACTGCATAAAGTACTAATAATGAAAATATTAATGGCATGCCTATTGCCACCCACTGCACGCATACAACATACAAATTATACACTTGTAAATTATCAAACTAATTCTTTTAAACAAATATTATGTTATATAACATTATGATATGGCCGAATTTTCTTATGCACACATTAGCAAAATGTTTATTATAAGTTTTGTTATGAACGAATAAGTTCAAAGGTAAATATGTAATTAAAAATTATTATTAGTTGGTGGCGCGGTACTCTAGCAAAGTACAGGTCGTAGGTTCAAGTCCTACTCGAGGTAAACTTTTTATTTATGTATTTAATAATAATTTTTAAACACATATACATAGTTTATTTTTTATTTATTTATTAATTACTTTTTTCTTTATATAATGCAATAAAGATAATCTTTGGTTTGACGTTCAAGTCAAGACAGAATACCCAATTTAGTTAGCAGTTTCCAAGATATTCACGAAATATACTTTAATGCCCTTGATACAGTATATTTATTTGGAGCAAATATATTTTAACCATAATTTGGTAGAACCGAGATATTTTAAAAATAACTTTAAATATAGTTTCAGTAAAATCGGTTACGTATTTTTAAGCCATCGTGGCTACAGACACGCACACTCACGCACGCAGTCACCTACACACGCTCACGCACACTACAGTGTTACTACTTTGACCAACCACTAGTCACATTATTGATGGTTTGAATAATTAAGCTTATAAAGACATTTAAGACTGAATTGAATATCGAATTTGTTGGTAATTGAAATACATGTATGTTAAAATCGGTTTGACAAATTTGTTCTTCAAGTTCACCTGTATAATTTAGCTTATATGGTTATCCCAATATATTTGTTCGATATACAATTTTGTTTAACATTTTATTAAATTGATCTCCGACCTATACATTCTAAATATCAATCTAAGTTTGAAATTGTTTAATTGATTCAATTTTTAATAAATAATTAATACATGTAATAGTGTGCTAATCACTTGTCTGCTCAAATAAAATGACTAAATTGCACTTATTCATCACCGAAAGAGATTATGTCAAAAGTCAGTAATTAATCAATTGAATTTTTGTTTATTTCATCAGATGCCAGACGAAATATAATAAATTGGCATTTTTGAAATATAAACCCTTATTACAATCTAAAAATATCCCTTGGTCTAAAATTTTTTTTTTGAAAGAGTAAGTTCTGCCTATCTGTATAGTTGCGTACTTACTTTAACACACACACGCACGCACGCACGCACGCACGCACGCACGCACGCACGCACGCACGCACGCACGCACGCACGCACGCACGCACGCACGCACGCACGCACACACACACACACACACGCACACACACACACTCACACTCACACTCACACTCACACTCACACCCACACTCACACTCACACTCACACTCACTCACACTCACACTCACTCACACTCACACTCACACTCACACTCACACTCACACTCACACTCACACTCACACTCACACTCACACTCACACTCACACTCACACTCACACACACACACACACACACACATATATATATATATATATATATATATATACATAGACACACACTCACGCACGCACGCAACCACTCACCCAACCAATCCACCCACCCCCGAAATGTTTATGTAAAGAATTGGAGGACAAAAAGATTTAACAGATATTTTACGAAATTACATTAACCTAATTGCAAGAGTAATAAAAAATGTTTGCTTATTGTTTGAATATTACTTTAAATGAGTTTTATAAACGACGTTTAATATCAATTCAGTAACTTTTGTGTGATTAGAGGTGGCTGCTTTTGTGTGTATTTTAGGACGCATTTTACGATTGTACATATTTCAGACCTTTAATCGATGATATCGACTTTTATAAATATTTGAAATTAATTGTTAGCCTACAGAGTTTGTGAATTCATTTATAAAAAAACGAGAAACATTTTGTTTTATATTCTGGATTGAAGTTGTTTAGTAACCATTTGTTTTCTGGACATTAAATTATTAATTTTTACTTGAAGTACATGTAAAACAAACTACGATCGATAATTTTCAGGTTCACACCACCTTGAATCTAAATTTTTAATAATCTAGTGTGAATTTCGTACTCAACAATACTAAAATAGGAATGAGGACGTGGGTGTTCACATGCATGAGGAGTAGTTAGGCGAGGGCGTCAAAATTATGACACTAGTATAATCGGTTAAATAACCGATAGCACAAGTTTGATTGTAACGTGTGTGGGTGGTTTTATTTATTTAAGTACTACCAAAAAGAAACGTGTGGTTAATATCTTGTAATAACGTTGAATTGAATAGACATTTAGAGTAATGACGATTATTTAAATATAAAATAACTTCTTAACGCATTTCACTTTTGAGTAGCTTTGTTAATGAACAAATTAAGCGATCTGTACGCAAATTAGAAATTATGTGGAGTCTCTTATTTTTGAAAAGCCAATTGGAGTGATAAATAAAACTAAATTAAAAGAGGGACAATTTTCTTAACATATTGAGATTAATGTTTGGGTGAACAGTTGCCGCTATTAAGTAATCACCGTAGTGATTAAATGAAGAGAACTATATGGTTTTGTTGTTAAACAGTACAACAGCAATATTTACTTCTATAGAGAGGACATTTTGTTTGGTATTATTGGAATACATGTACTGTAGAATTACCAAATACCTTTCTCATGGCTCGTAGTTACCTGTTGGGCAGTATGTGGTGAAATAAAAAAAAATTAGCAGATTGTTCTATTTTATTTATTGAAAATTGATCCTGACAAAAAGTCTACAACGGGAATGGAAACAAGCTTACCTAGTCTCGATCTTTTAAAAAGAATATCAATAGGAGATGAGTTGCATCTAGCCTTCATAGACTTACAGAAGGCTTACGATACAATACCAAGGCAAAAACTTTAGGAAGCCTTAAAAATACTAAGAAATTGTACGAAAAAAATATTGCGTATGTCAAAGTAGGGAGGCCTTAATTGGATTAGATCTAATCCAATTAAGGTCACAAAGGGATTAAGACAAGGCTGTTGTTCGTCACCTTTACTGTTTAACCTCTATGTGGAGGTGGTGTTAATGAAATGGATAGATGACCACCGGCTCTTTACCTTAAACTTTGCTAATGATCAAGTTATCATAGACCAGGATTCTTTTGACCTTGAATTTACGACTAAAACGACTATGTAGCGAATACGAGGAATGGGGACAAAATATTGACTTTTAGACATTTAGTTACAACAGTAAAACAAGTCAATGAATTGAAATACTTGGGAGCTACAATAGATAAGAATGGAATTGGAGAAAAGTAAATTAAACACTGTATACAGGAGAGAAGACAAATAATTGGATGCCTGAATTCCATTTGGTGGGACAGAAACAGTTCAAAAACAACAAAAAAACGTATAGGACAAATTATGGTGGAATCAACTACGGATGCGAAATCTGGACTATTAATTCAGATATGAATCGTCGACTAAATGCGTTAGAGATGGGCTACCTGAGTCTATTTCAATGGGTTCCACCTCGTAGAAAAAAGCGAGACAAACCAAGACGATCCTGGACCGAGAGAATAAAGCAATCCATGGTAGGAAGACATCTAGATGTTGATATGACTCGATACCGAGATGGCTGGAGAAGAGGATTGAGTAGACGGCCTAATGCTGTATAATGATTTTGTTTACATTATAATGTAATATTATGTTGTATTGTACATATTATCTAACTCAATATATATATATATATATATATATATATATATATATATATATATATATATATATATATATATATATATATATATATATATATATATATATATATATATATATATACAACGACTAATTCGGCACTACTTTGGACAAATTATATCATCATATTCAAGCAGATTTCGATTTTGATGGGGGTCGAACGACACTATTTAGAATTTTGAAATGAATGGGTTACAAACACGAACATGTCAATGGACAGAAGATTTTATGTCGTTGCAGCCAAAATTAAGTTTTCGAGAAAATTTCTACTGTTGCAAAGTTCAGGTCAAAATGTCAGATTTGTGCATCTATGCGGAACCTAGATTTATCAAAATATCCATCGTTGGGTGCACGATTTTGACATCAAAAGTAATCGATCCAAAATTAAAAGTGAAGGTAAAAGGCATATCATTTTTCAAGCGGGTGTAATTTAGGATTTTTGGAAAACTGCGACTATTTACTCGATTCGGGGAACGAAGATCAGAATTATCATAAAATTATGAATGGCGACCGGCTTTAAAATAGGATGACTAAACAGCTGATTGTTGCGCTACTCGGAAATTGTGTGGTGGTTATGGATAACGCACCGTATTATTCGATTCAGATAGCGATATGGATTCAGATGCTTCTGGTGATATAATGCAGTTGGTTTGCGTCTGGTCTTATCAGTGCACTGGATTTCCTGCCCGTTTTTTTTATTTTGGACGAGTAAAAGGAGAAGGCGTTCTTGTTAGTTTCTACGTAGATTTGGTTAACGAAACATATCATTGTATTAGATAAGAACGGCGCAGCAAATTTAATCACGAAAGCAAATATTCACAACGGATTACTTATGAAAAAGCGCTGTGGATTTTCTGGATAGGTTAAATTAAATGGATACATATTGATGTTCTGGAATTTACCACCAAAAACAAGTTTCCACATAAACATACTTCCACATTATGTTTAATAACCAAAAAAAGAAAGAGAGAAATGCGGTAGATAAATTTTATCATAAAAGTAAGTCTTCACATTGGATCATCTCATTGTATTAAATAAGACTCGATTTCACTCGGGATTCAACGATTCTCGTGCAGTCTAAATAGCGTGAATAACTATGTTGCATTAGCTTCACTTATAAATATAACCTACAATTTTCAAAACTGTTTGCTCTTTTGACAATGCTATCAGGTTTTCCCTGGATTTCCACGGCTTTCTCTAATGCAAAATAGGATGGAATATAATTTATTATGTTTCTCTAAATAAAAGTTTCAGTTTATTAAAATTAACGTAACTTTTGTGTTGAAATTAATTATTTAAAGTCGTAGATACTAATGCAAAAATTGGTATATTTATTTGAAAAGCGATACGGTAGAATTGTTTGATATGACAAAAACCAATTGTTTATTAATTTTATGTGAAAATTTTATCTTCCAGATAAATCAATTAATTGAAAAATGATAAATATATATTAACGTAGTGCTTTTTAGTTCATTTATTGATACAAAATTTAGTGAGGCAAAGTGTTTCGAATGACTCTTTTACAATTTAGTAATTTGGACAACTTCTTATAACTAAATTCAGATTTATGAAGATGCATGCCGTCTAAACTCCGTAGAGCAAATACAGTAACGTATTGAATTACCACAATATATTGGATGAGTTGTATTGTGATTTGCGTTCACGTGTGTTCACATGTCAGAATAATTACAAATTGGTTTTATATTTAGTTATTATTGTTTAATTTTTGTAATAGTAAACGTTTGAGTAGATTTTTGGGAAATTAAAAGCAATTATTAAGAGTTGTAAGTTTAGAATTAATTTATATATTTCTATCTTTTACCTAAGATATAGATGGCAGCAGCGCTAGTGACTATTGTTACAGAATATCGGGCTTTAAGTACTGCAATTGTAAAATTTTTGAAGCGATACTTCGGCTACTTTACTTCTTATAACGGATTCTGCGCGTATTCGATAGTCCAACCGGTAAGTCGCTTATTTTCTAAGTATGTGCGACGCCTAGTGTGGATTGATTGTGTAACAATACATAATATATAACTTAAAATCTGTATTATACAAGCAAATATTGCCAACTACAGCGCGTCATAAGTTGCCATTTTCTGTGTTACAAAAAGTTTTATGCAACACTGTTTTTAATGAATACTATTGTAGAAAACACCTGTAACGTGCAAAAATGGATATAGGATCGATTGTATCATTTTATCTGGTTAGTGTTTCTAAAAGTTACATTAAATAAGTATATGTGACTTACTCGTTACTATAAAGATTTAAAATTTCTGTATTTACGACAGTTACTAATGAGTATGATGGATTAAATCATTTCTTTCAGCGTGATTACGTTTCTACGTTATACAAAATTATTCCTTTATTGTAGCTAATTGCAACTTCACATACGATTTTCTTTTATGGCGTTTATGTTTCTACATTACACGAAAATTATTTCTCTCTCGTATCCACCTTTGTGTTTCAAAAGTTTACTTGTTTTTAGTTCCGCTAGTTTAACGTATTAAAGCTTTCTGTAGTTATTTGCCATTTACAAAAAAAAATAATGTCAATTAATACCTATCGCGCCATCTCTGAGATGTACGTAGTTCTGGTGATTGGTATATTTAACTCTGAAAAGGGATCTGTTATTTTGCTATTTCTTAATAAATACACGGTATAAATAACGGTTTATTCTATTAACAATAGGTAAAATGCTATTGTGGTAACAATGATTGGATAGAAATATTAGTTGTAAAATTGTTTCTTGAGGTGTTGGCTTTCTTTTCAAAACAGCCATTGCTGTGGAATGGTTGAAATTTTTAGAAAATTTTCCTGTTTCTATTTCATAGATGTTAAGCATTATTTTTTTGGAAAATTTTCACAATATAGTATTGCTTTGTTGTATAGAAGTGATATAATCGCTATTAAAGGCGGATGTAATAGAAATATTTCACTCCATCCACACATTTTCGGTAAGCCCTATCAGATCTCGTTAACCTCGTTGTAATTAGAACTTCTCTTTTGGGTTTCAAACACAAAAGAATTTCATATTACTTTTTCAAAGAAATAGATGTCAGCAATTGGTTAAGACATTTACTCTAACGCTCGCATTCAACCTTAGAGGTAACACCTTCCCACTGAATAAACACCGTTCTAAACCTTTATCTTCGTTTTAGCTCTTAAGTTTTCATATGATTTAAGTTTCCATATAACTTTACCGTTACGATGATATCAAAGTTCATGTTTACATTTGGTTTTCTCTTTATTGGTGTAACAAGATTACCCGTTCTGGATCTCTCTGGCTTATTTTTTTGAATTGTACTGCTATACACTGCGGTCCGCTGTGTCTAACGTACTTAGGATTGCGTGATCGTTTAGGTTACACTTGGTGAAATCCCTGCTTCCTTGAATAACGCATAAACCTTCGCAAACACAGGTCAGCTCTTTCCTTTTATCGCAAGTATAAATTGCCTTTAGCAGAGTACGACCGCCTACAACGAAATTAAGTACATTTACCTTACTTCTGTTAGCAAGTATTTGACAAATATTTTACCCACGAATACAACTCGTACCTAAATTGCCTTCAGCAGGTTACGATCGCCTACAACTAAATTAAATACATTTAATGTGAACGAGTATTTGTTAAACATGTTACCTGTAGTGTAATGTTGGTGTCAGCTTGATACCCGACTAATACAATTTCTCTCATGAAGAACTGCTATATGTTAATTAAACCATTCTTCAATGTTTTACGCACACCCAACAATCAACAACTTTTTGTTAAAATTGTGCCACACCCAGTAGGGAGTTCATGTACAACCTCCGTTTTGGGGATATTTAATTTTGTACTACTGTTTATGTTGTGCGCAACAGCTGTGCTGTAACTTTTATGTTTATATCAGATGTAACCTCTTGTGTAGCGTGATATTGAATAAGGTTAAATGTTAGCGCGAGATTTCGTGCTAGTTTAAATGCTATTCGGTAGCTCAAATATATAGTATACACTATCATTTTATGGGTAAGGGTGTTCGGACCAATTTCTTTTTCTAATTTAAATTGCTTAATTACTAATATTCTTTTTTTATTCGAGATAAATTAAGTGGACTGAACAAGCTGTTCCAATTGTATTGAGGTAACTTAATCAAAAAGGGGTTTGAATTCTGTTTTGTTAAACGAAGGGCAAGCTGAATTACTTAGTTAATTTTTCTTTCTTCTAAATAGGTTTATTAAATTGACCTTTTCAGGCTAAGGTAGTAAGATCTTGCGTTGGGCGGAAGAGGTATTGTTGTTTTTGGTATTATAATTATAAATAATAAATTACTGTGGGCATATGTACAATCTTACGACTTGTCCTCGTCAAGCTCATTTTAACTTTTTTTTTTTGTAGTTTTGGGGATAACATACATACTGTGTATAATTTATTTCATTTATTATTCATATATTTATTATATAGCTATTCAATAACGTTTGGCTTATTGCCTCCTTAGTTGGGAATTTAAAGAAAAAAAATAAATTTATATTTATTGAGGGAATTGTCACTTAATTACTATTCCTATTACTCCCTGTTTCGAGCTTTACAGGCTCTCTACCTCTTTCAAGGAATAAGAACCTATTTTCTTTTCCTTCTTTCTTTAAATCTTGTGGCACCTATTTCGGTTCTTTCCTCACTAACCAAATTCTAACTTAACTATTTTATCGATACCTCCAAAACACCCATGCAATCCGAGTGCTCTGCGGTCATCGGACCATTTGTTTGAGTTTTAGCCGAGCTCACTCATTTCTCCCGTTTTATGCGGTGTGGTGGTTAGACACTTGGCACACGGAAATAGAAAGGTAAGTTTCACGTTTAAGAAAACGAGCCGTGTGTGACTAAAACGTAGAAAAAAAATACAATCAAAATAAGATTAAGATTATGTTTATGTAGTTGGTTCCCATGTTGCAAATTTCCATTGTCTTGCAGTAAAAGTAGTATCCACTAACCATTACACAGATGATCATATGTTACCAACATCAAAAAAATAAAATACCTTTCCTAATAGACACTATAAAATAAAGGGAACATATAAACACAATATATAAGTATCGTTACAGTTGGGCTAATTGCTCAATAAGCTGTAATGCGTGCTAGCGTGTATTGCATTTAATATGGTTATAAGATCGATAGCTTTCAATTCTTAATTTAGTACATTAATTTAGTAACGTTTTTAAAGGTAAAACTGTGGTTGAGAATGTAGGTCATAATTACCATAAATTAAATTTAAAGTGTAAAATTTTAAAGTGCATTATGGCATTAAAGAGATTAAATATATAAAAAGCTGATGAGAAATTTTGTTTGTCCTATCGCACACAAACGAGCTTTGATAATTTCCTGTTTAACATTGTTTTAGTTGAGATACGCGAATAGTTGGCGTTCCTAAAATTAATTTTAGGTGAATATCCAGTAGTTCAGCTCACTATTATATAAACAAACAGAGATTAATAAATATTTTGAGCACGTCACGTAAATTATTATAGGAAATTTGTAATTGCATATCTTCTGATAAATCAGTTTTAACCCTTTGTCGTGTTGTTATGCAACATAAAGAAAGAAATGTTTCAACTTACATATCCCAATACTACAATGTGTATTTATTAATTGTAAATATTTCCTTTAAACTTTTTCTGCAACTCTTGTCTGAAATTGAATGTAGGATATCGGATTCCGTGAACTTTTCAAGTAAAACGTTGCAATACTACAGATTATGCTATCTTTTTGTAGTTTTTATTGTTAAAACTGTTTTTGATGTTTGAATAATATATATTTTCGTTTTGTATCGGGAGCAATGACGATTTTGATCGTCATTGCTTTCTTTGTTAATCGTCATTGATCGGAAGTCACAGTTGTATTTCTGAGTTACAAAAGAGAAATGAAAAATTAATTAGAATAGAAATCATGTAATGATACACAGCGTTTAGAATGAATAACTAGCAATTGAATTGTTCTAACTTTGGAAATTAATATTAACACTTAAATGAAACAATACACACAGAATTTTGAAAAAGAAAGAATACAAGTTTGCATTAAAATCAGTTTACCCTGCTCAACCCAAAATTTGAAATTTTTTTCAACACGTTCAATTATATAGGTAAACCTACAGAAATAATATCTAATCAACTTAAAAAACTAGATTTGAATATAACGTAAACAACACTTTAGGAAAATAAATCCAAAAATCAGAAGGAAAATAATGCAGTAGCATACAGACTAAATTGCGGGAGTTGTGATAAATACTACATAGGACAAACAGGTAGAAGTTTTATTAAACGTATTTCTGAACATGTTAGTTCATATAAAAATAATACTGAAACTTTAGAAAATCACATTTTAAATAAAAATTTTGAAATTATTCATGCTGAAAATAAAGGTAAAAGATTAGACGCTTTAGAGTCATTAGAAATGTTTAAAAACAAAAATAGAGGTTTATTATTAAACAATAAAATTGATTAATGCTATTCGCCATTGTTTGACCTACCCTCTTCATCACATAATTAGTTGTCAACCTTCCACCACATTAGTTTTTCTTTACTTATAGTATTCCCGAACAGGCTAAGATTTGCCTAACGTGTTAAAGCACTCAGGAACACTGGGGGGGTTTAGGGAGATTGTTAGGCTGCTGAGAAACGTTTATGAATGGTTACCTTAAATTGACTTAAGTCAAAGTTTGAAGGAAAACAGGAACTTCGTAGTGCATTCCACAATTTGGTCGCGTGTGGAGAAATGTAGATTGGGCCCGTTTAGTGTGGCACGATGGAATTTTGAATGCGTAATTATGGTGTGAATGAGCACACCGAGTGTTCCTAGCGAAGATAGCCTGCGGAGGTATTAAGGAGTGTATTTCGGAGCCGCACTTTCCATGGTAGTAGCGATAGAACAAGAAAAGAACCAAAACCCTTCTTCTGTGCTCAAGAGGCTGTAGGTCAGAGACGGGACATTTATAAGCCTGATAGCTCTTTTTTGGATGCGGTTTACCATATCAAGCGCGTGTTGGGGAGCACTGTCCCAGAGGTGGGAATTGTATTCCAGATGAGGTCGAATTTGAGCCTCATACAGTGAAAGGAGTTGTTGCGATGTGAAGTACTGTTTAGATCTGTATAGAAAGACCAGTTTACGGGCAGCTGTTTTGATGGCTGACAAAAGGTGGTCAACCCATGAAAGGTTCGATGATACTGACATCCCTGATATGGAAATAGGGTATGAAAACTTAACGTCCTGTCTAGACTTATTATTTTGGGAAAACTGAAAAGAACTACAATGTAGAGTACTGTCATCTACAAAGCAATGAATGGAGTTAGTTGTTGAGGAAATGAGGTCATTTATGTACAGCAAGAAAAGTGTGGGACCTATCACTGATCCTTGGGGTACTCCCGCGTTAATAGTAGTTTGTTTCGAAAAGAAACCATCGACGACAACACGTATACGTCTTTTGTCAAGCAAGCTGGATATACAATTGATGAGCGTATCGGATAAGCCGAACGAAGTGAGCTTGGCAGGTAGGTAGTTGTACCAAACCTGGTCAAAAGCTTTCGAAATATCTAAAGCTACTAGACTGTTTCACCGGACCTCCATAATGTGTTATTCCAAAGTTGGGTGGCATATGAAACAAGATCTCCTGTTGAACGACTCTGTCTGAACCCATACTGGTGGTCGTTAAAGCGTTTATTACACTCGAGGAACGAAAGTAGTTGGTGGTTAATGGCTTTCTCCATGATTTTCGACAGAATGGAGGTGATAGCTATTGGTCGATAGTTTGAGGGATCGGTTTTGTATCCTTTTTTAGGAGCAGGCTGGACATTTGCCAACTTCCACGATGAGGGAAACTCTCCAGATGATATGGAGATCGAAAAGAGTTTGGACAATACAGTTACTAGTTCGGGGTAGCATTTTTTAAGGACGATAGCTGGAATACCGTCAGGGCCAGTCGCCTTGTTTGAGTCAAGCTTATTGGTAATTGATTCCAGGAGCTTGTAACGAAGGTGGATTGGTTTAATAGCGTAATTAGTATTTTGTAGCGTTGTAAGTTAGTTTAAGATTGATTCTGAAGAAGACACTGTGTGTCGAAACAATTGTAATTCATTAAATGAGTTTGTGGAAATTAGAAACTATTTGTTTCATTTAAGTGTGAATAGCTATCAATTGAAACTCTTTTGCTTCTTTAAACATCGGAATTCAACATTCACTGTGAGGAGCTTAAAGATTCTATACGATCGTCTCTTGTAGTTAACAGCTAAACATTCATAATTTTGTTTCCTTCACAAATAAGCCGAAATGCGTTACCATACACTCTAGTAACCTTTGGTTACACTGTAGTCACTATACAACTTTCCGACTTTGAAATAAAATTTTTGAAATAAAAGTTGTTCATACACATCGGAACTTTTGTAAAGATTAACTGAAAAATGTATATGGTGGTGACAAAACATTTTCTTAAATTACTATTGCATATCTAAACAGGGCTTCAAAGAGAATTTCAAAAGTATAGGACAAGAGCGGTTTGAGAGATTTGTTTTTGACTTATAAGTATTTATCTGTCAAAAAGTTCAACGCCTGTAAAATGGGTTCTTCAGGACCCAGAAACTTACAACACCAAAACAGCTGAAATGTAGTCTTCAATCAAATGATGCTCTCAAATTTTAAAAGCTGTTAATAAAAAGGCAGTGTTGCCAACATAGAAATCTAAATTACAATTTTTTTGGCGCCACGTAAAAGTTTATGGGTACAATAGACAAACGCTTATCAGTCCGAAACAAAAATCGCAGACTCCTCTTGCCCTATATTTTTGAAATTGTCTTTTGAAGCGCTATTTAACTATGCAATTATACACAGAGTGTTCCATTTAACAAAATTTAACTTTTTGTCACCACTGTTTTTTCCAAAAAGATAAAGTTCCGATGAGTATGAACAACATCTATTTGAAAAAAACATTTTGTACCTATTTTACGTTCCCGTATAACAGGATAGATCATACTGAACCGGCCACCCGGCACGTAAACAGCACTGTTTATTTATCTTAATACGGAATGTTCTATATGAGAACGATCACGAACGTAACAAAGTTGTATATGTTTGATAAAACGGTTTTTTCCTTTTTCTAAACTATCACTTTTATTCATATTTTCGACTTCCTTCACTATTTCTCTACTCAGCTCCTCTAGAGTATCAGCTCCTGAGCTCGTGTAAACCTTGTTCTTCAAGATTCTTTACAAAAAGAAGTCCAGTGGTGTCAAGGCCGGATTCTTTGGGGTCATATTATAAATCCGTGCTTCCAATATAGTAACTGAGGATATTCTTGAAGTCTAGATTTAAACGTTTTTTTGCGAAGATGAGATATCTTAAATAATTCGGAGTTATGAAGGGGGAATTGTTAGTTGGATACACGGTACATGGTTGTTTATGTCTCCCATGTCTAAGTAAGTCAGCTGCTGAATTTATCTCAGTCAGTTCTAGTTGCGCTTCAATTCTCTACTCTCTGGGTATTTCTCGCTTAGTCTCTCGTCATAGTCGATAGATTGCAACTTTAATAATTTCAGCAGTTCATGCTAACAACCAATATATGTTCTGTTAGACCTAAATCAACGAGTTACCGCTGTGTGTGTGTGTGCGTGCAGTGCGTAGTGTACAGTGTGCGTGAGCGTGCGTGAGTGTGTGTACGTGCGTGTGTGCGTGCGCGTGCGTGTGCGTGTGCGTGTGCGCGTGCGTGTGCGTGTGTGCGTGCATGTGCGTGTGCGTGTCCGTGTGCGTGTGCGTGCGTGTGCGTGCTGTCGTGTGCGTGTGCGTGTGCGTGTGCGTGTGCGTGTGCGTGTGTCGTGTGCTGTGCGTGTGCGTGTGCGTGTGCGTGTGCGTGTGGTGTGTGTGTGTGTGTGCGTGCTAGAAATTTATAAGAAATCGCATCACTAGAACTACTAATTATTACTATTATTACTAATTACTAAATTATTTTTGCAGGATACATTAAAACGTTTCTGCTTTATCTTGGTAACGCATTTTAAAATAAAGGCATTTTGTCTCTTAAATTTTCTTCTAAAATCGACGGTTCTTAAGAAAATTTAAAAATAATTTGTGTTCTGCAACAACTTATCCGTTATTATTTGATAATTCATTTAGTAGCAAGCTGCACCTTGAAGACAAAACAAAATTAGTTAACTGTCAAAAGTTGTTACCTACTTAAGTAAAACGTGTTCCTGTTTATTACTTTCGAGCTGCAGCAAGAAAATGTTTAGCAAGATTTTCAAATAGACATCAAGCGCACGATACCACTTTTACTTGCATTAGCCGTCCTCTTTCTGAAACGGTAGTTTTTGCAAAGGAAGTCAAATTCTCGACATCAGCGTCACATTAGAGCCGGACCACATCCAAAAGTTAAAAAACTTTTACCGACAGATCTACTACTTAGACGGGAATATTGTAAATGGTTGATGAACAATTTTATTGATAATCCTCAGATTGTTGCCCGAATTCTTTTTACGGACGAAGCCTGTTTTACCGGATATGGCATGGTTAATTCATAATTTAATTGGACAGATTCTAATGTTATCCTAATGTAAGATGTGCCATTAAATGTCAGAGCTAAGACAATCTTTGTGCACGATGGTGCCGCACCACATTCTGGATTACTTGTAAGGTAACACCTGCACGTGCAATTCTAACCGGTCTATCGGACGAGGTAACGATGTTCCTATAGCCTGGCCGGCTGGAATACCTTATCACAATCCCGTGCTGTTGTTTGGGGTGCTGGAAAGGTCAATTCAATTCCTGCAATGACTAGAGACGATCGCTGGAATCGCATTGTTGAAGCATTCGAAGAAATTATTATAAAATTAGTGTTTCATTTTAATTTTTTTTTAAACCTTTACTTTAAAATGTATTATTAAAATAATGCAATTATCACATAAGCACAGATCAGTTAGAATACAAACACAATTTTCTAATTTTCTCAAGAACCGTCGATTTTAGAAGAAAATTTAAGAGAAAAATTCCTTTATCTTTATATGTGTTACCAAAATAAAGCAGAAAAGTTTTAGTTTCTTTTGCAAAATAATTTTTTAATGGTTGAAGGTGGACGCCACTTCTGAACGGGTAGTTCTAATGTTATGATTTTTTTAAATTTTATTAAATTTTTACTTGTATAAGATAGGTGGACTGTATAAAATCAATAAAATATTTCATAATTTAGGGAGATAAAGTGAGTTTTCTACATGTTAAATTACTTTGAGACGTATAACTTTTAAGGGCATCTTTAGGATAAAATTTAAAAGAATGGTGATGTACACTTTATATCATATATATATATATATATATATATATATATATATATATATATATATATAATAAAGTGTACATACCGACATTTTCTTAAATATATATATATATATATATATATATATATATATATATATATATATATATATATATATATATGTGGCCTCCTAGATCTGATTTAACGCCACTTGACTTTTTGTATGGGGATTCATGAAGGAAAAGTGTATACCACGATTAATACACTTGAAGAACACAATCGCATCAGAGATGCTTGCAATGAAATAAGGTGCATCATTTAATTAACTTAAGACGTTCTATTGTACGTCGCTGTGAAATGTGTATTGAAAAGAACGGTTTACATTTTGAACAAAGTGTCTAATTTTATTATACTAGTGTTATTGTTATTTATTTATAAATCGTTATTGCTAAGAATTCTTATTAATTTCACAATTATTAATTAAGTATTGTTACAATAATAAATAAGAATTGTTAAAATTAGTGTACTAAACAGATTTCAATTTACAAAAGTCTTGTATTTGAGTATGGCTTGATACAGTGGCGGCTCTTTAATGAGAGCAAGTGAGCAGCGGTCTATAACTTATTAGAATCTCACTTAAAAACTACATACATGTTTATGGCGAAATTGATACATACATAATTATACAGAAAGTATTGACCGCATAACAATAATAATTATGCATTTCTTTTATACGAGGATAATAGCAATGGATGCTAAAGAAACCGATAACCTACCTATTTATAAATGAAAATGTGTTTGAAATTTTAAAGAAACGATCGTTAGGTACTAAAATGGCTCTAAATGTTTTATTATATCTTTTTTATTAAAAACTTTATATTCAATTATTCACATAAAGCACATTACTTAACTTAGTACCACATCAAACACTAAAAATCAAAATAACTCGAAACGCACAAGAATTTAGAAACAGAAGAAGGTACATTATTTTTGTTAAACTGTATGTAGATAATGAAAATAACAATTTTTTTAAAAATAGTCATTGGCGTAGAAGTTCTGTTTATGAAAGGGTTGAGCACCCTCCACTCCGCACTGTGCAAGTTTGTGAACATTCTTATCGCTTGTTTTATGCCCCTTAATTAATAGACATTATCCCCAACATGAAAAAATCTAAGCATTCGTTTATAAGTTATAATGAAAATTTGAGAAAAAAAATTATATTCAACACCCTGTATCTCGGAAACGAAGCCTTCTACGACATATGTTTATAGGAACTTTTCTTTTAGAAACATGTGTTCTACCTCCTGTTAAAGTTTGTCTACAAAAACTGACTCACCCTGATATATATATATATATATATATATATATATATATATATATATATATATATATATATATATATATATATATATATATATATATATATATACCGTGAATAAGACTATCCGTACCGCTATTTAGTAAGTCGTAAAGAATTCGTTTAAAAAATTATTATAAACCCCATAATAAAGAATCGAATGATGATATTGTTTCTCGGAAAAGTCAGCATCCTGAGTAGTTTTCCCAGAATATGTCCAAAATTTTAAATGGCACCATATGTCGAAAAAGGTGTTGCTGAAAGGGTCGTTAAAAAGAAGAAAGTTTTATAGAAAAATTTATTTTATTATTTCCACCCTTTTAAGTAATATTCGACTAAAATTATTAAATTTGAAATTCATTGTTAACAAACAAAATTGAAAAGTCGATTTTAAAATCTAGTTATCGAATTAAACAACGTCACACTCATGTTTTAATGTCAATAGTGGCATATATTGTATTAATCTATCTTGGAATCATCCATTGTTTAAATTTATAATTTATTGTTTATTGATGTGTTTGTAGACACAAAGTTAAAATCTAATTTCGTTAAAAAGTGAGTTAACTTAAATTAATGAAATTATGCCGTTTTCAAATTCAGAAGCTTTTGATATGTTAATGATTTTGGGACAATGTAGACAAAATTACAGAGCGACTGTAAAATTTATGCGGAAAGATATTAACGTGCCCATCAATCCTTCAATGTTTTTGAGATTGCAGCACGTATTTGTATCAACCCACATATAATCGCGGAAATCGAATTATACGACATGTACGTAATGACATTGAACCTGATGTTCTCGCTGCAGTAATTGTTGATCCGCATATTTCAACGAGAGGGCTTGCAAGGATTCTGGTATTTAGCCAATACTCTGTATGCAGAATTTTGAAAGATCGCAACTTTCATCCATACCACGTTCATAAGCACCAATAATTAATAAGATTGACTTTCAAGATCGACTTTTTTGTAATTGGTTAATAAATAAATGTCCATACTTTCCTGGGATATATTTAGTGGGCTGAGGAAGCTACTTTAAAAGTACTGGAGAAGTCAATATTCACAATGAACAATTACTGGTCGCAAACAAATCTTCACTGGCTACAAACTATTGACATTCAGCATCTTTGGAGTGTTTAACTGTAAATGCTGATAGACGTAATTACTGCAGACCCTCTCTAAAATTTTTAGGTTATGTTGTTGACCTACAGAATGTATTGATACGTGTAAAACTCGGTTGATGAATTTATGGTCTTTAATTTGCGACTCCTCTGTATGTTGGTGGAAAACGGCAACATTGTCACTAAATATCGTTTCAATTTAAAATATTTCAAACACGTGATACTTTAAAATTTTGGATTGGTGAAAATAATCAGGCTATGGGTTTTTTGTTTTCTGGTACTTGAGATAAGAAGTAAAACGCCATTTTGGGTAAAATGCGTATGTGAGGCACATGTTAAAATTTGGAAAAGTGTTCCTAAAATTGGATTGAATTGTTCAAGAAAATTTTAAGTCAGCCTGTTGCTGGTTTTATTCTTTTTCCATATAAATAAGTCCTGTTGGGACTTCGAATTTAGTTCGGCTTTAATTTTTTTGGTTGCTTCTGCTAACATTGGCTTCGATCAAGAGGTAAGCTACTCACTTTCGTTACTTATTTACAAGGCATAGTTGGAAATGCATGCGTACATGTTTTGAAATTGTTACTACAGCTAAAGATCATATTTTAAAATTGGGGTATCGACTTAAATTCTAACACATTTATCTTATATAGGTTCTTTTTGGTTCTTTACACATTCACTCAAGATTAACATATTTCGTGCTTCCATAAGGAATAATTAAACCGTTCCTGACAACACATTTGGATATCACTCGTCCGAGGGATGAAATATTAGTTAGCGGTCTTCGAGCCTGAATGGAAACCATCTACGATTACTCCTTCTCCTAATATCTTCCGAATTAACAGAAGAAATCTACGTTACACCTACGACTAGGTTCTGATAAGTATTATTGTTACACACAGACACAATTTTACCTATGGTGAGTGACTTTTAATCGCCTTTCTATATAACGAGGCTCTCGTTATCTGTACTTTACTGAAAGTCTTAACCATTACATTACTGTGCTTGCTACTTGTATTAGTGTGTTTCCGCAATTATTTTAATCCTGAAATTAATGCTTATGCTTTATTGCTAAACCTTTTTCTAGTAATCGAGAGTAATACTATACATTTGTACCTGTAAAAGATAAATTGGGTTATTCAAGTTTTGCTTATACTTACATTTAACTTTACAATAGAATTTATATATTATCTATTTACTTTTCTTGTATACTGGTTTTGTTCTGCTAAACCACCGTAATTGTAAAACGGTTAGAATTACTGTCTACTGTACATACAACCAGCTGTTTGTTTCACTGAATGCTGCTCGTTGAGTTAAATATACAATGTATGTCATAAGATTAGGCTAACTGTTGGGGTTTCAATTACTGCGTAATTAAACGGAATATTTATTTACTAGTTTTGGGGTTTTATCACATTTATAATTTTCTTTCGGATTACAGTTTTAATAATTGCTTATTCTAAAACTGTCTGAAGTAGAAGTTACTAATCGAATTTTTTGTAGCTTTATGCTTACTTGCCAACTGGTAATCAACTTGGCCTTTCAAAATTTATCTAAATGCTTTATGCTTATTGATTTTTCTGTAATGCTCATGTTAACTAAATTTAATAATATTTTGTGCTTACATAAGTAAACAACAGGGTAGACATCTAGTGCTAAAATTTTGTTTTATATTTGGGGTTTATTTGCGTCCGGTTGATTGAAACTGATAAGTTAATCCAACGGAGAGCTCTTCGCTAATTTCGAAACAAACAAAGAAGTCAATTTCGGATAATTATAAATATATGTTTTGGGTATTATTTTCTTTAGGGTCAACACTAGATGCCGAACCGCATTGTGGCTGAGTAGGTAAAGTTCAAGTAAATTTCATAGTTTGTTCTCAGTGCTGTCGGAAAGGTAAGTTGATTGCTGGTGGTTTATTTCATGGAGACATGGTCTCTGATTATATTTGTGTGTTAGATATTTATGAACATTTGATTGTTATTGTAACATTTATGCTATTTAACGTTAGGTATATTAAATAAGTGGTGTTAAACGATTGTATGTTCTTTCATTAATCCTGTGATTTACGACTCCATTCTAACCAGTTCCTCCTCAGTGTGGACTTAGTTCACCACTTTCTTTAGCTGTCTCTTTTGTCCTAGGTGGCCGTAGCCCTTTTCTTGATAGAGGGCGATAAAGAAGTCAATCAAGTGGTGCCCTTTTTAAACTTTATGTATTTCCTTTCTCCTGCCAAAACGCCCATGCATCCAAGTGCTGAACCGACCGACTGAGCTTCCGGCTAATTCCTCTTTCCTTGTTACTGCACCTTGGTCACAAATTTCTACCAATATCCTTTTGTGCACGTAACAGTATCTGGAAATACTTCTGTCGAATTTGAATCTAGGGTGGTAAATATCAGTTTTTTATCGTTAAAACACTAAAATTAAAAATAATTATGCCTCATGAAATCGACAGAATTACTTGATCACACTAAAGAACATGTTTTGGACGGTAAAGTTGGACCCGACAATTAGTTTAGGACAAATTACTGTTGAAGTAGGTTTATCTAAAGCACTATCATCCCCACAAGGCCAAGTTGTGTCATCAAAAGATTGTCGATTTTGACGAGGAGTATTCTGTGAAGAAATTCTAGAGCGCGTAATGCTGATCGTCGCTTTTTGTCCATACTTTGTTTTACAGACGAGTGTACTTTTACACTCAATAACGAACCAAATGTTCAAAACACTCGCTATTGTGCCCAAGAAAATCCTCTAGTGAATATTAGTACGCATTAGTACTCAAAAATTAATATCTAGGTTGGGATTTTTAACATTATTGGCCCGTTTGAAATCGAAGGAAATTTATATTCGGAAACTTGGTAATCAAAGTGGGCCTGCATTAGAAGAAGTTGCAAGAAAGAATCAGGAGATCTGGTTTCAACAAGACTGCTGCCCTGCACATTTTGGTTTAGATGTTAGACATTTTTAGATGATTCGTTTCACATCATTGGATAGGTATAGGTGGTGGTATGAATTAGCCCGCCAGACCCTTGCGACTTCTTCTTGTGGGCCACCAATTTATAAGGATGCCACCCAATTCTTTGAGAAAGGTAATAGAAAACGAGTGCCGGTTAATTACCGAAAAACAATTGGCTAACGTTAGAAGAAGTGTTTATAATAGATTGGGGTATTAGTTGTCACAAAACGGGGTTTGTTTGAAGATGGATTGTAATTTTATTTTTCTTTGTCTTTCTTTAGATGTAACAATAAAGCTTTAAAACTTTGATAATTTAATATTTTAAACTACATTACATAGTTATTCATTTTAAAGTTAATAACATGGACGACAATATTAGACAACGCTACAACTTTTTAAAATTATTTGACACACTTGAGACAAATGATATAACATAGGACATAGTTAATTTGGAAAACTAAAAGATACGGTCGTTTTTCCGGTTTAATTTCAAAACTATTAGTATGGTAGGCCAAGAAATAATAATAATAATAATAATAATAATAATAATAATAATAATGTTTGAAATGTTTGAAATGTTTATTTGTCGTAAATATACATGTTTTAGGTCCAACAAATTGCATAACTTATCGGTTAGTGCCATTATTCACAATTAACTTTTATAATATAAAGATTATATTTATTAAAAACATCGGTATATATGTTGTTAGTCTGATATAAGTGTGTGTATGTATACATATAATTTTTGTGTAGTGTGCTTGTAAGGTGCGTACGTGTTTATTGTTTGCTTTTAGTTACATCGTGTCTATTATCCATTGCCTTAATGCAGTTTTAAATGTTGAAATTCGATACGTGTTTTGTATCTCCGCTGGTATAGTGTTATATAGGGTTGGTACTAGGCATTCTAGGTTCGCTTGCCGTATTTATTGAAGTAAAACGTACAGCATATGTTGTTTGTCTGGTATGGTAGTTGTGTTCTATTGGAATTATATATTGATCATCATTGCGATACATTATTGCGTTTAGGTAAGTATAAAACTCTCTTGGTGTAAGTGTGTTTGTTTGGTTCAGAATGGTTTTGATATCTTGATTCTGGTTTCCTTTGATTATTTTAAGTAATCTTGTTTGTAAGGATTCTAGTCTTTTGGTATGCACTGCGTCAGAACAGCCCATATTCGTACAGCGTATCTTATAGTGGACTCTATCAGTGGTTTGTATACGATCTCCATGGTTTTCCTGTTAGCATATCTGCTTAATAAATAGAAGCTCACCGATAGGCGTTTTAGTTTTGAGTGGACATATTCTATGTGTCTATGATACAGTAATTTAGAGTCCATTTTACTCCAAGGTAGGTATACTCGTGCACTTTTTCCAGTTCATCACATTTGCAGTTGGGCAAGTGTTTTGCTGTGATGCAGTTAAAGTTATGCATGAGAATATTAATTTTTTGATTTATCAATATGCGATGTGGAGAATATCATAATCTTGGTTTTGTCAGCGTTCGTGAATAGATTTATGATTGTACATCCACTTGCATACATTGTTTAGTTCGTCCTGTACGTTCGCAAATTTCTATGCTTCGGTGCGAATACATCAGTATACCGTCGTCTGCGTACATATAAAGTTGTGCTTGTTTCACTTGTTTGAATATGTCATTGATCTACACCAGAAACAAGATAGGGCCTAAATTGCTGCCCTGTGGCACGCCATATTTGATGTTCCTCTCAGTACTTGATTCATTACCAACTATGACTGCAAACTTTCTGTTTTAGGTAACTTTTAAACCATTTTAGTTGATTGTTTGTTACTCAATACTCTCAAGCAACGATAGAAATTTTA
>JARFJB010001625.1:0-16574 GCA_036346205.1 Vesta saturnalis | reverse complement strand
TTAATAAATACTGTAAACCTACTTATTTCGCATAATTAAAATTTTCACAGGCTTAAATTTACTTATATAAAGTTATCTATTCTAAAATCCTTAAAACTTAATGTCATAAAATACAATATACGGTTTGGTCAGATGAGGCTCCTGGTGAATTTGTACAAGCTCCATTACATCTTACAGAAATTGGTATATATGTAGCCATGTCGAGAAGGTGTATACTAGGTCCAGTGTTTTTAAAAAATTCAATTCGAGTTGTGATTCAAAACATTAATCAAGATCAGTTAAATAATGTGTAACAATATCAAAAACGAATAGATGCTGATTTAAATAATAATGGAGGTCATAATTTAGAATTAAAAATGTTTAATTCGTTATACTGTAACTGTTAAATAACTGTAACTTTTTTATAATAACGTTTTCTGGAAGTAAAGTTTGATTTCATGGCAGTGGAAAGTATTTTGTTCTGGACTCAAATTAATGTTCTCCCGGTAGATGGAATTAATAAAGACGTTGTTGATGCCAAATAATTATCCACTATAAATGAATCCATTAAATTTAATAAACGTTATTACAAAATAAGTATGTATATAAAACAATGCATAACACGTTATTACAAAATAAGAAATTAAAAAAGGTGTATGTTATTACAAAATTTTAAAAACGTTTGTGTCTAGATCTCAGCCCACAAATACAAGAAAAATATGTTATTACAAATGCAATACAAAGATTATAAATTTAAAATTTTATTCACTGTCCGAAACTTCCTCGTCAGAGTTTGTGTCATCGTCAGATAGCTCAGTATTAATTGTGATAATCAATTTTAACATTTTGATCCATCAATCTGTCTCGCTGCCACATTTCTTCGGCTATATGATCGACGTGTGCCTTGTTTTTCCCAATCTGATTGGCTTATTTCGTCAAAGGCTGTTCGTACTAAATTTTCTATTTTAAGGTCACTTGATCGATGAAATTCATTGCCACCTTGTGTTTTGTCATACTCCATATCAACTCGATGGGATTTAATTCGAAAGGATAGGGTGGTAAGCGTACTACAATGTGGCCATGGTTCTTCAACAATTCGTCAACATAATATCGCTTAGCTTGATTCTGTGCCTTAACAAATGTCATTAAGTCAGCCTTATGCATTTCACTGGTAGTAGAAACCCCATTGCTTTCAAGCCAATCACGAATATATTGGTTTCGTACAGTTTGGGTTGGCGGTTTATAGATTTGCACACTATGGTATGGCGCATTATAGATTACAATACCATTAGGTGGTAAATTTGGAATTAATTGTTTTTCCACTCACTGCATACAATTATGATGGTTCATATCATCATGGTAATCTTCTGATTTACTTTTGGATTTAAATATTAACAACCCATTATTTACAAATTCGTAGGTGGTACACTCCAGGCTGGTCTTCAGATTGCCAACACTTGCTGACACCATATCAAGGATGGATATCGGTTTCACCCAAAAAGTTACCGCTTTCTTGTTTTCCCCAGAGAGCTTTATTCTCTTACAGCTTTGTTAGTAGCGAGAACGCCAAACAACGATATCGTAGCGTTCCATCGATAATTTTCTTTTATTGTGGCATTTTTAAATTTAAATCCTACATTTAGTAATTGCTTTCGAAGCGTATCTTCCCACCAGCATAATTTACTTTGTCCATCATTTATCAACCAATATTTTTATTGTTGAACTTTCTTGTCGATGGTATAAACTTCCTCAACTGTCCTTTTTAAAATTCCTAAGTCACAATCATCAAAAACTAATTTGTTTGATCCTTCGCTTCGTGTTTTTTTAGAAGGTGATTCTATTAACTGATTTTCAGATAACTGCTTTTCCTTTCTTATTCTAATTATAGTTGGTAACCGACAGCAGCAGCTACTTCGCTGGCCTTCTCCAAAAGGAAACTCCATTCACCAGCAGCTTTCTGTCTATCAAAGAATTCAGTCACATTACTAATAATGTTTCGTGCTTCGGAATGAGTACTTTTCTTCGATTTAAGTTCCATATTTCTAACCTAAAAGACAATTAAAGATAAGATGTTAGCTAAAATATTTACACATACCTATTTTTACAAATACAACGAGGAATATTGCTTTGAAAAATTACTAACAAGTAACGCAAAATAAGAAAGAAACTAACACACAACTACAAACAATACTGTCAAATTTAAATTTGATTTGTTAATGTACTGAAATAAATATTTTTGTGTGATTGGTTAAAAATCTTGCCGCTCCAAATATTTCAAATAAAATTCTTTTAGTTCACATATTTTCCGACTATCTTGTTTGCTTCGGTGCGCTGTATCTATGATTTTTCTTCAAACGAAACAATAATAATAACTGTATCAATTACAATCAAACATTAGGTGTTTTCTCTCATGAATTCATTAACATAGACGTATTGCTAAATCTCTAATTTTAATAATGCTACTGTACACAGTATTTCAAAAAGGCACACATTTTACCTTATAAGTAGCGAGCAACAGAAACGTTTTGGTAGAAGGAGATGAGGACATTTGGCTCCTCACAATTCGCCCCCGGACATTTTGACCTGACACAATTCGCCCCCAGGATTTTCGCCCCTTGTGACACTTCGCCCCTGTGACATTTCGCCCCTAAATGTTGATTACAATTTTTGCATATTTGTTTAGGCTTTCTTTAGATTAATTTCGATACCAACATTGACTAAAGTAATTAGAAAATGGACCTATATAGTTGACAATATTCCAATATTATTTTCTATACAATGCCAATTGCAAAGTAATGTGAAATGTGCAATTATGATAATAGCATCTTAATCATAAATTGTGCTTAAGGACGCATTAATTGCCAGTATCAACATCTATTAAATAAATAAATCTTTTATAAATTAATGGTCACATGTGTTTATTATTCGATTAGCTATAATAATAACCTAATATTACAATTCATCATCACACCTATGGAATATGGTAGGTAAAATATATACAAAGAGAAACTACAAATATACCAAAAATTCAAGGTAACATTGAGGGGCGAAGCGTCCGGGGGCGAAGTGTCTCAGGGGCGATCTGTCCGGAAGAGAATTGCGAGGGGCGAACCGTCCGGGGGTGAAATGTCCTGAAACCATGGTATTTTTAACTTCTGTCATCATGATGTATAAATCTTTCACTACAATTTATCGACCGACGAATCAAATTTCTCAAATGCCAGAAAGTATAACAGAAGAAAAAGTCAATAGTGGTCAAGGAAAAATATTTGTCCACACGTCCGTTTCAATTTCAATGTTTTGTGTTTAATTGGTTAGACAATCGCTGACGAGTTCTTGTAATCTGGCGAATGACATGTAGAATTTATGAAAGAATCTGCATCAATAGATAGAAACAAATTACCTGATTTTAATAATAAACGACGTACCCGCTATGTAAGAGATTTGCGTAATCTACACCATTTGCCATCTATATCATTTGGATTGTGTACATACCTGTTATATTTACATCTACGCTATCTACGAGAACTAGATTATCTAAGTCAGCTACGCCATCTTTGTGCTCTTCGTTAACTAAACATCTAAGTATCAAGGTCCATTGCGTCATGTATGACATGTGAATTATCCGCCTTACCTAAGTCACTGACCTTACGTCATCAACATCAGAGTCAACTGCGTCATCCGCATCACTGAAATCAACTGCATCAGTCACGACAGCTACGTTGTATGCGTCGTCTACGTCTACACCATTTACACTACTTACGCCAATTACCTTGCCTACTCAATATCCATGCTCTCCATCATCAGCGTCACCCTTGCAAACCTTGCCATCCACGTCACCAACGTTATTTACGTGGCCCTTCTAACCCTTCTCATCCACGTGATCTACGTTGTACACGTCATGTAATCCACCTACGTCACCACTTGGCCTAGCTACATAATTTCACAGTCTACATCATCCGCGTTGCCCGCCATCTATATCGTCCATTACCTCCAGGTCAATTACATGAAATACCAATAATACTACATATGTACGTAACATTTATAAAATTAAGAAATCGCCGCTTCCCACAAAAACACACACCCACATACAAAAATACACACAATCATACACACGCACACACACACACACACACACACACTCACAAACACACACACACACACACACACACACACCCGCAAACACACACACACACACACACACACACACACACACACACACACACACACACATACACAAACACACACGCACACCGCAAACACACTCACACACAAACACACGCACGCACGCACACACTCGCACACATATGCGCACACACGCACAAATTCGCGCACACGCACATCCGCAAACATGCACACACGCACACATGCACAAACGCACTCACGCACACACGCACACATCCGCATACGCACACTCGCACACACCCAAATACGCACAAACGCAATCACGCATACTCGCACACGGACTCACGCACATACGCACACACGCACACACGCACACACGCACACACTCCCACACGCCACACACGCACACACACGCACGCACAAACATGCACACACACACACACCAACACACAGGCACACACACACACGAATATTCAAACGCACACAGACTCACACACACACATACACATACACACACGCACGCACTTACAGACAAACACACACGCACGCACGCACGCACAAACTCGCACAAATATGCGCGCGCACACGTACACACACGCGCACGCACGTACGCGAACACGCACACACGCACACACGCACACACGCACGCGCGCACACAGGAACATGCACACACGCAACACGACACACGCACGCACCGCATATGCACACATGCATACACCCAAATACGCACAAATGCACACGCACGCGCGCACGCACACACGCACACACGTACACGCGCACACACGCACACACGCACGCACCGCACACAACCCAAATCACACACGCACACACTCACACGCACACACGCACACACGCACACACGCATACGCACCCGCACACACCAAATACGCACAAACGCACACAACCAAATACGCACAAACGCACGCACGTACACCCGCACACGCACACACACACACACACAAACGTACACATGCACACGCGCACACACGCACACATGCACACTCGCACACACGCACACACGCAGAGGCGCACACGCACACACTCACACACGCACATGCGCATACACCCACTCAGGCACACGCACGTACACACACTCACACACAAGCACACAAGCACACACGCACACTCGCACATACGCACACATGCAAGCACGCACACACGCACACACGCATACACGCATACACGCACACACGCACACACGCACACACGCATACACGCGTACACGCACACACGCATACACGCACACTCGCTCACATGCACACAATCACACACGCCCACACCTACACACGCACACTCGCATACACGCACACACGACCACACGCATGCACTAACACACGCGTACGACCACACACGCACACACGCATACACGCTCACAACACAAGCACACACGCACACGTGCGCACACGCAGACACGCACACAGCACAGACGCACACCACACACGCACACACGTACAACCCACCCACACGCGCGCATGCGCGCACATACACAAACATGCACACACGCACATATGCAAACACGCACTCACGCACAGACACGCACACTGCGCACACCCGCTTACGCACACTTGCACACACCCGGATACGCACACTAGCACGCACGCACACACTTACACGAATGCACGCACACACGCATGTACGCATACACGCACAAGCGCATGCGCGCACACACAACATACGCACACACGCACACGCGCCACTCGTACACACGCACAAACCCACACGCGCACACACATGCACACTGCATACACGCACACTCACACGCACACTGCGCGTACCCCACTCGCACACACGCTCACGGTCACACACGAATGTACGCATCACGCACACGGGCATGCGCGACACGCACATACACATACGTACACACGACACACGCACACACCCACATGCGCATACACGCGCACACATACACACGAGCACACATAACCAGAAACGCTCACACAGCACACACCCATACACATACACACACAAATACAAACATACTCACGCTCACACACAGGCACGCACTCACAAACACACACAGACACGCACGCACGCACACACTAGCACACATATGCGCACACACACGCGCGCACATACACAAACATGCGCAAATGCACACACGCACTCACGCACACCCGCACACACACACGCAGTCCCGCAAATACGCACACTGCCGAATACGCACATTCGCACTCACCCAAATGCGCAGAAATGCACACACGCACTGACACGCACACACACCCATGAACAAACGCACGCACACACACTCACACGCACACATAAACACACGCACACACTCACAGACGCACAAAAACACACGCACGCACGCACACACTGCACACATATGCACGCACATACGCACACACCCACATGCATACACGCACCTTGCACAATCCCAAATACGCACAAACGCACACCCGCACTCGCACTCACGCACACACGCAAATACTTACACGCGCACACACGCACACATGCATACACGCACACGCACGCACGCACACACGCACGCACGCACACACACTCACATACGCTCACACGCACACACGCAAACACGAGTACACTGACACACACAGGCACACACGCTCACACGCCCAAACACCCACACGCACACACTAACAGACCCGCATACGCACACTCGCACACACCCAAATATGTACAAATGCACACATCTAGATACGCGCAATCGCACACTGGTACACGTGCACACGCACTCATGCAGATCCGCACGCACAAACACACGCACACACGCACACACATGCACAACCCACCCACACGCGCGCACACATCCACACATGCACGCACACGCACACTTGCGCGTACTCCCACTCGCACACACGCACATGCACACACGCACATATACGGACGCACGCACACACTAGCACACATATGCGCACGCACACACACACGCACAATGCACACGCACACACAGATGAACAAATACACGCATACACGCACACACGCGCACATACACGCACATGACAAGAAGCGCGACACAGGCACGCACGAGCGCACACATCCACACATGCACGCACACGCTCACTCGCGCGAACTCCCACTCGCGCGTACTCCCACTCGCGCACATGCACACTCACACGCTCATGGTCACACACGCACGTACGCACACACGCACATACGCACACACGCTCACACGCACACACTCACACACGCACACGCACACACGCGCACTCGCACACACGCACATACGCACACATGCGACGCACACACGCACACACTCTCACACGCACACGCACACACGCGCACTCGCACACACGCACATACGCACGCATGCAAGCACGCACACACAAACACACGCACACACACGCACACACGCTCACACGCACACACGCTCACACGCCCACACGCACACACGAACACACCCGCATCCGCATACTGGTCACACCCACATACGCACAAACGCACACTCCCAAATACGCACAAAATCACACACGTACACGCGCACTGCATCACGCACTTACACTCACGCACGCACACACGCAGTGAAGTGAAATAAAGAATGCATGTTCTTTATGGGACACCCTGTATACATATATTTAGTGACATAAGTTTGTTTGACAATTACTTGCACTAATTTTTTTCTAAGGCAACCTTATAGGTATGCTATTACTCTTCGGAGATTCTCAATGTCTAACTTTATTGTTTTACAGGATGTTTTTAGGTCACAATGTTTAAGTAACGTATTTTGGATGGTTTAATTTCAACTACTTTCCTGAAACACCTCTATGTTGTTGTATTTAAGTTAAAAGCCAATTTTCATTTCAAAATTCCGGTTTAATTTAAGTCACAGCTTGCAAAGCCAAATTTCATTTAAAAGATACCGGTTTGATTTAAGTTACAGCTTGCAAAACCAACTTTCATTTAAAACATGCCGCTTTGGTTTAAGTTACAGCTTGAAAAGCCAATTTTATTTCAAAATTCCGGTTTTATTAAGTCACAGCTTGCAAAGCCAAATTTTGTTTAAAAGATACCCGTTTGATTCAAGTTACAGCTTGCAAAACCACTTTTAAATCAAAAATAATGTCTTGATTTAAATTGCAGCTTGCAAAAAACAACTTTTATTTTAAAAATACCGGTTTGATTTAGTTACAGCATGAAAAACCAACTTTCTATTCAAAAATTTCGGTTTTATTCATGGTACACCTTTCTTTCCAAAAATATGTCTGATTTAAGCTACAGCTTGCAAAACCCAACTTTAAAAGTACCGATTTGATTTAACTCACGTTTGAAAACACAAAAGAGAACAATTTATATATATATGTATATATATATATATATATATATATATATATATATATATATATATATATATATATATATATATATATACATATAGTTAAATTCGTCTCTGAACTCGCTATTTGAATCACATAGCGTTGTATTTAGAAACAACAGAAATATTACAATTAGCAACACTCTAAAGTGATTTAGGCATTCTAAATTGGATCTTGTAGGTTAAGATGGTCGATACAACTTTGACTGATTGAGTGATCGTGTACCACCAGTAATACGGGCTTCGAACTGTTACGTTACGCCCTATAGGCGTGGCTTAGCGTGACGGGCTCACTACGGGGATTCCCATTGTTCCAATCCTTTATAAGCAGCAGCAAAATCCTACAGCGTCAGTCGAACATTGCGCTTCGACCCAAACGAGCTTTAGTTGTAGTAGTCTCCAATCTACCTAGCGGGCCGCTGAGACTGGCGGTTTGGCTTCAGCTCTCAACACTTCCTTCGGGCGTAGTAACTTAGTTTGCTACCCCAAAAGGCCATCCGATTCATCACTTCCACAAAACTTCCTTTGGGTGTAGTAATTTACTTTGCTACCCCAAAGGCCATCCGATTCATCACCTCCACAACACTTCCTTCGGGTGTAGTAATTCGATTGCTACCCCAAAGGCCATCCGTTTCGCCACCACCAGGAGTAGGCAGGTTGAGACCTGGTGCGACCCGACGACGAGTATCATATTCGTAGTGGTGCTATAAACATTGTTTAGGTTAGTTCGCACGGACGATTTATACTAGTACGTAGGTTAGGGTTTGTATTATATTTTTCTTGCATTGTATTCATTATTATTAGCGTAGGGGTTTGTATTATATTCGTTTATTATTAGTTAGGGCTTGTTTTATATTATTGTTGTACATTATTATTCATTATTAGTTAGGGCTTGTTTCTACATTCTTGTAACATTGATTTATTCGCCTGTACTTGTGATTGAGTGTTTCAATACACAACTACTTTTGTCTTGTGTTTTACCATAGTATTTGTGCTATATTTTATGAACCACCTAGTGATATAACAATTATTAGACTTATAGTGTGTCGTGGTGTACAAACTAAAGGTAGTGTTTTGTTTATTCGGAGTGCGCGTCCGTGTAACAGAACCACCACCGATAGATAGTTTTGATTGGATGTACCTGTCTGAGAATGATCGCAAAATTCAAAGCACTGATCAGAAAGCGCAAAGCACAATGCATAATCCACCATTGGGGTGTAGAAAATTTTATTCAGTTTGTTTGCTACACGAAGGCGAGTTACGATTATTCAATCAATCAGATGTGTGCCGACCATGTTACCCTACAGGAACCAATTTGTTATGCCTGAACCACTTTACAGTGTTCCTAACTTTGGATAATTTCTGTTTTGTTCTAAATACAACACCCTGTATGTTATGCGGTATCCAAATAGCGAATTTTGAGACAAATTTGACCACATATGACAATATGAGTTTTTCATGCACGTTGTCCGACTTGGTTTTTGCAAACTCCTAAGTTAAATCAAATTAGCATTTTAGAATTGAAAGTTGGTTCTTCCAAGCTGTAACTTAAATCAAACCAGTATTTCTGAAATGAAAATTAGGTTCTGCAAGCTGTGAGGTAAATTAAACCGATATTTTGAAATGAAAGTTGGTTTTGCAAGCTGTATCTTAAAAAGCCAGTATTTTTAAAATAAAGTTGGTTTTTGCAAGCTGTAAATTAAATCAAGCCAGTATTTTTGAAATTAAAGTAGGTTTTCCAAGCTGTAACTTAAATCAAACCGGCATTTTTGAAATGAAAGTTGGTTTTTCCAATCCGAAACTTAAATTAAACCGATATTTTAAAAATTAAAGTTGGCATTTGCGAGTTGTAACTTACATCAAACCAGTATTTCTGAAATGAAAGTTGGTTCTGCAAGCTGTGACTGAAACTAAATCGATATTTTTGAAATGAAAGTTGGATTTTGCAAGCTGTAAATTAAATCAAGCCAGTATTTTGAAATTAAAGTAGGTTTCCCAAGCTGCAACTTAAATCAAACCGGCATTTTTGAAACGAAAGTTGGTTTTCCAATCCGAAACTTAAATTAAACCGATATTTTAAAATGAAAGTTGGCATTTGCGAGTTGTAACTTACATCAAACCAGTATTTCTGAAATAAAAGTTGGGTTCTGCAAGCTGTGACTGAAACTAATCGATATTTTTGAAATGAAAGTTGGTTTTGCAAGCTGTAAATTAAAACAAGCCAGTATTTTGAAAATAAAGTTGGTTTTGCAAGCTGTAAATTAAATCAAGCCAGTATTTTTGAAATTAAAGTAGGTTTCAAGCTGCAACTTAAATCAAACCGGCATTTTTGAAACGAAAGTTGGTTTTTCCAATCCGAAACTTAAATTAAACCGATATTTTAAAATGAAAGTTGGCATTTGCGAGTTGTAACTTACATCAAACCAGTATTTCTGAAATGAAAGTTGGGTTCTCAAGCTGTGACTGAAACTTAAATCGATATCTTTGAAATGAAAGTTGGTTTTGCAAGCTGTAAATTAAAACAAGCCAGTATTTTTGAAATTAAAGTAGGTTTCCCAAGCTGCAACTTAAATCAAACCGTCATTTTTGAAACGAAAGTTGGTTTTTCCAAGCTGTAACTTAGATCAAGCCAGCATTCTTGAAGTGAAAGTTGGTTTTTCCAAGCTGTAACTTAAATTATACCGGTATTTTAAAATGAAGGTTGGTATTTGCAATTGGTAACTCAAACCCAATATTTTTGAAATTAAAGATACTTTTTCCAAGCTGTAACTTAAATCGAGCCAGTGTTTTTGAAATTAAAGTTAGTTTTACAAGCCGTAACTTAAATCAAGCCAGTATTTTGAAATGAAAGTTGGTTTTTGCTAGCTGTAACTTAAATCAAGCAAGTCAGTATTCTTGAAATGAAAGTTTGCAACGTGTCTAACCTACTACGTCACAGAAAAAATTAGTAAGTTAATGAACACAGCTGAAAACTTGGTCAGTCAGTCGCAGAGCACTTGGTTAGCATGTGTGGTTTTAGAGCGTAGATAAATATTAGTTATTTTTAGGTTAGCGAGACAAAAAAATCGTAGTAGTATACGCAACTACTATAGTAAACAAAATTTGAGCGCCACAAGCTTCTAACAAGAGAAAATAATAATTTTATGAAGTGAGCCCCGTAAAGATTGACCGAGAAGAAGAGGGAGAAATAAAAACAAACAACAGTTCCCTAGTACCTTATATTAATTGAATTTTCACAAACGGCTAAACGTGTTCCGTTCAAATATACAACCTTTGTTTATCACAATTTGGTTATCACAGACAAATAATAACAATAAACTTTTTATTTTTGTTATGAACGAATAAGTTCAAAGGTAAATATGTAATAAAATTATTATTAATTTTATTAAATATATAAATAAAAGTTTACCTCGAGTAGGATTTGAACCTACGACCTGTACTTGCTAGAGTACCGCGCTAACCAACTGCGCCATCAAGGTTCAAGCCCCAATCGATGTAAACTTTGTCTTTATGATGTAAATTATAATAAATTAATATTAGTCAAGTTGTTTGGTATGTGTGAATCCTTGCGATATTGTAGGCTCACATTCCATTAATATAAGTAATTTGATTGTAATCTCATTATATTTAGAATTTACATCAGTTTTACATACATAAAGACAAAGTGTACATCGATTGGGGCTTGAACCTTGATGGTTGTTGGTTAGCGCGGTACTCTAGCAAAGTACAGGTCGTAGGTACAAATCCTACTCGAGGTAAACGTTTTATTTATGTGAAAATGTAAACTTTCACCATTAACACTCATAATAAAATACTTATCTTTTTTGGGTTTTTTTAATGGTGTACTTTAAATTATACAATCTAAACGTTTCGATAACACTTTTTTCTTAAAAACTGTTAAAGATGTTGTAAACAATTTTGTCAAATTATGTTTTAATTTTTCAAATTTACAAAATTGTTTACATC
Source organism: Vesta saturnalis (assembly GCA_036346205.1). Lineage (NCBI taxonomy): Eukaryota > Metazoa > Arthropoda > Insecta > Coleoptera > Lampyridae > Vesta > Vesta saturnalis. The sequence continues at coordinate 4,237 of JARFJB010001625.1, read as the reverse complement.
TTTAACAATTTTTAAGAAACATTGCTACTGACGAAGATAACTGTAAGTGTTATCGAAACGTTTAGATTGTATAATTTAAAGTACACCATTAAAAAACCCCAAAAAAGATAAGCGTTTTACTTATGTGTTTAATAAAATTAATTATAATTTTTAATAATAATAAACGTTTACATTACCATGCATTATTCTCGGATCAAAGACGAAGGCAAGTTAATTAAGTTTTTTAAAAATTCTTTTCGAAGGAAGAAAAAAGAACAAAATTTAAAAGGTTAAATATTTAGACGATTTCTCGGATTCGTTGAAAGATCCTTCAAGGGTTAACCTGAGAAGGAAAGAAATCCACAGACAACCAAAATATACATATATATATATATATATATATATATATATATATATATATATATATATATATATATATATATATATATATATATATACATATATTGACTTAAAATACTGGTAACTAAACTTGCCGTTGTTTCACAAAAAGGCAAATTTACACAAACTAGTACAAATATATTTAGCTATATGGAAACGATTGTTCAGTGTACACTAGACATTAGAAAATATTTACAAGCAGATAAACCCCGATAATTAGCAAAAATATGTCGTGTATATACTGAACACTTCCCACAACAATATTAAACCTCCAGTTTAAACCTAAAAGATAAATTTAAAAATTATGTTTTCCCGCTTGCAAATTCTGAATAAACACTAAATTAAGCTTGGGAGCGCGACCGGTATAACAAAAAGACTAGATTGAAGCTTCTGCGCAACAGTAGCAGAAACGGTTAGGGGTTCATGACACAATACAATGGATGGCAACGCTAATCCAAACCTGGGTGTGGTTCAAGAGATTATAGTAAAAAGAGACAAATTAAGCCTAAGTTATTTTATTATAACGAATCCATAATGTAATTAACGTTACGATCTATTTATAATCACACAGTAGTGAATTATACTCGAATGCAGTACATACTATGACCTTTATACAAGTTCAAGAAAATTGTAAACAACAAAATTCTAAATCCTTTTAATTTTGGCGGTATCATTTATTAACACACACTTTTATTTAATATGAGTTATGTTATCTACACATCAGAACGCATCGCTTTAAACATGAACGTCTATCGTACCCATTTTAGCATTTTTATAATGAACGTCGTTTATAATAGGATATTCTGACCTTGGTTGACGAATAAGTAAACACCATATCCAGCTATCAGCAAGCTTCGTTCTAGTTAAGGTGGTCGCAGACGAATGCAGGTTAGAATGGTGCTACGTCGGGGACCAATTGAAAGATACAGCCATCCACCAGAATCGTAATAGTTACCGGACAAACAAAAATTCTAAAACGTAACCACGAAGAGACCGAAGATACGAAGGAAGGAAGGAGTGAAAGAATGAGAGAGCTAAAATAATTTAACACGAATAAGTGCAAATAATAGTCTGACAATTGTTTTACCTCTACGATGTTAGTCGCCTCAAAAGTTGTAATTGCTATCAGCTATTTATTTAGTTCGAAGGGTTTCATCCACTAAAAGAAATTTAAACATTACCAAAAATTAACGAAATATCGGTATCTTACATACGAATGAAAAGAGTGTTCTCAATTATGTCCGGTACTTTCAGCGAGCAATAATCATCACCACGTAAGTATAGCCATAAGTGAATAACTATTTTAATTACATCCTCTATTTTAGAGACTACGGGTAGGCATCAATAAGCAAAATAGAAAATAGTAAATTCAGAGAATTTGTTGATCAAGTTATATTGAATTTAAGATCGATTTTTGCACGTTATAAGTTGGTTTTTGCAATCTGTAACCTAAACCAAGCCAGTATCTTTGAAACGAAAGTTGTTTTTCACAAGCTGTAAGTTGAATCAAGCCAGTATTTTTGAAATGAAAGTTGGTTTATGCAAGCTGTAATTTAAATCAAAAGAGTATTTCTGAAATGAAAGTCGGTTTTACAAGCTGTAACTTAACTCAAAAACTTAGCGTCAAATGCTTGTAAAAAGAACGTAAACATCATAATTGTATTTTCAACGCCTGTTTGCCTTTATGTAATTAGCTAATTAGAGGGTTTTTCCAAGCACGTCAGAGGTACTGGGAAAATGCTCAAAATAAATTACCTCCTACGGAAAACTGTTCAGTACTTTATCTTGAATTTGTTTCTATATAATGTTACGACTTAAAATTGTGTTGTAATTAACATTTTGTTTATGTATTTGATTGAAATTTATTTGATTGATTTGATCGAATGATCAAATGATTTTATTGAGATGGATCTGATCGAGATTGATTTGGCTTAAACTCTTTACAGAAAACATTCATTAGTTTTAAAAATACAGCAGCAGATGACGTCACAAACAATCAGGGTGGAAACGGCAATTTAGGAATATTCTTTATCGGTAGAATACAGAAACCTCCTTTACCTACAACTGGTTCGCCTCTTGGCTAAAACTGAACCCCTCGTGCATACGTATAGTGTATTATCTTAAATGTGAATATTTTGGTTGAATAAATTGAAAAATATTATATCCGAAAAGAGTTTTATTTAGTTGAGAAGTACAATCGTCAGTTTTAATTTATTCTTTCATGAACTGAATCAATATCACAGGATTCTGTGCTCTCGATTAAGCTGTTTTTTTTAATCTAACTCGTTCATGCATATTTTTACTGTAATTTCAGGCAAATTAGCTTAAGTGAATTAATATCACGTGTTTGCACTCGAACTTTGGCCATTAATAACTTAAAATTGTTTTAACTTTCTGTACTTGAATAACAGAAACAGTGCGTTTTTGGATAAAACTGTAATCGAATTTAACTCTTATGTCCTATTGTAAAACCTTATCTGTGTAAATATTCTTAAAGCTAAATTATTATTTATATGAGTTTTAGTCCTGTGATTTTAAATACATGTATTTTTTTTTGGTGTTTGATTTATGTATTTGAATTATTGTTTGAGACACCCAAATCATTCATTATACTTTTTAGTGAATGCAGAATTATTTCAATTTATTTAAAGAAAAAATAAAGTTGGCAACATAAGTGAGGTCTTTTTATCAAACTCACCTCTTGCCTTCCGTGTTACATGAGCTACATTTAAAACCGTGTCATGTTTATACGGATTTAAATGACAGCAACCTTGTAAAACGTATTTATACAATTTATTATAGGATGCTGACTCATACTGTATCCCAACAAATGTAAAATCTACTTTAGAAAATATTAATACTGCTTATAAAGATATTTTTCTTATAAGAACTGAATGTACCAAGAAAGCAGCATATACCAATTATAAGTGTAATTTGATAAAAATATTATTAGAACAAAACATCACCTACAAGTTTCAAGCGCTAAAAAGAAGGAACACCATAAAATTTTCAACTGGATATTAAACAACATTCATAAAGGTGAAAAGAGCTGCTTGCGATGGAAATGTGGATCAAATTCAGGTTTATAACAATTACAGCTAATTTAATACTTACATAAGTACTGTATAGTACTTAATGGTTTACTTTATAAGATGTTGAAGTTTTAGATAAACATCGCGCACTATAATAAAATAAATTATCTTTTCATTTATTTTATTTCATGTATGTCCCGTGTCCTTTGTCAACAAACTATTGCTATGGCTTTATGCTTATTTTATTTCACAAATTATCAGTTAAATGCCTACTTATAAAACAATAACGTCTTTATTTGTCCAGGATCTTTCATGTAATTATCACCACTTCACGAATGAATTATTATTCTGGGAGCGTAGCATTTTTTCTACAAACCAGAAAACTTTGCTTTGTAATTCGTGTTCGCAAACCCTCCCAGCACAGGTTTTTCTTCATGTTTCCCAACATATATGTAGTGGGGTTAGTAATGCTAACTTTCACAATTTTGAACAGTTCACTAGATCAATAGGGTACTTGACAATTTTTATAAAATAGTTTTAAAATATGAAGAATGTTTTATAATTTTGTTTAAATTGTTGCTCTAAAGGAGTCGACTTTGTACATTTATTGAGGCACGCGAAGAGGTCAGGTTGTTTATAAAAATGTGACGCCAATTTTTATAAGCAACCTAACCTCTTCGCGTGCTCCTCAATAAATTGTATTTGAACAAAGAAATGTCTTTACCAGCTTATAAAGTATGTGTAGTGCATTTTCGTACAAATACAACAATTGTTTGTTCATGTCCCACAAATATTGGAATTACTATACTTTTTTCCATTTTGGATAA
>JARFJB010001624.1:0-16334 GCA_036346205.1 Vesta saturnalis | reverse complement strand
CAAAATAGCTTATTACAGTACAGGTTGTACTAAGCAACATATTTCAACATGGTTTCACAATTACACACAACTAAAAAAATGTAAGCCAATATGAAACCACCAATAAAAATGTAAGTTAGACGAATGTAACATAAATAAGGATATGGTGATAACAATAACTATTAAATGATGGATGTAATGCGATTGGCCATCAATTTTGATAGAAATGTTGTAAAAAATAATAAACTGCTACATTTGATATTATAATTATAATTAAATTACATCGTTCTTAAGCTAGAGCCCAATTACATCTTTCTAGAATTACATCTTTTGATTATTTCAACACTAAGCGCTAACCCTTACAGTACGAAACCTAATATTTATGCAATACTAGTAAGTTATAAGTAATTTTACCCTACTTAATGCCTATGTTTGTTTACATATTTTAATAACGTATAACTTTTTTTTTATGTGTTTTCAAATAAACTTCTTTTGCTAATTTAAAAATAGCAGGAGCATTTTGAGACATTTGTCTCATATCTTTTCCTGCCATAATGCGGTTCACTACCTTCAAGTAACCATAAAGCACCACATTAACAAGCTTATTAAAAATTAAATGCTTAAGGTTGTCAAACCACACTTATGGATATCTTTGTGTAATACAAACCGTATAATGTTATACGCCAAATTTAACTTTACAGCAACATCCCTACTTACATATTTTAAACGTTGCACTGTGTCAAATTCTTTTCGTTTAATTAGTTCATAATCACTAGTTCGTGTGCACAACATAATTCTACTACACACTGAGCAATTGTGTACCTTTAACACCTTGTTTACTACAAATCCTATAATATATATATATATATATATATATATATATATATATATATATATATATAGTAAAGCCTCCCAATAACGGACAGCTACGGGGACGAACATTTTGTCCGTTGTGGGGAGGTGTCCGCTATGAGGAGGGTTAAAAATAATTGCGCAAAATTTTTATTTTTTGAATAAAAAGCATTTATGTATTAAAGTTTACATATTTTATTACATTTTATTTACATCTTATTAAAAAATTGGTCAAGCGTTGTTTGTTTTTTATTTTGAAAATTTTTTTTTGTAATTTGGCTGTCTACATAACATAGAACTTCACTTATTTTTTCAACTGCTGTTAAATCGTCAGATAAAATAAAAAATGCCTCAAGATCTTTTAATTTGTCGTGAGCAGCATTAATGTCTGTTACACTAGTTGCTATTGGTATGTCCTCTTCATCGCTATCATTTTCTGTGCCATCATCAAAATTTTCTTTAAATTCACGTACACAGTCCATGACAGATAAATCATCACTGTCAGTTTGTACAGTTTCATCAATATTTGCGTAAGTAGACACATAAACACTGTTTTCCGTATTTTTAAAAAACACTGACAACGGCAAATCGTCCTCACATGTAAATTTACTTTCTTCATCGCTCGCACCAAATCCAGCTTTTAAAAAACATTTGCTAGTTGTCTGGGGTTTTACGTTTCTCCAAGCCACTACAGTCCAAATCAAAGCATTCACAATTGTTATACTTTTTTCTAGCTGTTCCATTGAATCTGACTTGCTCATATTAGATAAAAGCCTTTTAATTAATAAACTCCTGTAAATGGTTTTAAAGTTTTTTATAATACCCTGATCTAAAGGTTGACAATATGCTGTGCTATTTGGCGGTAAGAATATTAATTTTATGTTTTGTAAATTAAGAACTGGATGCGATTGAGCATTATCTAAAAACAAAACGATTTTTCTTTTCTGTCTTTGAATCCTTCTATCAAACCTTTCTAACCAAACAGCCATTATGTCCTTGGTCATCCAGGCTTTTTTATTGTAATACCAATCCAGTGGCATCTTATCTACATGGAATCCTTTAAAACACCGCGGATTCTTATGTTTTCCAATTACCAGGGGTTTCTCCATCTCACCCGCCATATTTGCACAAAACAAAATTGTTAAACGTTCTTTTGCGGCTTTGCCACCTGAACACTTTTCACTTTTTAAGGCAAAAGTTTTATTTGGCAATGCACGGTAAAAAAGGCCCGTTTCGTCAGCATTAAATATATCCCTTTCAGAATAACCGTTTATAAGGTGTGGTAATTTTTTTATCCAGGCATCTACTTCGTTTACATTGACACTGGCTGCTTCTCCAGAAATAGTTTGAACTGTGATATTATGCCTTTGACAGAATTTTTCTAGCCAGCCATTTGAAGTCTTAAAATCAATAGTATTCAGCTCTTTTGCGGCTTCAAGAGCTTTTTCTTTGATAATTGGTCCAGACAATGGAATGTTTTTATTGCGAACTTTGCAAAACCAATCAAACACTATTTTGTCTATAGCAGCACCTTCAGTTTTCTGAAATTTTCTTTTTTGTAGAGAATTTCCATTTTCCGCGTATAACTTTCGAATGTTAATTTTATTTTTTATTGTGTAACCGACTTGTGTCTTTCCCACTTGAAATTTTTCTGACAATTCCCGTACACTACATTTGTTTTTTTCCGAATGTTCAATCACCGCGATTTTTTCTTCAAGCGTTAAAAACTTTCGTTTATTTTGAGACATTTTGTAGCAACAGTCGCACTTATACTGCAATTTAAAAATACAAATTTATTTTTTTCCATTTCCACCCTACCACCTACGTATTACGTAATTAAAACGGAATTGTTAGTTAAAGAATTTGTCTACGTAATCCTTTCTTATTAAAGAGAAACGCTGCAGGTGTTGCTACATATTGTATTTCAATAGAATAAAAATCCAAGAACTGGACGAATTTGTCATAAAAACATTAATACATAAATAATAATAAAGTAATGACCTACATCCTGTTTAAACCATTGTATGTAATCGATAATCTCTTTAACAAAGTATGTACTATTCATAATTTCAAACCACTTTAAGTGATTGAAAGGTAATAAAAATTAAGTTTTATCTGAAAGTATTTGGTTTTTATCCAACTTAAGATTTAAAAATATTTTTTTTTAATTTATTCAAATAACTACCTAATAGAACTACCTATAGCTTTTAGGTGTCCGTTATGAAGAGGTAATTTTAAGGAAATATGACTAAAATGTATTACTTTTAGTGTCCGCGGTCGTTCTAGAGAGGTTCGTTGTTGAGAGGTTTTTATATAGATTTATATGTACTAGTATGTTTGGGGAATAAGAAATTGTCCTTCAAGGGAGGTGTCCGCTGTGGAGAGGTGTCCGTTAACAGAGGTTTCACTGTATATATATATATATATATATATATATATATATATATATATATATATATATATATATATATATATATAAGTATTTTACGCTGAAGTCCTTTAGTAAGCGGCAAATCAGTTGGGATATGAGAAAATGCTTCCCTTTGCATTCTAGATGAAGGTGCTCCCTGAAATACAGATGAAACAAAGAATTAGCTATAATCACAAGGACGACAATCAATATATTAAATAACAAATTGGAGGAAAAATAAGTAATTTGATGAAGGTAACATAATTAACGTTGTATCATTAAATAACTATTACTTATTCAATGGATGTATATAATTTCTAAATAAATGATGTACAAGTGAACTACAATCAATAAATTACATATACCTGTTGCTTTACTAAATTTTGCAGTGTGACGAAGATTTCAGATTTAGCATCCTCAGAATTAACCCCTAGCGAATGCATCGAATGTATGTTCTTGATTAACAGACTTTTGTAAAAAGCTGTAAAGGTTTCGGAAGAGGGATTGGCACACCGAGATCCTTGTACTCTTATTTTTGAAAAGAAATTTTCAAGCGAATCTTGATTAAAATTTCTAGTTGCCATGTACTTATTAAACCCATGGCTTTGCAACAACTTAAAAAGTATTTGAAAATTGTTTAGAGTTATGATAAAGTTTTTAACACTGGGGGGGGGCACAAATGTTCTGCAACCAGATGTATACTGCACACTGTTAAGTACTTGTTTGACATTACACCAGAAATGTAAATGTTCACTTCCACTACACACAGAGTTTTTTAATGGTTTGGCCCACAATAAACCCCTTGAATTAACGCTATCAAATAAATTGTCCAAGAATTCAAAGAGTGTCCATTGCATCTCTGTCCAGTTTTACTTCTTCACTATTTAACAGTACACTTGTACCTGAAATATAAACCATTTTAAATAAGAAACATTATATTGCAGTACCTGAATATGCCATTACTTGTATCCCAACTGCCACCGACCGACTAAACACTTGAGTGCAATATGCTACTTTCATCTTATTGATTGCTTGGGTATTCGCGTGTTTTTCTGTCAACTTGGGCATGGTTCGTAAACTTCCAAAGAACCCATCCATTTTATACGCCTGTACGAGGTGGTCCCATTTGACCACTTTGGGTTCACCCCAAAGTAAAATGTAAATTGCCTTTTAAAAGGTTATTTCTCAATCCCTTAATTAAATGGGGTGGATCATAAACAGGAACTACTGTTTGACCATTTACTTCAAAAATAAAATGGGGAAACTCTTTTCCTTGCTGTAAATAGGATACTCTTGTTTCATTGATAAGACTTTTAATTGCAGCTACATAGTTCGTTCCTTGATCGCAAATGGTGGCAACAACAGTTAATCCTATCTTTTGACAATTCACAATTATTTCTTTAATTGCCCTGGATATTTCTGCCGATTTAGCAGCACCACTTACAAAATTATATAAGATTGGTTGCTTCCATCGTTTCACCACACCTCTCAACATGAAAACCTGCAACAAATATAGCCATTGATCAAGTCTGATAGTAATAATATGTAGGAAATCATAGCTTAGTTAAACTATATGTCGAACTTAAAACATGCAGATAACAAGAGCACAATACTGTTTTATATTGTAATTTACGAAATCACTTATTTGTTATATTAATACCTTCACAAGTGAAATATTTACCTGAACATGATTTGCTATGGATTTTGTAGTTTTATAGCCATAATTTTCAAAGCCCTCAACACAATCTTCCTTGCAATTAAAAGAAAAATGAGATGCTATACTCATTTCATCGAAAATAAGGCTACAAAATTTTTCCTTATCATTTTTTATATTTTTGATGCGACTTCCTAATACTGCAAACATAATTTCATTAAATCCTGGAGCTATAGGGACCTGCTGCAATAATCTAAGAAGAGTTTTTCGTGAAGGGAGGTGAAAAATATTCGATAAAAAACTATACACTGTTGGACTTTGTTTGTATAACGCTAATGCACTATATCGTCCAGAGTGTATCTGTGACCTCTCGTCTTTTTATTCACATTTTCAATTTGTGATAGGAAACACCTTGCTTTTATCTATCCAAGGTGGATATTTGTCGGAACCAGAGTAAATTGGTCAGTTTGCTTGCATGCTGCAATCGTTGTTTTAGGGTGGTTGTAGCCCTTTTTAACACGGCCACTTTTTTTTTAAGATATGTTGCCTGTACATATAAAAATCTGGCTTTCGGTGTTAATTCTGTCTGTCGCGAAATTTTTTATTTTCTTAACATTCCTTCCCGTTGATCTATATGACACAGATAATTATGCAGGAGTAACAACTATAATGTAACAGATTACCTGTCAATACTGGAGTCACGCATCGAAGTTCTGCAGTAACATTTGCACCATCTTTAGATGTAGAAGGAATGGACAAAGTATCGACATCCTTGGATAAATGAGTTGCTACGGAAATAGCAACTTCAACAGCAGTAGATGTAGATGGGATTTCTGAAACAGATTGAATGTAGTAAATGCATAGCAACTATACCTTTTTATATATGAAGTGCTTACCAGGTAAATGCAATTTCGGATATGATCCAGGTTTTAATTTATTGTTAGGTCCAATATCATTAAGAATAAAATGTTGATGACATACTCTACAGTTTGCATATGTCTTCATAGGGTTATTTTCTAATAAGCGCTTATTATCGCATAATTGAACCCACAAATCAAACAACGCTGGTTTCTTAGGAGGTATAGGAAACCGATGTTGTATTCCTCGATTACTGAAACAGTCTCTCACAACACATGTGGCACCCACTATTTTTATTATTTATAAAATGTTTAGCACAAAACACGTTTAGTTTAGTCATATAACTAACCCTACTTAAGCTACACAATGTGACACTCAACTTACAAGAACCTAACAGCTAAGAAGAAATATACACTTTTTAAATATAAAATAGAATTTTTAATAATTAAGCAATATTAAACATGTAACATTAAAGAAACATGAAGTTAAGGAAAACGTGGATTTTTAGTTTATGACATAACCCAAAACAATCGCACAAATCGCAAAACTATTTTAACAATGGGCGCGTTTAGGGAACGCAGCATGTTGAGTTGCTGGCCTGCTTTTCTCTCTGAACGAGATCCGCTTAAAATGAAGCATAGTCAGCGTTGCCAATAATCAGTAAGCGTAAATATTTCCCGCTTAGTAAGAAGCGGTTTACTTTTCCTAACTTTAAAAACGTACATAATCCGCTAAACGTGTTTGTATTAAAAAATATGGAAGACAAGGTTATTTATTTAAATGAGTACACCATAATAAACAATAAATTAGTGCGTAAAATTAATGTACAACCTGCAGGCAAGTAAATTGTGTTGTTAATATAAAGCAGGAAGTAAACCTTTTATTATTTTAGATAAATGTGATGACCAGTTAAATTCGGAATCCATAAACCAAGGAAGTACGAGCAACTCTGGCCATGCCATAGAGGAGGATACTGGTGATGGTGAAAATATAGTGGTAGACAAGGAAGGTGGGCAGTTTATTTGGGAATATTCTGCAGTGCTATTATTGTTGGAAGAGTATCGCAAAAGAATACAAAAATTCCGTAATCCAAAGATTAAGAAAAAGGGTCTGTGGACAGAAATTGCTGAAGTGATGCAAATCTTCAATTATGGAGTGGATGGAGGCATTTTAGACAGAAAAATGCGCAATTTGAAGAGCACTTTTTTAAAATTGAAAGATAACAATAATAAGAAGACAGGCCGAGGCAAGGTTAATTGGGAATACTATACCATAATGGAGAGTATATTTATTAACGATAAAACTGTGAATGTGACAAACTGTATTAGTTCAACACCTACTACTAATTATAGTGATGTGTTAAGGGAAGCAGTGGCGGCGCAAGACCTAAACTTAATGTGGGCAAGGTACATTTCGTGAGGCCCTCTGATGGTGCAAGAAGAAGGGAATATAAAATAAAAAATCACTTGAAATTAAACAGTTTTTTATTCATTAAGAAACAAAACTAAATTTTTACTTATACTTCTTTGGAACATTAAACAAAATTGAAAAAAATAAGGAAAAAATTAAAGAAACAGAAATTTTACTGAACTCCTTAATGATTGGTTCGTAATTTATCTTAGATGCTATATCTGCTTCAATAGATAAAACTGCCAAAGCTGAAAGTCTTTCTTGACCCATAGTATTTCTTAAATAATTTTTAATTAGTTTTAATTTTGAAAAGCTCCTTTCAGCGGAAGCAGTACTTACAGGTATTGTTAACAAAATTCTAATGACAATGTAAACATTTGGTTAAATTACTTTCAAATCGTTCTCTATGATATATTGAAGCATATGTTGCACGTCTTTAATAGAGTTGGGTAAATTTGGGATCATATTTTGTAACTCCTCATACAACTCATAAGGTTGGAAGTCACTGCTCTCACCTACTTGCAGGACTGTGTGTAAATCCAGACAGTTTTTCAATATTTGCTCTTTTGTAATTTTTTTTAACTTGTTTAAGTCATAGAGAAAACCAAAATTTTCAAAATGTTGATTTAAAGACAAAAATCTCAATTCCATGTTACTTATCACAGAATCAATCATGGTATTAAAAAAATCTGTTTCATACCGGCTTTTAGCAGACTTTATAGGATGATCGCTGTCTTCATAATCAAACAACCTTTTCTTTTTGGCTACTCTTTTATTTTTAAAATCGTTTGGCAAATCATAACTGCTTTTCTTAATAAACTGACGAGCGTCAGACAAGCATTTTTCGAATCCAGTTTGTCGATATTCTTTGATCCAGTCACAAAATGTACGCAAATGTTCAAGAGTAATGCTTAAATAGACTTGCACAGATTGCCATAATTTGCTTATGGGATTGACACGCGTTAATAACTCATACCATATATGTAATGATATGATAAATTGCAAACTGAACATTTCGTTTAAAATGGAATCGCAATCACTGAGTGTGTCCGATTGTTCCGTTTGGCATTTTAAGTTTTCTATGCATTCAACAACATCATCAAATTGCAATAATACGGCCTTCACCGCCTGGATTCTGCTTTCCCACCTTGTGTCTAATAAAGGCTTCATGGTAAGCTTTAATTTATCTTTGATTATTTTCCAGCGTTTGCTGGAACTTGAAAATAGCAAAAAAATCTTCTGAATAAAACCAAAAAATGTTTTTGCTACCACCGAAGAATTAGCTGCGTCTACCAACAATAGATTCCAGCTATGACAACCGCAAGGTGTGAAAAATGCCCTGGGGTTTATATTTAATATTCGAGTTTTAACTCCACTATTTATGCCTACCATATTTGCACCATTGTCGTATCCTTGGCCGCGACAGTTCTGAATATCTAAGTCATTTTTTTCTAGCTCTCCCAGTATTGCATTAGTCAAATATTCTCCAGTCGTTTCAGTGACAGCAAGAAATCCGATAAAGTTTTCTTCTATAGTTCCAGTTGATGTATTACAATATCTTAAGATAACCGACGTTTGTTCAACTCTGCTACAGTCTAGTGCAGTCGAGTAAAAAAGAATAATATTTTGCCTCTTTTATCCTACCAATCACTTCACTGGTAACTGTGTTTGACATTTATGTGATCAATTCATTTTGAATATCGTGGCTTATACAATGGTGTGCAAGTTGTTTATTATTAATGCGATTTATGTGTTCCTGTAACGTAGGATCATATTTAGATATCAATTTAAATAAGTGTATGAAGTTACCAGAATTCTTAGTGTTTTCGTCTGTTTTGAGAGATTCTCTGTGACCTCTAAATGCCAGATTATGAGAGGCTAAGAAATTTATGATATCAATTAATCTCTCAAACAAATTGTACAAATGTTTTTGAGATTCAAGAACTCGCCTTTCGTTTTCTTGGTCTAATGTTTTTCCGTGCTTTATTCCCTTCTCTAATGTTATCCATTGGAACATATAGGCCATATGTTCTTTAGTATTCTCATGCCTGTCTAAAATATCACTCAAGTGTTTCCAATCACAACACCCTTCCTGTACCATTTGAGTTTGTGAATTGCTAAAAAGTCTGCATGGAAAACAGAAAACTTTATTTTTAGAACTTGAATAAACCAACCAGCGACGACGTTGAGTTTCACCATTACTTAGTTTTCTTGAGAAATGAAAATTGGAAAAGTGTTTATGATCATTATCTTGAGAATAATAATTATTTAACTGCTGTGTGGGACCGCTTTGAACTATATTCAATCTCTTCTTCTTGATTGTGACTTACATTACTCAAAGTAAACGCAGAAATTTCAGCGTCAGATTTTGATTGGCAAGCTATTTCGGTTTCCGATTTTCGTTGTTCGGTATCAATAGTCGGTGCATTAGGATCTGGAGTAATTTCCGAATTCTCGGATACAGATACATGTTGTTGAGAAGTCGAAGCAGCCGATTCATTTGATTCTGTACTACCAGATTCAGTTCGATTGAGACATTTATCATACCTGAACCTAAAACCTGGTTTGATACAGCTCTTTCCGCTTTTTTTTTCTTTGTGCTGAACCAGATTCCCATTTTCTCCCTTTATCTCCATCTCTCTTATTGCCTAAGCCTTACATAATTGATAAATTATGAAGAATGCGCCAATATTGTATCCGTAACCTGTAAGCAAACAAAACAAAAACAATAATAACATTTGTAGGTATCTAAGTACTTGTTTCTTTCCTTAGGTATAATTAACATATAAGAAGTGGACTAATTCGTTCGAATAAAAATTGGATGAATATAATGCATATTACCTACCTACTTTGTACCTACTTTAGTATTTCACTAACGTAATATGTATAATACAATATAATAAGTTATACGCATAATGAAAAAATGTCAAAAAAGTAGGCGGATTCTAGCGCAACAAATAAAAGATATAAAACAAATAATAAACGTAATTTTTAGTCATGTAATGTTTTGTAAAAAAAAAGTATAAAAACATGAGTGTAGTAAGTACTATAAATATTTCTTACCTTATTCTTGACAAATAAACACAACACAGGTGACAGGTACCATTATTTTTCTTCACGACACAAACCGAATTTTTATTAAACACGTCGTTTTAAAAATATTTAACACTATTATTTATTTTAAGGCCCTAGACAGTGCTTTCCGTACGGTGAGGACCGGCGACTTGATTGTACACGCCTACTTCCGTCCGAGTCAGGCATCCGAACGCGCTCTGCATAGCGCGTCAGTCATCTGGCGAACGCAGCCGATTGTTTCATTCTCATTCATTTCGTGCGCCGAAGAGTGGAATATCTTAAAGCTGAGAATTAATTCTAATGTATTTATTATAAGAAAAACCTTGTGGCGTGTACTTTTGGATTTTCCATACTTTTTCAAATTTATTCTCCGCTGTGAGGCGCGAGGCCCTTTGCACCGCGAGGCCGTGGGCGGTGGCCCACACCGCCCACGCCTTACGCCGCCTCTGAAGGGAAGATGTAGCTCCCACATGTGGTTTAGATACACCTGTCGCTAGTCCCATTGCAAGTACAGGGGGTACTCTATCAGGTCATGCAAGAGGTAAACAGAAGAAGTTAGATGCCTATCGAAAACGACAACTTGAAATAGAGGAGCAGAGGTTGGAGGAATTGAAAAAAATTAGGATAGAGATACAAGAAAGTAACAGAATTAATCAAACAAAAGTTGATTTACTGAAGGAATATTTACAAAGTAATAAAAATAATAATTAAATATTTGTTTAGTATACATTGTTCTTTGTGTATCTACATAATATAAAAGAATTTTTGTATATTATGCTCATAATAATGTAACAATATAATTGCGTTTGACTAGTGCAGTGGCTTCATCTCTATTAATATTTTCATTGTCAGCATTATATTCATTTTCTTCCTCTTCGTCCTGATTTTCGTCATCTGCAGGTACTTCAACTTCGCCATCTATTGAAAGTACAAAATTATGCAAAATACATGCTGCCACAACTACATCTGGTATTTTTTCTGCTAATGACATGTCCAAAAATTTTAATCTTCGCCATCGACCTATATGAATGCGTAACATTAATAACTATTAATTAATTATTTACCTACCTTTCAATAATGCAAATGAGCGTTCAATTACTGATCGTTGTCTACTTAGGGCCGGTTGTATAAACACTTTGAACTGTAGTTTATTGTTGAACAGCAGTTCAAAGTAAAAAGTTGTTGTATAAACAGTATTTCACACTGATCTAAGTTCAATTCCGAAGTTCAAGTGAACGCCCAATTTCGGCCGTTCAATCAGTCGAACTATAGATCAAGTGATTTTCTAACCTCACATGCACAATTTTTATTTTGGTAAAATGACTGAATTTGGTGAAGTTATAACTGATGATGAAGACTTTTTGGGTCTTGTGAATGCTGTAATGCTGCCTAGAATGCCACGGACATTCAGAGAACGTCCTGATCATTTTACCAAATGGACAGACAATGAATTTTTGCAAAGATTTCGCTTAACAAAAAACACAGTTGCTTACATTAGTGAATCTATTTCTCCCGCAATCTCTTCGAAAAGCAAAAGGTAAAATTAGTTTGATATTATTCATTATAACATATTAGTATACATATATATTTCTTGTTTTAAAGGAATCATGCTTTATCAGCTTCAGAAATGGTACTCCTAACTTTAAGGTTTCTTGCAACAGGATGCATTTTGCAAGCAGCTGGAGATTTTTCTGGTGTAGACAAATCTACAGCTAGCAGAGTTATTAATAAAGTGGCCCGGGCAATTGCACATATGCATGAAACCTATATATCACTACCCAATGAAGAAATAAGTATTGTTCGACAGGGATTTTTCAACATTAGTAGATTCCCAAGATGCATTGGGGCTTTGGATTGTACCCATGTAAGAATTCAATCTCCTGGTGGAGAAGAACCAGAAAATTTTAGAAACCGAAAAGGGTATTTTTCTTTCAATGTACAAGCAATATGTGATTCACAATTAAAAATTTGGGATATTGTGTGTAGATGGCCCGGGTCTGCTCATGATGCAAATATATTTAGGAACTCTACAGTGCGAGCTCGATTTGAAAATGGAGAATTTGGTGAAAATTTATTGGTGGGTGATAGTGGTTATGGTAACAAACCATATCTGATTACACCTCTTTCTAATCCAACAACTCCTGTACAGCATTTATTTAACGAAGCACAAATCAGAACGAGAAACCCGATAGAAAGATGTTTTGGTGTATTAAAACGGCGATTCCCAATATTAGCATTAGGAATTAAATTAAATGTGCAAAAAGTGGAAGCAATAGTTGTTTCATGTGCAGTGCTTCATAACATGGCATGCATTATGAGAGAAAATCTTCCTCTGGTACAACCAGGTGTTGAGAATATAGCCCTAAATAATATTGTACGGCAAGCTTTAATAACGGAGTATTTTCAGCCTTTATTAGAAAATATAGTACATGAATAGAATGCAAAATTGCAATAAAAACTGTTTTTAACTACTGTTTTTATTAGACACCCACTATAAAAGCATTTTTTTAAATTTGCATTTCCACATATAAAATTAACATGTTTTAAAATTGGTGAAATCAATTAAAAGCGAAACTTTTCCTAAAGTATTTATTTTTTATATTATTTAACAGGTACCATTTATTAGCAGCTGTTTTTTTTTAGTAGAAGGATTTCCAGCTCTAGTTCAGCTTTCTTCGCTTGAATAAGGATTCGTTCATTACTCTCCTTTGTGTCCAGAGCCATTTGATGGTTGTGGCGTTCTTTTATCAGTTCCATTTTCAAAAGATGTTCTTTTTCCAGATATTCTGTCTGATTAAAGGCTACTTCAGCTTTATTTGTAGCCCACGAGACAATTTTATTTGACAAAATGTTTGTCATTTCTATAGATAAATATAAGCAAAGATACTTTAAAAATAATATGCCTAATCATTACAAAATTTACCTTTATTACCAGATGCTTTATTGAGAATGGTTTTTAATGGCTTCGATTTTGGAGTGCGAAGCTTTTCTGGGGTCATTTTGGTCCAGTCGGTAGGTAAAACAGCTAAAAGAATTATAAAATGTCACATAAACATATTGCTGTTAAATTAATAATATAAGTAGAAATACTGTTTACTTATACCTGACAATGAACCATCTTGCACATTGGAATCTTCGACGTCCTCCTCCATTGACGCTATTATTACATCTTCCTCTAGCAGCTCTACAAAAATATTAGTGCGTATTATAATTAAAAATCAGTCTTTTACCTAAAACAGAAATATTATGAGTTCCCGGAGTAGTTTCCATCTGTACGTTGTTACATTCTGAAACAAATTCAACTTTTACAATTGAGTTACTATTAATTTTACTTAAAACTTACTACTGTCTCCACCAAATTCTGAATCAAAACCTGTCATCTGTGTACCTATAATTTCTTTGACTTGTTTATCGACATCGTCAATTATGTTGGGTTTTACAGGTCCTCCTCCAGTTCCTCTGATGTACATTTTTTCATCTGCAAATTTTTGTTTAGACCTCTTTTTTTGATTATCATATTTGCCACGTAGAACTTTTGCATCTCTGAAAGGCTCCCCGCAAATGCTATTAAATTCATTTGCTAGCCGATCCCAAGCTTTCTGCTTTAAAGCATTGTTCGTTTTATCAGTTTTTCTACATTCAATTATGCCTTTATGTTTTAATACAAGGCTCATTAATATGCCAACCTCCTTTTTACTGAAATTAACAGTTCTTTTTTTATTAGAGGAATCCATAATGCGTATAAAATATTCCACTACCAAAGAAGAATCTACAAATAAATTCAAAAATGTTGAACACCTTATCCCATAAAATAACAATTTGTACTTACCTACAAACTAGAGATGTTTTAGTTTTTATTTACCAAGTAGAAAATACACTTTTATAATGAAACTTTCATTCAAGCAAGAGCGGCAAAAACAAACCTCTTTTAAGGTTATTTTAAATGTCAAATTGTCAAACATCGGAAAAAAACAGAAGTAACTAAATATTTGTAGGTGCCAACCTAAACTAATTCCAGATCAGCTGAACTTAAGTTCAGTTTACATTGAACAACAGAATTACGAATGAACGCAGTTCACATGTTGATCGGCGTTCTGTTGAACCTAAGATCAGAACTGTTTTATACAACTGGCCCTTAGGGTGGTATTAAATAGATTCTGTGCACGTGTAAGATGACCATTACCTCGAAATGGTTTTAACAGATTCTGCATTAAGGCATATGCAGCATCTCCAATTATATGTTGCTCGGGAGGAAGTAGAGGTGGATGCCCTATTAATTTGCCATAAATGGGACTATTGCGAAAAACACGTGCATCATGTAACCTTCCAGGCATACCCACAAAAACATCAATAAAAACCATTCTATCATTATATATAGCTTGAAGAACAATACTGTGCTGCTCTTTTCTATTGTAAAAATCCACACTGTTATGAACTGGTTGTTTTATAATTATGTGGCAACCATCAATTGCACCCACAACTCCAGGGATCCCTGAAATCCAGCATTTCAAGTTACATATGTTTAGCCGAACTGCATATACACACGGCATTTATTTTCCACCCTTGTAGACATCTGATGCCTTTCGTCAACTGTAGGCCATTTAATATAACGCTCTTGAAGCTGCATTACTGCTGTTAATATATTTTTGAAAATATAGTGTCCTGTGCCATTTGCAAAACCAAATCTATCACTCACTGCTAAATAACTTTCTTGCTTAGCAAGTAACCATATAAAAAAACACACCTTTTTGTCTAAGCTGATTAACAAATGTCGCTGATGAAGTACTGGTGCTATAAGTTCGCATAAATATTGCACTGCTGCTCTACTCATACGGAAATGGCATTTAAAATCACTAGGTGTGTACTGTGGCACAATATACTTAAAGTAATTCTCGTTATATACACCTTCGTTTCTGGTTACAATTACGTCCTCATGTACCTCGCCGACGTCGTTTACAATGGCATGTAATACATTGTTCAAATTTAAATCGTCTTCTAACAACTCTTCAATTAGGAAAAGATCCATATTAGCTTGTTGTAAAAAATGGCAAATTTAACCTAACCTAACAAATTTGTGGATCAGTTGTCTTAGAAAGCGTGCCGTTTAGGGAATCGTAAAGCGCTGATTTCCAGCAGTGCCATCACTGCTTACTGATTACTCTAAGCTGCTGCATTCCCTAAACGCGCCCATTAACAGTTACCTGTAACTGTAAACTATATCAAGAGTGCCCTCTAGGGGGCTGTGAGTAATCAACAATGGATTGAATTTGCTCATTTGAGTGGGCACTTTCTTTTTGTTCTCTCTGGGCTTAACCAAATACCTTATAAAACAATACCGGACACTTCGGTTATTTTACGTATGTATTACGGCGACATGGACACTAGCGCCATCTAACGGTTTGGAGTGACGAATTGGCGCCAGATTTAAATATTAGGAGGCATAAGTAGCAAATCTTCAGCTTTCAGAAACATTTATTTAAATAAACATTAACATTTTTACATTAATAATAATTAAATTTATTCATGCAAGAGCTTTTTGGCTTTCATGTTTCTTTTATTTTCACAGAGGACAAATTATTAAAATTATTAAAGTTTTAATATATGAATTAAAATTAACATTAAAAATTTATTGACATAAATTTGTTGACACTCTGCACAGAGTGGGCAACTTTCTGGTAGATGAATTATGCTCTTAAGTCTGCCTTTAACATTGTAAGGTGATGTTAAGAGAAACGGTTCAAGATTTTCGTCAATGGTCTTCTTTAATAGTGTTGATATTAATTTTGCATTTTCATTCGGGAATAGAAAAGAGGTGGCATTATCATATTTTTTGAAACTAATAAAAAGTTCATCTGCAGAAAAAGACTCGCTAGGAGACGTTAGCTTTGAAATACATTCTTCATGCAGTAACTTGCTGCACACCCAACCGGTAACATAAGTGATTGAATTTGCAGGATGTGGATCGTCAACTATATTAGCATAATCATCAATAGTTTCATTTTGCTTTATGGTATCTTCATTGCAATCCATTTTATATTTACTACTTTCTAAATCTTTCTTTTTAAGTAGAAAAGAGTCGAAGTCCATTTGACAGTT
>JARFJB010001623.1:2500-15916 GCA_036346205.1 Vesta saturnalis | reverse complement strand
AAGCTATTTCACCAAAACTATATGGTTTACCAAAATTCATAAACCTAATATTCCTATAAGGCCTATTGTTAGTGCAATTGGTTCTCCTACATATCACCTTGCAAAACATCTTACATTGTTATTACAACCTCATATAGGAAAAACACCCCATTACATTAAAAATTCTGCCGACTTTGTTGAAAAATGCATAGTTTCAAAATTGAAGAGGGTGATATAATGGTTAGTTTTGATGTTATTTCACTTTTACAAAAGTACCTCTAAAAGAAACTATTGAATACATAGATCATCTTTTTCCAAAGGACATAACCATTCTTTTCAGCACTGTCTTACTACAACTTATTTTCAGTGGAATAATAAATTTTATGAACAGATTGAAGGTGTAGCAATGGGTAGTCCCTTAGTCCTGTTATAGCTAATTTTATATGAAAATTTGAAACATTAACGTTACAAAATACACCTAAAAAACCTTCAGTTTGGTATAGATATGTAGATGACACATTTGTTATTTGGAGACATGGAGAAGAAGCACTGCATGAGTTTTTGGTTTTTATAAATGGTATACATCCTAGTATTCAGTTTACCATGGAAAAAGAAACTAATGGAAGTTTACCATTTCTTGACATATTAATATCTAAAAATAATAATTCACTATCTTTTAAGGTTTACAGAAAGCCGACACACACTGATAGATACCTTCATAAATTATCCAACCACCATCCACGTCAAAAATTAGTGTAATTAAATCTTTAGTAGATCGAGCAAAACGAATTTGTGACCCTGAATTTTTGAATGATGAATATAAATATTTAAGAAAATCCTTACAAGATAATGGATATTCACTTACAGATATTAATAATGTTATTACACCTTCTAGGCGTAATCTTAAAGAAAAACCAGTTCTTAATGTTGGTACTGCTTTTCTTCCTTTTATAGCTAATGTTACAAATAGAATTGAAAAATCCTAATCAAACATGGCATTAGGACTATTTTTAAACCTACAAGAAAAATTAAAGAACATTTAAGATCACCTAAAGATGTGTCAAACCCTTTATCATCTTCCGGAGTGTATAAGTTATCTTGTTCATGTGGAAAAGTATACATCGGGACCACAAAACGTAGCTTTGATACAAGACGCAAAGAACATATGAGATTTTGTAGATTGGGTCAACCAGAGAGGTCTGCTGTGGCTGACCATGCCCTGAATAATTTAAATCATGACATTCAATTTGACAATATGAAAATATTGTCAAGACAAACCATTATTATGTTCGTTTGCAACGTGAAGCTATTGAAATATATAAACACCCGAATAATTTTAATAGACAAGAAGAAAATCTCCGTTTAAATAGGTTTTGGCATCTTATAATTAAAAGAGCATAATGATACGCCTTGATTTTAATTTGTTTTCAACTTTTGGTATGTCTAGGTTTTTGCTGTGTTTTTCCTAGACCTTGAAGCAAATGCTTTACCAATTATATGTTAAATTTCCACAGCACTATAATTTAACATAAGTAGTTGAAATTAAATTGAAATTAAAATTTACAAAGAACGTTCTGCATTGTGCTTTTCATTGTTAATAACACTTCCAATTATTGATAAAGATATCTCTTTGTTAGATTTAACTGGGTTATTTTTGATGTAATGTTTGGATTTGTGAATGCTTCTATCATTTTAAAATTGAAGTTTTCACAACTTTACACTTACATCATAACTCGATTAAATATTGTTAAATGTGTTTTTGGCTGGCAAAATTCATTGTTAGCTTTCGTCGTAGAGAGTGTTCTGGTTTGTCATCTTTGAGGCAGTTTAACAATATTTAATTTTAATGACCTAGTTATTCTTTACTACAATTTTATAGTTGGCTTATACGTTTCTCAAACTGTTATATTAATAGCAGGATTATGTTTATGTTTGAATTTTTCAAATTTGACAAAATTGTTTACTTCATCTTTAACAATTTTTAACTAACATTACTACTGACGAAGATAACTGTAAGTGTTATCGAAACGTTTAGATTGTATAATTTAAAGTACACCATTAAAAAATCCCAAAAAAGATAAGTATTTTATTATGAGTGTTAATGGTGAAAGTTTACATTTTCATATTTATTAATTATTGTTTCAAAATTTTGATTCCAAGACTTTATTTACAAAACGTCCAAAAAACTTGTACACTCGAACAAACCGGATGTTCTAAAAGTCATGTTAAGCTTTGAACGGATAAAAACAAACTAAAATGCATTGGTACATATATACAGGACCTTCTG
The DNA here is from genome assembly GCA_036346205.1 of Vesta saturnalis. Lineage (NCBI taxonomy): Eukaryota > Metazoa > Arthropoda > Insecta > Coleoptera > Lampyridae > Vesta > Vesta saturnalis. Next base: position 13,650 of record JARFJB010001623.1, on the reverse strand, counting down.
AAGTTACTTATGATGATTTTAAAAATTTGCAAAATTTATAAAATCCCCACCCCCCAAAATGGGATTTGGGGGGGGGCGATTAAAAATTTTCAAATGTAAAGGTCTATCGTCTGATACCTCATTTTGAATTATGAAAATCATCAAAACTAACTTCAGGAGGTCCTACATACAAGTACTGAAGCATTTAATTTTTTTTTTTTGTTAATTAGAACAGACATTTGAAGAAACAAGATAATAATAGTTATTTATATGTCAAGGGAGTTATGAGGTTGTTAACATACATAACTCACGTGGTAGATAAACAATTTTATTTCATATTTCATTATAAATGAAATATGAAAACGAAAGTGTGTTGGTTATTAAAATTAAACGAACGTTTAAAAATTAAGTAGGCATTGTTACCATGGATATGGATATCAACTGACAAGCTTGCAAATATTTGTCAAAATATATTAAAGGGGGTTATAGACCTATAATACGCTACTATAACTCCCTAGGGAGTTACAGTTATGGTAACTAAGAGTTTATTTGTTTATAATGTATTGGTGTGAAATAAAACAATTAAGAGTATAACGCGCACATTAAAAAAAATTTTGTCCTACATAATGCGGTTCTATTTCAGGTTTCAGAGCTAGCTTCCTTGAAACGAAAGCCTGAGAGTTTAGATGAAGAAGATGTAAAAGGCGTGTCCGCAAAAGATGAACAGAAATTAATAGTTGAGGTTGAACTACCGCGAAATGAACAAGATGTACCCACTGATATTGGTGAGTGTGACCGCTCAGTTACATCACCTGGTATTCATCCAGTTCCGAAAGAGCTTAAGCAATGGTCTAAAACTCAATAGATTTCAAGTACAGCGCGCGAATTAAAAACCTTAAGTAGTAGGTAAGATTGGAGGCTTTTGGAACACACCACATTTCCAAGGTCCCACATTTCCAAGGTTGCCACAAAACCAAGGTCCACACCGTACCAAGGTCAAAAAAGCGCAATGTGTGACCCAAATACATATCATTACCACAAAACCAAGGTCGCAAACCCCGCTTTCCTGTTCCACTACTACAAGGCCATCACTGTGACCTACTTTAAAACCACGCTTTCTTGTTCCACAATTACAAGGCTATCCGTGTGACCTAATTACATATCATTACCACAAAACCAAGGTCACAAACCCCGCTTGTCTGTTCCACAATTACAAGGCCATCCGTGCGACCTAACGCGCTTTCCTGTTCCACAATTACAAGAACATCCGTGTGGCCTCGTTGCTACTCTATACCCCGCTTGTATGTTTGTTGCTCACTTGTATGTTTTTTGCCCACTTGTATGCTTTTTGCTCAACTCACTTTTACCAAAAGAAAGAAAACGATATGTTAATATATTTAATTAATGTAGAAACATGTACAAATGTATTACTCAGATATATGATTTTCTTTAGGAATAAAACATTTTGCCGCATATGTAACAACATACACTGCGTTCATACGTAACCTGCTGTTCATCCGTTAATGGTGTCATTGGAACAATAGCTTTGAAATGTTCATTATATATCCGTTTTACATCACTTTCCAGTCGTCTTATAAATATCTCCCCCGCATTACTCCCCCTATACAGCTCTAACTTAGACCACGCATCGTTTACACTACACTTAATATAATAACTAAACGAGTATGGTTCGTGTTTACACGTTTTTATCGTGAACGGTTTTTCGGGATCTGGTTCAGCCGTATCTACCGGTACTAAGAGCGCTTCAAAATCTGCATATATTACGAATGGTAGAACCATTTGTTTCTGATAGTTCCGAAACGCGAGTATATTTTCGGCGTACAATTCCCCGGTTATGTCTTTTTTTTGTTTCACGCCCGGTAATTTTGTATATATGAAGTTACAGTCGTGTGACACGTGTCGGGTTAATTGCTCCTCGGATCTAAAGTAATACAAGTATGCATCACAAAAATACATTGCTCCGTTCCGCCGAGTTATTTGGTTGCTAAGTAAACGAGAAAAATTTTTTATCCATGCATAATGCTGATTATCTGTATGGTTACTGACTAATAATAATAAATTAACATGAACTGCCTGTTTGGCTTTGGTATAATACAGAGGCCCCACTACCTCCGTGACACGCTGACCATCACGATAGGTATCGTCTAACCCATAAACATTAATGGAAATGTTGTTATTGCTCTCAAACGTTGAAATATTCGTCAGCTTAACAGGGAACTGTACACCATTCCAGTTGAATAACGTCTGGAAATCAGGGTAAGAGGATGTGCGTTGTGGTACTCCCGTTGGTGTCACTAGTGCCGATACAACAGCCCATGCAAAGCAGCAATTATCATTATTTTTTACATTGACTATGGCGTGTTTATGTGCGATTTCGGCGGGGACAGCCATATAGGATGAACCAGTGGTGGGAGAAAATTTAAGCATCTTCACCTCTAAATATACGAATTGCACCAGGGACCACCCTAAAACAGTTGTTACTAATCGATTACACCATGACTCACACTTACCAGAATCTTTATGCTGAAATTCGGATTGCTTTGCATCCAATATTTCACTTATTCTTTGGAAATACTCTTCTAACAACGTCCCTATACTGAGAATATCATACTTAGTCTGAAAGGATTTCAGTTCTGTGCTTTCCCTACTGTTCAAAAAGTATAAACCAAACAGCTCAACATTACATTTTAATGAGTAGTGTTTCTGCAACTGATTTTGTACTACCTTCAATACATTCCATTTAACGTCTGCCATAAAGGTGGACTCATCAGTATGAGTATTGCATGGTGACAGGCCGTACGACACACTGCGTTGTTTAAACGCATTTCGAATCACTTCAACCCCAGTATCGACAAGCAAACATACATTTGCTTTATGCCCATTGCTTCTGAGGTGTCCTTGGAATGCATACCTAGGTACATCCATTGAACAATCTGTGCAGTGCACACTCTCACCACTTTTTTTCGGTTGTACCGGTTCATCGCGTTGGTCAGACTTCCGCTTCCTTGAGTTGCTCAACCCTGATTGGTCCGGGTTTCGCATTATCCTTCGCATAGTTTACCCCAGATGGTCCTGGTTGCACAAAGGAATCTGTAACATGCCCATGTATTGCTTTGTTATCGTCCGAAGCGATTCCTTGCACCACATTGCTCCCTGTGGTTTGGTTTGGAACGAAACCTCCTGCATGCCAGATGGTGGAGTAGATACTGACATCCAGCATGCTGTTTTTTGATGTCTCAGTAAAGAATCCTTTCGAGAAAATTTCTTGAGACATTCACATTGGAACATTTTTGCTGCAACAAAGAAAGAATAATAACTATATGCTGAAGTGTAGGTTGATGTGAATAAGGGTACTATACGTGTTGGATAGGAAGGGTAGCCGGGAGAGATGCAATACGAAACTAACACTTACTATTCTTTGAAGACATGATGTAACACCGCTTTATAAGACTTGAAACTTTACTTGGTGGCGCATAAAGACGGACTGACACTGTAGTGGAACCGCTCCGTCTTAAATACAAAATTTGAAGTGTTGGGGGGAAGTGGAATGAAGGGCAGAAGTGGTGAATCCGGACTCCCCCCTCTCCCCAGATAACCGAGTCGCTACCTAAATTAAAAATATCATTGTTCACATTAGAAATTCTTCTTTACTTCACTATAAGTTCCACCATAATCCTTGTTACACCATTGAAAATCCTTTTTCTACCTTCCAACCTACATATACATATGTAGGTATAAAAGGTTATGAAATCGACTTTTTTCACTATCGCTAAATCGAATTATTAGCTCATTTTACAACTTTTGACCAAGTTTCGTCAAGATCGGTCATGATGTCTGGATGTCTTATCTGTATGTGTATGCATGTATGTTCATATTCACGATAACTCCAGTAGGTATGTTGGACACTTGGGCCAGACAGTTGCGTGCGCAACTGCCTGAACCCAAATCCCCCCATGTGGGAGTTACATTATAGGAAGGGGGGTTAAACAGGAATCCGTTTTGAACTGTATTTGAGCTGGTTTTGAGCTGGTTTTGAGCTGGTTTGAGCTGTATTTAAGCTGGTTGGAGCTGGTTTTGAGCTGGTTTGAGCTGTATTTAAGCTGGTTTGAGCTAGTTTTGAGCTGTATTTGAGCTGTTTTGAGCAGTTTTTGAGCTGGTTTTGAGCTGGTTTGAGCTGTATTTAAGCTGGTTTGAGCTGGTTTTGAGCAGGTTTTGAGCTGGTTTGAGCTGTATTTAAGCTGTTTTGAGCTGTTTTTCAGCTGTATTTGAGCTGGTTTTGAGCTGGTTTGAGCTGTATTTGATCTGTATTTGAACTGTTTTTTTATCTGTACAGATTCCAGTTTAACCCCCCTTGCTATAATGTAACTCCCACGTGGGGGGATTTGGGTTCAGGCAGTTGCGCACGCGACTGTCTGAACTATACCTACTAACTCAGAACGAAAAGACCTACTTGCTTAAAATTTTGTATTTAAGCTTCTTCTCATTTGGAATAGAACTGATTAGATTTTTTTTGGCAGAACTCCAGCGACGGAGAGGGGGAGTTTCTTAGGGTTATTTTTTTTTGTTCTTATCAAAAATAGTTCTAAAACAGTTGCATACTTCCAAGTAATAAAAATACCCACACATAGACCTTAAACATATAGACAAATTATATCCCATACCTTTTTTTTATGAAATGCATAATTTAGCTGCAAAAAAAATCCTACGATGAAATTTTAATGTTAGTTCAACTTTTTTTCAATATCTAAATAAGAATTAGTTTCATAAGAAAAGGTGTGCACATATTTTTAAAGAAAATTTACTTCTACATCACTTTTATCTATAAAGTTGTGTACTACAACCAAGAAGAGGCGCAACGGTATAGGATTTTGTGTAATAGGCGTATGTTGGGTTGCCTAATCGAACTTTCTGTAATAACTTATAAACGCGTGATTATGGAAAGCCTGCTTTAACAGATAGTTGAAAAACAAGATTTGGTTTACCTGCTAGGTGCTTCATTGTTGCTATGTAAGCATATATTACCACCTCGTGTTTACTTTATTACAGGTATTTAACATATAATTGTGATTTTCCTGCTTACTGGCAAAATCAATAAAAACACTTATCTATATAATAATAAAAATACTTTATTTCCCACAGGAAAACGGAATTACACGTTATAATTACTAAATGACTTTGTATAAGCATGCCACTAATGAAAAATAGAAATAACAATACAAATGCATACATAAGGAAAATGTTTAAATGAATAACATATATAGAAAAACCAGTTTATGCAGAATTGTTAATGCGTCTGATGACATGTAATTATCTTTGTACGAGCCGGTTCATTTGCAGGTTTTGTCAGATTCTAATTAACTTTTTTATTTTCAGCAAGAATTAATTTTTAAACATATTGAAAATAAAAAACATGATTTCCCTTTTACTGCGACTTCATTATAAGTACACACATACCATTAATTAAAATCGTTCAATAAGAAATGTATTTGTTAAATAAATATCAATATTTTTAATTCTAAGGAAATAAGAAAAAGCTGCATTGTTTACGATATAATTACAGGTTTTATCAGTCTCATTGTGAATATATATATATAAATATAGCTAAATTCCTTTACCTTTAACAATTAAAATGAAAATTAAAAAAATTTAGAACATTAATTGCAATTTTTATATAAAAAAGAATGTATTTATAGATTCTATACATTATATATACGTGCTCTGCAAATGGAGTGTTAACGAAATGATGTTATTAGTAATACGTACTTAACATACGCTCTTCATTAATACCAAAAAATTTATTATTTACTATTTATTAATTATACTTGCAGTATAATTAGCTAAATAAATGGTATTGTTTTGCAAGTCATAGTAAATAAACTAATAATTATTAAATATTATTTACAAATCGTAATGCAATAGGTGACTATTACAATGTGTATAAAGGTCACCTGTCTCGACTAAATCCCCACAATACGTGTCATATTCGTTTGATTGCTAAAAGTTGTTTATTACTTTGTATTAAGCATAAATTTTTTTTTAATACTCGTAGTTGATCTAGGTCACTGCCAGACACATCTAGCCAATCACAAAGCAGTTTAAATCGTTTCAAGGCATCTTCTGGCTATATAAGAGGTGCATAAAACGCATTTACGTTATGTTCTCGAGTAGTCCAAGTCTTTCACGTCGTTCCAGTATGGGTTGCTGAGACTGGCAATCTAGCTCGAGATCCAACACTTTGGGTGTGTAAGTCTTACTTTACACCTTAGTGTGGTCGCTGAGACTGGCGATTCTACAAGGTCATCTCAGCATTCTGGCTCGATCAACACTTCCTTGGGGAGTGCAAATCTAACTTTGCACCCCAAGGCCTTCTCAAGCATCCACTTCGAGTAGTTATACGGACCTACTCCGTCGTCGGTAAGCATAATGTACAGTGAATGTGAGTGTGAGTGTGTGAGTGTGTGTTTCAGTGTGTGTGTTAGAGTGTGTGAGTGTGTGTGTTTGAGTGTGAGAGCGCTGAACGGCTTGGTACCACCTGTCACACGGTGAATACTGTGTTCCTCATGTTGAGCACCCTAACACAACTTTTTGATGTGTACGATGACGACTATTTTATATATTATGTGATGAAGTATGTTATGTTGATTCTTTATTTTTTTATGTATCTCTTGACTATAGTGTATAGACTAATTATTTCCTGTCAGTCTAGTAGTGTGTTTATCGCTGCTAACATGTGTGACCTAAACTTTTATTATCCTCAGTATTACAACTGTTTTGTTAAAAGCTTAATAACGTATGTACTAAATCAACATGTGTTATTCCTACAGCAAATCATATATCTGAGTAATATATGTTTCTAATATAATTTATATGTCTTTCTTTCTACATGAATTAAATATATAATTTGTACATGTCTTTATTTCTATATACAATTTGTACATGTCTCTCTTTCTACATGAATTAAATATATAATTTGTACATGTCTTTATTTATATATACAATTTGTACATGTCTTTCTTTCTAGATGAATTAAATATATAATTTGTACATGTCTTTATTTCTATATACAATTTGTACATGTCTTTCTTTCTACATGAATTAAATATATTAACATATCGTTTTCTTTTATTTTGGTAAATAAAGTGAGGGTGAGCAAAAAAGCATACAAGTGAACAAAAAACATACAAGTGGGCAAAAAACATACAAGTGGGTAAGAGTCGCAACCAGGTCACACTGATGTTATTGTAATTGTGGAACATGAACGCGGGTTAGGTCGCACGGATGGTCTTGTAATTGTGGAACAGGCAAGCGGGGTTTTAAAGTAGGTCTCACGGATGGCCTTGTAATTGTGGAACAGGAAAGCGGGGTTTGTGACCTTGGTTTTGTGGTAATGGTATGTCACACGGATAGCCTTGTAATTGTGGAACAGGAAAGCGGGGTTTGTGACCCTGGTTTTGTGGTAATGATATGTATTTGGGTCACACATTGCGCTTTTTTGACCTTGGTACGGTGGGGACCTTGGTTTTGTGGCAACCTTGGAAATGTGGGACCTTGGAAATGTGGTGTGTTCCAAAAGTCTCCAATCTTACCTACTGTGAAACTTGTGAAACACCAACCAAAACATGAGCACGATACTTTTGGTAGTCATGTAGCCGTTCAATTGAACAATTTAAGTACTCGTTAAGCTATAGTGTCTGTTGGACGCATTAATTCAATTTTACCAGAGCGTCGGTCGGCTGACTTTGCTGACTCTACACCAATGCCATCCTCCACTCCATACACAACAAGTAGTAGTCCTACCAGTGTATACCTGTGTACTTCGGATGAGTCAATGGAAAACAACACTTCATTAAATATTCCACATCCTACTGACGGACTAAATGAAACCACAAGAGAAGCATTCTCAACACTTGGATATGATACTCAGGATATGCAGTAAACATTTTCCATACCGCTGTACTTAAGTTTTTATCAGTGTTACAATTAGTGTTATATTAGTGAGATGTTGCGTTATATTCATAAAAAATAAATTACACAGAATTCCTTAAAGATACATGTTTATACAAGGCGTCCAGCTTCTATTCTACAGTCAGAAACATTTAATAATAAATACCACGTTAAAAAGAATAGCCCTAATACAGAATTTTCAAATATTAGTTTAGCAAACCTGATGCTGAATTCATTAAATTTGGTAGTTAACTAAATATAATTTTTTCCGTTTGAAACAGAAACAGACAGAGGACAGAAAACAAATCGACAAACGAATGTTATATTGTACATTTTGCTTTTATTTACTTAACCAATAATCCCATACAGTTTCAGACAGTACAAGCTGAACATCCTGTATAATGTAGTGTTTGTTGTTTTAATTACCTTTGTATACTCGAACAGGGCACCGTATATAGTAACACACACCTTAGGAATAAATCTTGAAATCGCAGACTTAGAAACTCGGAAAAAGTGCTGTAGACTCCTAAAACTGTTTCCTGTTGCTAAATACGATAAAGCAATTTCCAACTTCAAATTGGCAGATAGAGCATCTCTCATTCTAGTATTTTGTTTTGATATCAAATGTTACATTCGTAAATAAGCCCGGTAGATACTAAGCTGGGTCTTCTCTTCGCAATCCCTAACCAACAATTTCTTTTTCTTCCAGTAAAATTACTTTCGACTCACAAACAAACTCTCTCGCATTACATAATATATCATTAACTTCATCTTGAGTCAAAAAAGACGACACACACTCGGCTATTTTCTTCAACTCTGACAATCAGCTTTCCACAGCCACAGTCATAGTGTGGACAGGACACAAGGAGCACTGCCAGTCAGGTTACCTGTTTCAGGCTACCTGCTTCAGGCAACCTGCTGGCTTTGTGTCAACGCGACTTATAAGCTAGGTAGCATTTTTGATAACGCATTGGTGTAGCAAACATGCATTGTAATATGTGAGCGTTAATATAAATTATGACGTCATTTGAGTACGCACTAGTTAGCGCGATACACTCAACGCGCCAAGGGTAGCTGCCTGCGGAACTTTTGCTGCCGACCTACCAGCATTCTAGGTTAGTCACTAAATAATGGAGCTATAAAGTAAATAAGAAATATTAATAATAATAAAAATAAATGTATTTTTCTCCAAGACAAAGGGATAAAAATAACAAGAATCCATAAATGATGCTCTGATGTCAGTATAACTGACTACTAATTTAAACAGTATCTTCACTCATTATTCAAAAAATAATTTTTCGGGCCTTTCTTGAAAATTCCTTAACCGAATCAGACTTTTCTAGGTTTTTTGAAATTTGACTTTCGATACTTATTATACCTAAACGAGAAAGTTACGTTAGAACGCAGGTAATTTTTTATTATCTAGGTAATATTCTCAAAGCTATGGATACTTTGGGGAATACATTTATTAAGTCATTTTTCTATAAATATCTCAGGGCATTGTATGATTTTATCCTTACTTTCCTAAGAAAACATAGCTTAGCAATCAATATCTTCTGCAACCATTTCAACCTCATTTATACTTACTTTTAAAACTTTGATCTGATCTATAAATTTCCAAGTAGTACTTAATTTCTTCCAACATGTTTATAATATTTGGCATCGTTGCATCGGATTTTTGCATCAAGTTAATCGCAATGTCAATTTTTGAAAGAATATTATACCAAACTGCGACAGAACAAACAAAGATTTAATTTTTGGCATTAAAGAATTAGCTAAATTTCTCGTATCGCTATCTATAATCCAAGAATATATAATAGACATTATAAGGTAAATTCGCGTATTAACGGCGTATACAAAACCTTAAGGTATCACCGGCGTAAAAAAAACATTAGGTATGTTTTATTTAAATTACGCGCCAAATTCTAGATAGCGGCGCCACTTTCTCAATAGCAAATTTACCGCTCTTCCGAAATGCGTAACTGTCGCAGCAATGTCACCACATTCCGATGATTGCATCAGTCTTAAAGTGGGAGGGGGTGCGTGTAGGTATTAAATTTCGGGCTTACTTGGTATTTTCTTGAAAGAAAACTGTTTTACATTCTTAAGCATTTTTCGGAACATAAAATAGATCTAGTCACTTTTTTTCTTTAATAGTAAATGAAGAAAAGATCAAAAAATATACTTTGTTCGTCTTTTAGTAATTTGCATGAATAAACTAATAAAAAAAAATAAAAAAGGAAATACGCCGGTAATGGACTAACATTTTAACTATGGATCTAATTGCGGTGTATAACGCCGGATTTAGATTTTTGATAACTTTCTTTAAACGATTTTTTTGTTGCTTAAACGTTACTGTACAAAATATTTTTTTATAGTTTAATAGCTAACATTTAAACAAAGGTTATAATCCAATTACGGTAGATACTTTCGTTAACACAAAAATTTCTACGAATTTTTGAAATTTACCCTTTTCACTCAGCTCAATTGGAAATCTATAGAAAGAGAAAAACAAAAAATTCCTTGCATGAAAATTGTGGTCACCAACCCGTATTATTTCCTAATGAGGAAAAGATGGTCGTCAAATGGGTTCACTTTCTAGTTACACGAGCGCAATTGTATAAAACTGTGGCACCCTCGTAAAAAAACTTAAATCGACCAAATCCGTTTAAAGATGGAATTCCAGGATACACATGGTACCGAAAGTTTCTAAAGCGGCATCCTGAAATATCTCGCCGATTTCGGCAAAATTTAATGTCCAGTCACTCAGCAGTCACTGAGTCACAAATTCAAGAGTGGTTCCAGAAAGTTCAACAATACTTTGAGACAAACGAAATACTGGACGTCTTACTGGATGACAGCCGAATATATAATTGTGACGAGACAGCGTTCTTTTTATGTCCAAAAGCTAAACAAGTACTTGTAAAAAAAGGATCCAAAACCGTTTATAACAGAACAGCAAACGACGATAAGGAATGTCTTACAGTACTTTCTACTGTTGCAGCAAATAGAACTGTCGCACCACCAATGACACTTTTTCCATATGCACGACTTCCGAAAAATTTACCTCCCACCATACCGTCAGGTAGGTAGCGATTTATATTTTCTGATTGGTAAAACCGCCAAAAACTTTCCTCGTAAAATAATGCACTTATTGCAACTCTTTTAATGATCTTAGGTTGGGGCATCGGCAATACAGAAAGTGG
>JARFJB010001622.1:0-15991 GCA_036346205.1 Vesta saturnalis | reverse complement strand
CTTACAACTATATTCTGAAGAACTTAGAATTAGCGATTAGCGATTTACTCAAAACTGTATTTCTTGACTTAGTGCCTTTTGCTTGCAAGCCCACGATATTGTAATAAGCTGAGAGGCGAGTAACTACTAATTTAGCTACGCTATGTTAAAAAATTACTGTTATTAAATAGGCGCGAAACGTTTTATATTTTTGTTAGCTATTATTTTTATTGGAAGTACATTATTTCAAATCATATTTTAGTATTTTAAGTATGTTATTTATCATTTTGTTATTAATTTTAACAGAGATCGGTGGCGTCGTGATAAGATATGTAGTTACTCGCTTCTCAGCTTATTACAATATAGCGCTCTCTTCGTCAGCGGGCAAGATTAAATTTTTTATTGATTGGGACGAAGTTATATAATTAATAGATTTCGTTTGATAGTGATCATTTACTATAAATTCATTCCTACAATTTAGTTTAGTCGAAACGCAAAAATATGCTTTTTTAAAAAAGTTACCATGTACTGATAAAAGGTCAATTCTTATCAAAATTTGAATACTTTTGGAAGATTTGTAATTACTAACCCGTTCGTATAGGATTGATTCATTATTGGATAAAATTTCATATACTTTTAGCTAAAAATAATGAAGTTACACGACTTCAAAGTTTCCGTATAAAAAAACAGTTCTTTTTTTGATTTCTTTATAAATAACTACCGAAGAGGTTCACTTACAATTTTCATATCTAATGACCGTTGGTAGATGTTTACAAGATACATTCATGCCAAATATCAAAACAATGAACCGCCAAATAAAAAAATTATAACATTCTAAACTCAGGTGTCTTGCTTTTTGAAACTGATAGTACAGTATTACTTTTAAAATACAGTATTATTTTTAAAATTATACTTATCACAATTTTTAATAATTTTCTGTTACTAATGGAATTCGGTATTTTAAGAGAAACGCCATTCTATAGCAATTTAAACTTATTTATACTGTAATTACAATTTTCAAAATTCTTAATCAGATTTAACCTTCAGGTTAACGATGAAAACAATTCTGAAGACAGCTTTAAAGATTATGATGATTCTCTAAATGATCCAGATTATGAAGTAGTAAGTATTTCACACCATTTTTTCTGGCAACCAGTTTCAGGTAGTTAAAATATAAATTTTGCATTAGGATGATGAGAAAACCAGTTCAGAAAATTCAGATCTTGACTTTCATGAAAACGCTGCAGTGTAAATTTTGAGGTAAAGCAAAATATTACATTGATGCGTACGTACCAAAATCCAAATGGTTTTGTTTCAGAATGAACATGAGGTCCAGCCAAGTAGTAGTAAATTTGCAGAATCTTCTGAAAAAGAAAAACAACCGTCAATCAATTATTCAAATGATAAGCTAGGTATTAGGAAATTAAACCGCGATCTTCGTAAAGGAAACAAAAAAAGGGATTTTTGTTTCTTCTGCAATGAATATGTTCTAAACTTTTCAAGGCGTATTCAGAGAAATCACTCGTTGGAGGTAGAAGTGCAAAGAATTTATTCACTCCCTTTCAACTGTGAAGAAAGAAAGAAGCGTCTTTCGGTTCTTAGAAAAAAGGGAAATTTTTTGACTAACACCGATCTTCCTAAAGCAGTAAGAACTCCCAGCGTTGAAGAACAATTACGACCCTGCGATTTTTGTTTGGGATTATATTCGAAACGGCAACTTTGGCGGCACAGGAAAAAGTGTGCCTTGAATAATCCCAAAAAGGCGAATGTTCAGAACTTGTTACTTCACGGTCTAGAAATAGATCGAGAACTGATCACTTCAGTGTTTCCAAAAATGCGCAATGATGAGGTTTCTATGATCCCTCAGGACATATTAATATGTGAATTCGCGACTAGGTACATAAAAACTCATAGAGAGAAATATTTTATCAACGTTGCCTCAAGGAAAATGCGTGAACTTGCTAGGTTAATCACGGAGATGAAAATGATCGAACTGTCCATAAATTGCCTCTTTGATGCATTACGTCCGAAATATTTCGACTGTTTGGTTGCAGCAACTAAAGTGGCTGCAAAGTGTGATGGAAAAAAAGGTACATATAAATCACCAACGTACACGATGAATATAGCTAACGCTAACGTAATGCTGTGATATAGCTATTATCCGCGCCCTGAAACGTAAGCAGGTGGATTTATGCATATCATCAGGCGAAATGGAAGCTGAATTTAAATCTACTATACACCTTATCAAAACTCAGTGGCGTTTTGAAGTGTCAAGTCAAGCTTTGAACAATCTGAACATCAACAAGTGGAACAAGATTACTTTGGTGCCTTTGGCAAGTAACCTGAAATTACTGAAGAACTATTTAATTAAAACAGCAGACGATGCTGTTACCTCACTTCGAGAAAAGAATAATAGCATCGTTCACTACAAAAAATTACTGGAAACCATTTTTTGCAGGGTGATGTTATTACACAGGCGAGCTTCAAAGAATAAAAGTTGATAACAATTCAAAAAATATGAGTGATTTGGAGAGGTCGTCTCCACATCAGAAAAAATATTACTACAAAAATTTAAAAGGGTAGTTGTTAGAGGAAAAAAAGGTCGAGGGGTTCCTGTACTTTTTTTTCAGTACCGATGTGAAAGAGCATATCAATGTTTTATTAAAATTAATAAAATAATAAAACTAAAATAATTAGAGCCAATTGTGTTAAAGAAGAAAACGTCTATTTGTTTGGCAACCCAAGCACTTCGGAGCCCCTTTGTGGCTACAAAATTTTGAAAAAATATGCGACTTTGTGCGGCGCCAAAAATCCGGACGCTATGTCAGCGACCAAGCTGAGGAAGCATGTATTTTCTATGTCTGACAACGACATTGAACAGTTAGCGACCTTCATGGGTCATACTGTTGGTGTTCACAGGGGGTCCTACAGGTTACTGGACGATGTGTATCAAACCGCTAAAATATCTAAACTGCTTTCACTAATGGAGCAAGGAAAAGCTGGTCGGTATAAAGGAAAACCTCTCAATGAAATTGAAATTAACCTTGATGATGACTTGTTGGGAGAAAACGAACGCGATGGAGCAAGCAACAGTGAAAGCGAAATGGGACCACTCGTACAGCAAACCAGAGGAGAAGACGATCAAAGTTCTGCACGTACTTCAAATCCAGTTCCCAGAATATCACCACCTAAGAAAGGCAAAAAGAGACTATTGATTCCTTGGACTGATGAGCAAAAAAAAGAGGTTAGGAAATTTTTCCATTTGAGTGTTCAAAACAAGAAATCCCCGAAACGCCACGAATGTGAAGAGCTAAAGGAACAGCATAAGGATTTATTGGCAAACAAAGATTGGCTAAAGATATAAGTTTTTATTCAGAATGAATATGTAAAAAAGAAGTAGTTTTACGTATTTCATGCATACAAAGTGAAAGTGTTGTTTAATATGTTTCTTTTAATCTGTTAACTAAATTACAGTTAGCATTAACGCGGCCGTACCACAGGGATCCGTTATAGCGCCTACACTTTTTCTGCTGTACATAAACGACCTTATTTCTTCAACAACTAACCCCATCCATTGCTTTGCTGACGATAGCACTCTTCACTCTAGTTCATCTCAGTCTACTCATAGTGATAATCCACCTTCTATGTCAAATCAAGAAATTAAAGCTGAAATGGCAAATTCAATCAACAAAGACATTCAACGTATTCTCGAATGGGGAAGCAATAATCTAGTTAAATTTAATGCTAACAAAACTCAGTGTTGCCTTATGTCCGCCAACAAAGATCGATCATTTCCTGTTGTAAGTATGAATGGCTCAGTTCTTAAGTTTTCAGACTCTATTACTCTGTTGGGTATGACTGTATCTTCAAATCTCTCATGGGTTGACCATCTTCTGTCAGCTACCAAAACAGCTGCTCGTAAAATAGGCTTTTTGTACAGATCTAAGCAGTACTTTACCTTTCGACAACTCCTTCTGCTGTATAAGGCCCAAATTCGGCCTCATCTGGAATATAATTCTCACCTTTGGGTTAGTGCTCCCCAATACGCTCTCGATATCGTTGATCGTATTCAAAAGAGCGATTAGGCTTATAAATGACCGGTCCTTAACTTCTCACATACAGTCCCTTGAGCATAGAAGGATGGTTTCAGTTCTTTCTTTGTATTATCGTTATTACAACGGCTATTGTGCTGGTGAATTACATTCTTTGATACCATCTCCGGCTATCTTTGCGAGAAACACTCGGTTCGCTCATTCACATCATCAGTATGCAGTACAAATCTCCACTTGTCGTACCAAACGGGCGCAATCCACATTTTTCTACACGGCTTCTAAACTCTGGAATGATCTCCCTAGTTCCTGTTTTCCTCTCACTTATGATATGAGAAAATTTAAGGTAGCTGTTCATAGGCATCTATTGGCAATTCATTATCCCTCTATCCATCCTCCTAAGTGTTCCTGAGTGCTTTAGCACGATAGGCCTTATTTAGCCTGTTCAGGTCCACAATCATAAAAAAAAACATATTTGATTTATGCCAAATGAATGTATTATTGTTTTAGTATGTTAACACAAAGTTTTAGTATGTTCATAGCAATATAAAACATTTTGATACAAATTTTAACATCACTATTTCTGTTTTACATACACCATAATTTACAGAGTTGAATTATAATAACATACCTAAAATAAAATTTTCAAAACCTTTTGAACTGCACGTTAACGTAACTGGAATTTCCTACAACTCAACCTAAAAATAAAAAATTTATCATTAATAATTAAAAATATATTATTAGTAATTAAAAATATATTATTACGTTTATTTCATTAAATTCATACTTACCTCTGATACACTATAAAGCATTAATCGCTCCTGTCGAGTCAAGTCAAATAAGGTAATGGTAAAGTAACCTTAACTGGATGGCAACGTCGCCGGGCGCTCTAATATCAGTGAAATACACCCAACGGACGTATAAACAGGACGCTTCAGACATGGGTTATGAAAGGACGCTCTAAGGATAGCGGATGTATGTATGTAATATGTATATATATATATATATATATATATATATATATATATATATATATATATATATATATATATATATATATATATATATTCTATTCGAAATATTCTATCGAATAATCAGATAATCCTGGAAAAAGCGTTGTTTCCTTAAGGAAACCGCATTCGTTGGTTTTCTCTGTTGGTTAAAAGAAGAGCTCTCCTCCTTCGGAGTCGAGCTCTTTTAACTTTTAACCATTACCGCTTTTTCCCGAATTATCGATAATTTTGGAAACACTAGTGGTATTATACAGTGTTGGTCAAAAGTCCCCTCCCCCCTTGTATCTTTTGAACGGTTTTACTTATACTAATGAAATTTGGAGGGTGAATATAAACGGATATAAGCTTCTCAACTATTCATGACAAGTGACGTAATAGTAATATATGACGTCACAGGGCCACAGTGACTAATAATTTTAAATAGTACCTTATGGCAAGTGACATCTCGTTTGAAAGGTATTATAATTATCTATTCTGTAATACTAATTTTGTTAGGGTTTAGGCTGATTTTGATAGAAAAATTAAATAAATACTAAAATTATAGTTTGGCATTTAATTAATCAAGATTCAAGGACCAATTCTTATAGTAAATGTTGGAAATGTGCTCCACTTAATTCCTGACAATAACGCATCCTATTGCTAAACTCTTGTCGTACTAGTTCAAATGTGTCTGCGGAAATTGCTCTACATTCTTCAACAATTCTTTGTTTCAAAATGTGCATTCTGCCAGGTGCTGTAGCGTAAACCTCAGATTTTAAGTACCCCACTGAAAAAAATCTAATGCTGCATGGAAATTGTTTCTACATTCACCAATTATTAAGATAGCTGCTACTTTGTCGGCTACCGTACGTACCATTTTGTCTATGTAGACACTTAAACGTCGCGTTAAAGAATAATTAAACTGAATAGTCAAGGTATAAAAACTTATCAAAGTAAAAACAACGAGAGAATTAACTTTTTTGACAATTAACCAGATGCAGACTTTACAATCTTGATTAGTTAAATGCCAAATTATAATTTTAGTATTTATTTAATTTTTCTATCAAAATTAACCTAAGCCCTAACAAAATTAGTATGACTGAATAGGTAATTTTAATACCTTTCAAACGAGATGTTACTTGCCATAAGGTACTATTTAAAACTATTGGTCACTGTGGCCCTGTGACGTCATATATGACTATTACGTCACTTGTCATGACTAGTTGACAAGCTTATATCCGTTTATATTCACCCTCCAAATTTAATTAGTATAAGTAAAACCGTAAAAAGATACAAGGGGGGAGGGGACTTTTGACTAGCACTGTATATGAAAATACTTAAACTGTATTATCGATATTTTTATAGCGGCCTTGGAATTCTTTTAAGTTAGGTAGTATCTAGGTGTCTATTAACCTCTATCTGACATGAAGTTTTAAACGTCTGTTTGACGTAGATTATTATATTTGTTTTTACGTTTTCGTAATTAACTTATTATAAAAGAGGTTGCATAATTATCTTAGAAAAATTGTTATTAAAATGATTTAATTGCTTTTAATTTCCATTTTGTAGGATACAAGGTATTCTGTTGTTCTACACCAGATAATTTATAAGTTGTAATTTATTGTAATACTATGATTAATCTACTAAATATTTGTTACATTAGACTTTGTTCTATGGTTAAGAAAATGTGATTGCATAAAACGTAAAATGGAACATTCTATGGGATTGTTAAAACTAAACAAAACTAAAATTGTTTCTTTGATGTAGCATAGTTTTTGGTTTTGCTAAAAAAAACGCCCTTAATACATCTATCATAGTATGTTTTTTTGTGTTTTAGATTAAAAATCTATCATTTGGTATTTAACGGAAACACAAAACCAATAAGAGGTCTATTTCAGCTAAAAATAATGTACGCTATGCTCACCCAAAACTGCATACCGCAATTTTCCAAGATTCATCCCTCGGTCTCCCTCCACTCGTTGTATTACCGTACTATAACGATTATTCAACCCTCGGTCTCTCTCCACAACGATAACGTAAAATAATTATTAATTAATTGTCAAGTCGATAATACTATTAATGTTTAAACTACAAGAAACCAAATGTTAATCATGGTTACGTTAGCAACTGACTAGCAATCAAACAATTACAGGTTATCCCAGGCAGAAGAAGAGTAATAAATCATGCTGACATAGACAAACCAATGGCGTTAACTATTTGAGGTGTTAAGGTCCGGAAAACCTACACATATTATAATTTGATGTTTGTGCTTTTTAAAAAATATCTAATCAAATATTAACCATATTCCTTGCATATGAGGTCTTGCTTTTAGTATAATACCAATAATATCTTTTTTTCTGTGACTGAAAAAAGTTTGACATTTTGTCTCTTTTGGCAGGTACTAAAATGTCACTTTTAATGGAATTACTTTTTTCCCGGGCAAAAAAATATGTATAATATAAATAAATATAAACACAACATTTATTTTAAAAACGAAAGTTACATTTTCTTAACATTGAAAGTACAGTTGTTAAACCTGCATTGCACGAAAGTCTTTCCCAAGGACGATTTGAAACTTCTGCTACACTAGAAAATTCTTCAGCAGAAATAACATTTTCTGCTACGGATACCACTGTTCTGGATGTAGTTAGCCGGAAATTTGGTGTTACTTTAGCTGATGCATTGTCAGACGTTCGTAATAGATTGTTAGCAATTTCTGTTGTTTGCGCTATCGAGTCATCAACATACCCTTCTGCGACCATTGAAGACTTCCAACCGCCGTGTTTTTTTAATGTATCTGACGATCTACGAAATGAACCCGTGTATAAGTTAGCATTTTCTAATTCAAGAAAATTTGCCACTGTTTTAGGTATTTTATAAAACTGATTTTTACCCACAACCTGATTAATACATTTTCCACTGCGGTATGCATAAAAATTCGGCGATCTTTTGCTGCTGGTGGGCGAAGGGCTATGTACATTTTGTAAACTTTAACATATTCTTCAGTGACTACAAATCTCTTGCATCATTTTTCGTTGACTAATTTTCACTACTAGTAAATTTCTGGATTCTTCTATGTCATCTAATGTTATCTGGCTTATTTCACAAATTCGACAAGCTCCCGAAATTCCCAATACTACAATAACCTTAGTCATTAAATAAACTTCAGCAGGAGCATTATATAAAAAATCTTTTCCATTTCGCTTTAGAAATGTGATTAGCTTGACATATTTGGAAATATTCACATTACTATTAGTTTGTAATGTACTTCTAATCATTGAATAAGTCGACCACATGCCAAAACAGCAAAACACGCTAATAACGCTGTTTCCGAAAAAGAACTACATTTATTTTTCAATTTCCATTCCATAAATTTTGCATATGCGGTTTCGTAAATTTTTCGTGATTTACTTGGCTATAGTTTCAATGATACCGCTTCTACTAATTTCGGTGGGGTAAAACAACACTCAAAATCGGAATCGCTGTCCATTATTTTACTCATTGAAACTAGAATAACTTTCTGAAAAACTAAATTAACAAATCTATTTTTATTAGAAAACTAACGTGACCGTTATTTACTTAAGTCAGAAAATTATTGATGTGAAATTTGAAGTTTTAAACTGGTAGGCTGTAGTACTTATATCGACAATTAGACCTGCGTTGCTAAAGAAACCTTGAAAATAATTAAATGTCTGTCAATTTAATTCTGTGGTTTGATTTAAAAATTGCGAACTTAGTGGTTGTTTAGTAGTTATTTTGAATAATATAAAGCTAAAAAATGTCTGATTCCGAGTTTTAGCAGCAGCAAAATTAGCGTCACAAAAATTATTACCAGCTAAATTACGGAAAATTAACGAAACCGCGTATTCAAGATTTATAGAATGGAAGATGAAAAATTGTGAAACTTAAGCAAACAAATAATGATGTAAACAGGAGACTTGTAGTTATCGAAGAATATAATAAATATTACCGAATGTACACAGCCCTTCGTCTAGTAGCAGCAAGGGATCCCCGCCTGTTTTATACATATCGCACTGGAAAATGTATCAATCAGGTTGTGGGTAAAAATCAATTTTATAAGGTACCTGAAACACTAGCTAATTTTCTTCAACTTGAAAATGCTAACCCATATACAGGTCATTCATTTCGAAGATCGTCTGCTACACTATTAGTTGAATCTGGGGGAGTCTTGATGACACTAAAGAAACATGGCGGTTGGAAATCATCAATGGTTGCTGAGGGGTATGTTGATGAATCGGTAGCACACAGAACAGAAATAGCTAATAAAGTGTTTAGAACGTGTGGCATTGCTGAAATAACACCCGATTTGCAACCAGGTACATCAACGGCAACTGTGTCCATGGCAGAAAATATATTTTCAACACAAGAAAATTCGACTGTTGTACCGAATAGTTCAAGGAACATGTCATTCATGCAATGCACATTTAATAATTGTATTTTTGATATAAAGGATATGTAACTTTTGTATAATAAAACATTCTAAAATATGTTTTTTCAATATTAAATCATCGTTTTTCCCGTCACAGAAAAAATAGTGTATTATACACGGGAAAAATATTAGATTTTAGCTCTCGGTGTAATTGTCTCCTCCGCTTCGCGTCCGGAGACAAACGAACACGTCGAGCTAAAATCTATTACTTTTTTCCCTTGTATAATAAATATCTATAATTCTTTAATAAATTCTAGTGTTCTAATGGTAGAACGGAAAATGACTCAATTAATCAAGATGCATTAAAATGCAATTCCAGTCTAATTTCCATACATTTTGTGTGAGTCTCGTATATTTTATAAGTAATTTACAATTTTTGTCTAAAGTATGTGTTAATAAAAATGTAAGTATATGAGTTACTTAATTTTTAACCTGAAGAGGCATTTTCAAGGTATTCTTTCTGCCTGAAACAGGTTCAACAAGAGACTATTTGCCAGATATGCGAGGGCCACATTTACAGCGTTCCCCTAGCTTTGTTGACATTGACCATCTGTTCACTTGCATACAAAAACCCTACACTATTATTTATTATTTATTATTATATTATTTATTACTCCTTATCATTCTAGGATAAAGATAAAGGGTCGCTTCCACCAATTCTGATTAGTACCTTTAATCCTATTCAAAATGAGTTAACCGGAGTTGCAACTAATCGCTCGATTTTGGACGGTTTAGTCTAACTAAACACGATTAAAACAAGTTGGTCTTGCGCGTTGGTGAATTTCTACGATTTGTTTTTGTTTGGTTTCAAGATAACCTAACAATTTGTTATTGTAAATTGAACGTGAATTACAGCATACCACTTTCAGGTATGTATTGGAATACAGGTGTTTGCACTATATTTAAAATAGAATTACATTTTAATGTGTTACCCAACTGATAAATAAAGTCTTAACAAGAATATTTTGTAGAAATCACGCCATTTCACCAATGGCACAATTACTGCTTTCTTTGAGGTTTTATGCAACAGGCTCACATTTGGTTGCCGAGTGATTTTGCTGGGCTCAGCAAAACAAGTGGACATAGACTTGTCAACAGGGTGGCGGCTGCGATTGTCAGATTACGAGAAAATTACATAAAACTTCCTAGAACAGAACCTGAAAGAACCTCGGCACAAATTGACTTTTACGCAATAGCTAGATTTCCTCGAGTAGTTGCGGCACTCAAATGTAGGCACATCAAGGTGCAGTCATTCGGTAGGTAAATTGTTAAACGGCAAATTACATGCAAAAATAAGTACACTATTATAGGTGGCGAAAATGCGGAGGTATTTAGAAATCGAAAAGGCTTTTTCTATCAACGTGCAAGCGATATGTGATGCTCGTATGAGAATTACCGACATCGTAGGACGTTGGGCGGGTGGAACCCATAACTCCACCATATTAAACAATTCTCGTCTGCAAGTTCAGTTGGAAGATGGGGAATTTGGTCTGATCTTGGTTATGCTATCAAGCTGTATCTAATTATACCTCTATTAGTTCCGCAAACCAACGCCGAGAGGCTTTTTAATGATGCCCAAATACGTACTCGTGGGGTAATTGAGAGAACATTTGGTATCTGGAAACGAACGTCTCCATGTTTAATAACAAGAATGCGGTTCCATGAGAGAAACGTTATTCCCGTGATAGTAGCAACTGCAGTATTGCATAATATGGCGCGAATGGCTGTGGAACCTTTACCACCCGATGATCCAGAAATCATTATCGACTGGAACAGGGTTATGAACGAAAACGAATGTGGAGACAATGTTGGCTATAGGCAAGACAATAATAACACTCGTCAAAATTTAATTGAATATTTTGGAAGGCAAACTAGTATTAAAATTAAAATACTTAATTTTTTTGTGTTTTTTTAATGGTGTATTTTAAATTATACAATCCAAACGTTTCGATAACACTTACAGTTATCTTCGTCAGTAGTAATATTTGTTAATTAATAACACTTTCACTTATTGATAAAGATATCTCTTTGTTAGATTTAACTAGATTATTTTATTTGATGTGATGTTTAAATTTTTGAATGCTTCTATCATTTTCAAATTGAAGTTTTTCACAACTTTACACTTACATTATAACTTGATTAAATTTTGTTAAATGTGTTTTTTGGCTGACAAATTTCATTGTTAGCTTTCGCCGTAGAGAGTGTTCTGATTTGTCATCTTTAAGGCATTTTAACAATATTTAATTTTTATGACCTAGTTATTCTTTACTAAAATTTAATTTTATAGTTGGCTTTATACGTTTCTCAAGCTGTTATGTTGATAGCAGGCCGATGTTTATGTTTTAATTTTTCAACTTTGACAAAATTGTTTACAACATCTTTAACAATTCGCTACCTTAGAATAACAGGGTTCTAACTGCATTTTTTACGTTATTGATGTTTTGGTGGAAAATGGTTCTATGTCGCCATTTATTTGAAATATTAGTGCACCCAGATCCATCTGGTAATCGGTAGCTCAAATATTCGTAGTAAAAAGTTCTATCTAGCAATTCTGCAATAATTTATTAGATATGGTTGTATGTGCCGCAGTTAGAACCTTGTCTTCAAAATCCATGGCCATTTAGGCACTTACAACTTTGTTCCATTAAAACAAGTGACAGATAGAACTGTGTACCACCAGATTTTTGATCATGTTTACGTTTTTACCATTATTTCATATTTGGTTTACAGACCGAATTTGTATTATTTAGTGCATTTACTTTACTTTAGTTTGTGTTACGTTGTGTAAAATAAAAATTAAATTGAATAGTTGTTTGGGTGAGTTTGAAGGTAACAGTATATAGAATACATATACATATACAGTCAGATATTTATTTAAAATAATGCCGCTACCTAACCTAACATAAAACTTAAATTACCTATAAACGTTTGGTGAGTTCTCCAAATTAAAATTTTAGAATTGAAAACAATTTTATAATTAAATTCTGTTCTAAACGATCTCGTTTTCTCATCTTTTACTGAATTAGTGTTGGAGAAGAATTCCTTTTCTAAAGTAGATGTTAAATTTTACAGGATACTTAGTTACACCAGCCATGGATAAAAAAATATTTAATTGATGAACATCTGAAAGACATTCTTAATAGTAGCGAATTTTGGGAGAAAGAAGATGCTGCTGACGATGGTTTAAATTCAAATGACGCTAACAATCCGAATAGATTAGTTAAAAGTGTTGGTGATATTGTAAATCTATCTGACGTTAAAATTGTTCCTATAATCACGCCGTATTATAAGGACAATAATTTAATCTTATCATCTAACCAAGACAATATTGAATAACCAGACGGCAATACAAATTCAGACAATTTTATGATTATTACACAAAATGGGGATATAGAAATTCCTGAGGTTTTTGAAGTATTATTAACAAAAAATAATAATGTCGATACTGATAATTTAATTAAGGCAGCTAGTAGTACATTAGATCAGAATGTTAATATTTCTGTGTTAACAACAGCTTCCGATAATACCAATTCAGAAATTGCAAATGACCTCGGAAATGACAGAGACGAAAATACAGACCAGGTACGAAATGATAAGGAACATGAAAATAGACGAGGTAACACTAGGAAACGAAGGACTACTATTTCAAAATGGAAATGTATAGAACGGAAAGAGAAACATCAATCTGGACAAGAATATATAAATAAAAGAAACAAAACTATTCCAAAAGAGAAGTGAAAACAAAAAGGACTGTACAATTGGCTGCAAATTCAAGTGTGCAAATCATATTTCGAAACAGAAAGGCAAATAATTTTTCGAGCTTTTACAGTGTAGATCAAAATGGCAAGTATGATTTTATTGTAAGAACAACAGATAGAATGCTTAAGAACCGATCTACTGTACAAGCAAATTCACGTAGGACCTATACGTTCAGTACTTTTCATTATTAAAAGTCAAAGAATTGAGGTATGTAAAACTTTTTATTTATCAACATTGAATATCTCACAAAACCAATATACAATGTCCATGAAAAGAAAGACAAAACCAGTGGTGTACCACAGAGAGACTTAAGAGGGAAATCTAAAGGACCTGGTATCTCCGATAATCAGAAGCAAATTGTTAGAAATCATATTAATAGTTTTCCATCTGTTGATTCTCATTATTGTAGAGCAAGAACAAGCAAAAGTACATTGACTCTAATTTAAATCTGACTAAGATGTACGAACTCTACGTTGATTATTGTAATAACAGATCTATAGAACCAGTTAAGCTATCTTACTATCGCTATATTTTTACAACTGAATTCAATATTGATTTCCATATACCCAAAAGTGACAGATGTGGTACATGTGAAATAGAAAATTATGAAAGCTAAAGGAGAAGAGATGGATTTAGAGTTCGTAGAATCACAAGCAAAACATATCAGTTTAAAAAATGTAATGAGAGAACAAAAGATGGTAGATAAACAATCGTCAACTCCAGTTCTTATTTTTGATTTAGAAAACGTCATTACATGCCCTCGAACCGAGATTGGTCCTTTGTTTTACAAAAGTAAACTGAATATATACAATCTCACTGCGTATTTGACAACAACGAAAACTATTTATTGTGCAATATGGACGGAAAAAACTTCTGGTCGTAGTGGAAATGATATAGCATGCGCCTTAATCAAAATATTGGAACATGTGTTTCAAGAAAATGATATAAACGATCTTATCACCTGGAGCGATTCATGCGTTCCGCAAAATCGAAATTCAATTGTTTCGTTTGCTGTATCAGATTTTATAAACAGACATCCCCACATTTCTTCAATTGTTATGAAATTTTCTATTACCGGTCACTTGGCCCGTCAAGAAGTTGATAGTGCCCATAGTTCCATCGAAAAACATCTAAATGTGAATGAGTTTTTTTCTCCGATTGGACTAATCAGGCTACTGAAATGCGTTAATCGAAAAAAACCCTTTAAGGTAATTCAAATGCAAGAAAATAACTACAAAAACTATATGGAGCTTAGCAAAAAATTGGATTACAAGAACATTCCATTTGCAAAACTTCATATGCTACGTTTCACACAATTAAGATTTCACGTGGAATATAGCCTGAGTTTTAGCAGTGATGAATTTCAAATTATGTCTATTTTACCTTCTGAACGAAGACTAAACAGAACTGCTGTTCGTTCCACATTTTCTCACGATTTTATTGATTTAAATCATAAACTGAAGCCGTCAGTTCAGTCGCGTAAAAACGAGGCTGGGATTAAGAAGGAAAAAAGGGATGATTTGATTTCCATGTTTGTATATATGCCACAACAAGATATTGATTACTACAAAGTTATTTGGCTAAAAATATTTAAGACAAATTTTTTATTTAATATTTTTTAGGAGATGCAGAGTTTGAAAATATTAAAGAGAAATTATTAAAGGTAAAAAAATCTACAAATAATGTAAAACCGTCAGCTGTTATTACTATAAAGAAAAAAATCAATAGCAAGAAAAAACTTAAGAATGCAGAGGACATAGGAAGTAAGGCAAAAATAAAATTTAAAAAAACAAAAACATAAAATTCTGGGAGAGTTGAAATGCAGTTCTGTTATGTTGTATTATTATTATTAATATAAGTCATACTTACAAAATAGTTTTATTTAGGTTCTTTTAGTATTTGCAGAAGCAAATTAAATTTTCAGTTCAAAATTAATACAATTTTTTTGTCACATAAATACTTCAGTGACATGGTTCCAGGTGGACAGATAGAATTCTGTTTTTTTAAAAGCACATGCTTGAAATATGTAAGCATTTTTGGGACAAGGTTGTAAGTATGCAGATAAAACCTTATTCATAAAAATATTTCAATTATAGTATATGAAAAGGTTCTATATGTAAAATGAACAATATGATTACAGTTTATTTAGTCATTTTAGTAGAGAAACCTATAGAAAATTATATTTACATTGTAAGTATAAACAAATTTATCAAACCTTTTTAAAGGACATTTCTTTCAGATTTGACATACTGCAATAGAAATATTGAACAGGCTGTTGTTAAAATATGTCGTGATGCCACATAGAACCCTGTTATTCTAAGGTAGCGAATTTTTAACAAATATTACTACTGACGAAGATAACTGTAAGTGTTATCGAAACGTTTAGATTGTATAATTTAAAATACACCATTAAAAAAACCCAACAAAGATAATTATTAGATTATGTGTGATAGTGGTGAAAGTTTACATTTTCATAGTATTTAAATTAGTTAAATAAAAATAACTAATATCCTTTCTTGCATGTTATAATGTGCCATCATTTTTTGCTGAATTGTACCCATCTAAGAAATGATAATTTGTAAGTTGAAACGTAAATATTTTAGCAAAGGAATAATCACAAAATTGGCATATTATCTTTAACATGTTCCCAAATAAATAACGATAATATGCTAATATTATACGTATTTCTTTACTTAAATATAAACAGCGGGTTGTAACGCCTATTATACAAATAATTGTTTCAAGTGAATTGAATATTTTTA
>JARFJB010001621.1:0-15054 GCA_036346205.1 Vesta saturnalis | reverse complement strand
CTAAAAATTTAATGGAACTCTTTATTTGTTTTTTGATGTAAACATTAAGTAAAAACTACAGGGTTAATGTTAATGTACATTTTAGGAAATTGTAATTGAATTTTTATATCATTTGTTTGCTGACACTTTAACGTAATTGATGTTTAAGCAGATACTAGGAGATATTAGCATTTGCGATATGATATAAACAAATTAACGGAGCGCATTATGATTTTCAAATCGTAAACACTAATCGGATTACAGTTTGGAATAATCAAAATCTTTATTTGTGATGTGTACTAAACATTATAACAAAAGTGAAATAACAATGGCTCAGACGATTCTCTTAATGTTTAGTCTTTCGAACCCGATCATTGACAAGGTGTAAGATAAAACCTACATTTTCTTAAAAGTATACATGTGACAAAATTTTATCTTACATAAACCCTATACTTCAAAACAATGCTTTCTTCCATCCCAATTCTTAGCTCAATTTACAAATTTCAAAACGACCATGATGTGTGCCGTGTCCGTGTCCGTGTCCGGTCCGTGTCCGTGTCCGTGTCCATGTACGTGTCCGTGTTCGTGTCCGTGTCCGTGCCGTGACCGTGTCCGTGTCCGTGTCCGTGTCCGTGTCGGTGTCCGTGTCGTGTCCGTGTTCGTGTCCGTGTCCGTGTCCGTGTCCGTGTCCGTGTCCGTGTCCGTGTCCGTGCCCGTGTCCGTGTCCGTGTCCGTGTCCGTGTTCGTGTCCGTGTCCGTGTCGGTGTCGGTGTCAGTGTCGGTGTCGGTGTCAGTGTCCGTGTCCATAGCGTGTTACATTCGTTACTTTTGCTGTACTATTAAGTAAATTTTGCGATCTATTAAAATTAAAGGATTACTCGTATTTCTTTGAACTTTCTATTTTCTAGAAATAATGACATTTCTCTAAGCTTTTCTCTGTAGTTTCTTGAATATATACGCTTCACCATTAAAATATTTCTGTATGATTAGGTAAACATTTTGATGGTCACTTATAATTATATTTCAACTTCATGTGTTGGGTGTCACTGGTATATATCCGTTTGACATTGCATATTTGAATTTAATTTTACTTCCTTCCGGTCTGTGCTTGGCGAAAGAAAAGCCATTTGTGTTAAAAATGTAAATTTCTGGACTTTATTTAGCCCATCGATGTTTATCGGTTTTATACCATTTTTAAATTTTGTGAATCGCTATAATTAGTGGGTACAAACGATTTATATCGGATATGTAGGAAATACTGAAAACAGGTGAGCTTTTGTCACGCTGGTTTTTGTTCTTCTACAACGTTTTACTTTCAGGCAATCGATACGGTTCGATTCAGAACTAAATCCATTAAGAAAATCATTAAACCAATTAACTAAAGAGGTTAAACAACAAATTACTCTAACCAGAAGTTGTTTTACACTTTAGATTTGCTGGTAAGAATGTAAAACCTACTTAAACGGTTGCTAGATTTATTTTTATTTTAGGAAAGCCATTACTATTTAACTGTTCAGACAGTTATAAGCTGTTCTGTTCTGTACCTGATTCTTTACCTCATTGAAGGTAAGATTGATATTCATGCTTTCATTTAGCTGTATATATTTAATTTTAGAATTTTCGTACGCTATACAATATACCTTGGTACCACATAATATACTTTTCGTACAAATCTAAATAAACTGGTATGTGTTAAATATATTGCATTTGTATATAATTCGTATACTGAATTTCGCTGAAAGTGTTTTATTTATTACATAGTTAGCAAAATTTGACTTCCACACCTGTGAAATATTTGAAATTGTAACTTTCCGACATGCTGGGATATAAAGATTAGAAATCACTCATATTCAGTGTCTTTGGATACCTTAATGCTTTGGTTAATCTGTGACCAATCCTATAGTTGTATAGACCTGTACATGTTTGTGATAAAACTTTAAGTGTTATTCACAAATTTTTGCGCTTTACAGTAAATTGCTTTGGGTAAAATGTTTGAGTATAAATATGGCATGTCTATTGGTAACATATGTAATTAAACACTGTTCTGTAAGAAACTGTGTAACTGGATGCATTCAGCAAAGATTCAGTTAAAGGTTTTATTAAACCTGATCATTTCTATTTTTTTGTTTACTTCAAGTTATTCATAGCAATTTATTATTACTATAATCTTTATTTATAGGTGCCTTTAAAATGTTAAATTACCTGTAAACTGTATTTTACAAGACTATAAATCTTATGTTTTAGCATAACAACCAATTCTTTATTCTTTGTTTCTAAATGTAAATTTAACTTGGTTTCATTATCTAAATTTCAGTATCAGACTGTTTGGGTGGGCTATATTGTGTAATTAAACACAAATATTTTATTTTTTTGGTTAACGTGTAACACAGTGAAATTATGTATCTAATTATATATATATATATATATATATATATATATATAATTTTATTGTGTGTGTGTGTGTGTGTGTGTGTGTGTGTGTGTGTGTGTGTGTGTGTGTGTGTGTGTGTTGTGTGTACATAAAATGCAAAATATACCCTTTTGTTAATATACCGCTTTTGTTTTGGGGACTTTTCTTTACAATTTTTTCCTGTGCTCAGATCCTTGCATTTCGTTAGTTGGCTAGAAAAGTGGCAAATTAACCAGTTACCGCAAGTTATAAATATTCTCTTTTGGGGTTTTGAGCACAAAGTTGGTTTGCATTGTATCCCGTGTGTCCTGTTGTGTTTCCGTGCTCCGCCGCCCATGTGTGACCGTGGTGTCCGTGTCCTGTCCGTGGTGTCCGTGTCCGTGTCCGTGTCCGTGTCCTTCCGTGTCCTGTCCGTGTTGTTTCCGGGTGTCCGTGTCCGTGCCCGTATCCGTGTCCTGTGTTGTCCGTGTCCGTGTCCTGTGTGTCCGTTGTGTGTGTGTGTGTGTCCGTGTTTCGTGTCCGTGTGTGTGTGGCCGTGCCGTGTTCTTGTGTGTGTGCGTGTGTCCGTTTTGGGGTCCGTGTCATGTGTGTCCGTGTTGTCCGTGTTGTCCGTGTGTGTGTGTCCGTGTGTGTCCTGTCTGTTTTGGTCTGTTGTGCCCGTGTGTGTCCGGTCTTGGTCCGTGGTGTTGTGTGTGTGTGTGTGTTGTGTGTTTGGTGTGGGTGTGTGTTGTGTGTTGTGTGTGTGTGTGTGTGTGTGTTGTGTGTGTGTGTGTGTGTGTGTGTGTGTGTGTGTGTGTTGTGTTTATTGTTGTGTGTTTTTTGTTTATTTTTATATTTTTATTTTTTTTTGTTTTGTATTTATTTTTTTTTTTAAATTTTTTTTATTGTTTTTAATGTTTTTGTTTTGTTTTATTTTTTTATTTTTATTTTATTTTTATTATTTATGTTTTATTATTTTTAAATTTTTTTAATATTTATTTTTATTTTTATTTTTATTTTTTTTTTATTTTATTTAATTTATTTATTTTTTTTTTATTTTTATTTTGTTTTTAAATTTTTTTTATTATGTTTTTAATATTTATATATTTAATATTTATATTTTTATTTTATGTTTTATTTTTATGTTTTTTTTTGTTTTTGTGTTTGTTATGTTTTTGTTTTTTTTTTTTTTTGTTTTTTTTTTTGTGTTTTTGTGTGTCTTGTCTTTGTCTTTCCTTGTCTTGTGTCTTTACGTGGTTCTGTGTTTGTGTTTGTTGGTGTCTGGTGTCTGGTGTCTTGTGTCTTGTGTCTGTGTGCCTGGTGTCTGTGCTTTTGTGTGTCTGTGTGCTGTTGTGTCTGTGTCTATGTCTGTGTTCTTGTCTGTGTTTGTGTTGGTGTCTTGTTGTGTCTGGTGTCTGTGTTCTTGTGTGCTTGTGTCTGTGTTTGTGTCTGTGTCTTTGTTGTGTTTGTGTCTGTGTGCCGGTGTCTGTGTGTCTGGTGTCTTGTGTCTTGTTGTGTGCTGTGTCTGGTGTCTTGGTGTCTGCTGCCTGGTGTCTGTGTCTGGTGTTGTGTCTTGTGTCTGTGTCTGTTGTCTGTGTGTCTTTTTGTGTCTGTGTGTCTGTGTGTCTTGTGTCTGTGTGTGTTTGTGTGTCTTGTGTCTGTGTTTGTGTGTCTGTGTCTGTGTCTGTGTGTCTGTGTCTTGTCTTGCTGTGTGTCTGTGTCTGTGTGTCTGTGTGTCTGTGTTCTGTGCTTTGCTGGTGTCTTGTGTCTGTGTCTGTGTCTTGTGTCTTGTGTCTGTGTGTCTGTGTCTGTTTTGTGTCTTGTGTCTGTGTGTCTTGTGTCTTGTGTCTTGTGTTGTGTTTGTGTCCTGTGTCTGTGTTTGTCTGGTTTGTTTGTGTTTGTGTTGTTTTGTGTTCTGTTGTTGTTCTGTTGTCTGTGTGTCTGTGTCTGTGTCTGTGTTGTGTGTTGTGTGTGTGTGTTGTGTGTTGTGTGTTGTGTGTTTGTGTCTTGTGTCTGTGTCCCGTGTCCGTGTCTGTCCTGTCTTGTGCCTGTGTGTTGGGTTTTTGTTTTGTTTTTGTTGTGTGTCTGTGTCCTGTAATTTGTTATGTGTTGTGTTTGTCTGTGTGCTGGTTGTGGTTCTGTTGGTGTGGGTGTGTGTTTGGGGTGGTTGTGTGTTTGTGGTCTGTGGTGTTGTGTGTGTCCGTGCCATTTTGTCCGTGTGTGGTTTTGTTTGTTGTGTGCTTGTGTGCGGGTGTCGTGTGAGCGTGTGCATTTGCATGTGTACGTGTGTGAGTGTAGGTGTGCGTGCGTGTGTTGTGCGTACGTGTATGTCATGTATATTATATATATATATATATATATATATATATATATATATATATATAATTTCTGCTAATTGGTGAAACGGAAATATAACTGTTGTGTGATTTTTGGGCCCTCATTTATTTAGCGTCTATTAAATTTACATTTTAAGAAGACGACGTGCTTGAAATTTTCTGTAATTTACAACATTCAAAATATAGGATGTATTTAAATTTAAACTGGATTTTGTTTCAGGCGTTCAGTATACTATACTAAATAGCATGTATTTTTCTTTTAATACGGATATAATTTTACTTAAGCAGTGCATGACTTTTGTTCTTCAGAAGGTAAGTCTCCAATCTTTACATTCTTGATGTTAATGTTAATATATTCAAAACTTCTATTTCTACTGTGGCCTTGTAACTAAGTACATCTAAGTGCATCTGTACTAATCACATTCCGAAATATGAGTGGGTGGACATGCTAGTAGTACACTTCTTTGATCACCAAAGCGAAAACTATGCATATTATCACAACACCGCACCGAAGGCAACGATATGTGTTTCATCGGTCTTAGCTCGATCTCTACAGGAACTAAATCACGTAAAACTTTTGGGTACTCCAACAACTTAGTTAACGGTGAGTTATATTTTGCTTTATTACGCTACGGATGTCTAGAAATATAATAAATTAACGACAACAGTAATCGTTGGGTATGACTACCTCCTATGTATTATACCTACAAATTTCAGGAATGTAAATCTTCCTTCTGCTGTTAACGGATGCTCTATGTAACTTTGAAGTATATTGTTTTCTTTCCTACATGGCTTATTGTATAATGTAGAAACTGTAAGCACCTGTACTGGTTACTTGAAGTGTTCGACCTTACATTATTCAGCATAAGAGTACAAGTTGTAAACATTTTGTCTTATTTATTCATGGTGCTCGTGTATGAATTCAATAAAGAGTTTCGATAGATCACTATTTGCACTGCCGTGTTTATTCATTATTAACCACATTATATGGACGTAAACAGTTGTCAAATTGACATGTAACATTTGAAGTTGCCGTCATTGCATTAGAACTACCGTTTCAGTAAAGTAATATATCTGTACAGTGATCCACACTAGACTTTTAATGGACGCTAGTTAATTTATATCTTGTTTTTTTTTGTGTAAAGACTGCTTTGTGTGGAAACACAAGCTAGAGTGCTATTTATCAAAACTAATAATAGCTAGGTAGTAACTTCACCGTTAATGTAGGTTTTGGTGAGTAGGCCTTTATTATCCGCTGAATCATAAATATAGACTTTATTCACATTTGTATGTCTGAGGATCATTTTAATTATTATAAAATTTTAGTTTTCTTTTAATCAATCAACAATTACATTCGTCAATATTATATGTTACATACCTTTTGGGGTTGTTTAGTAGTATGCACTTCTGGACTCTACACTGTTGTCATGTCTCAAGGTCATGTAGTATTGCAGATTTCGCGCTTTTCAAAGGTCACGTCTATTTTAAGTTCAACAATATTTTCAAGGTCAACATTTATTAGGAGTATCATGTTACCATTCTGAAAATAGAACCATTTTGTGGAAACGGGTGAGTCCAAAGTGTATTCACATCTTTAAGTTCATTGACTTCTAGGCTGTCATTACAATTCTTAGAAATCTGAAAGTAGAATCAAAGTTCACTGACCGTTTCAAGACCAAAGTTCATTGACTTCTAGGGGTGTCATTACAATTCTTAGAATTATTAAAAAAAACAATTTCTTGTAAACCTCAGTGTATTGAGCTTTAAAAGTGGGTCAAGGAGAAAGCCATGAGCTCTAAAAATAGAACCCAAATTCATTGACCTTTCAAAGTTTATTGACCTCTAGGGGTATCTTATTACAATTCTTAGAAATCTAAAATTAGAATCAGTTTCTGAAAATGGGAAGCTCAAGTTTATTGACCTCTTGAATGTTAAAGTTGGAAATCTAATCAGTGTAGGAAGTTCCAATGTGGTCATGTCACGTCATGCTGCTTAGAAATCTAATCCCCAGGTCCATTATTCTTTTTCTAGGTGAAAAGGGTGTGGGTCAATTCTTTAAAATCTAAATATAGAACCAAGGCTGGACCGTAAGTGAGGATTGGTAAGTCAATCTAGCGGATGTTATGCAAAATAAACATTCATAATCAATGACTTATGTAAGTGGCTTTGCGTATGCTCGGTATTGCTGCTATCCTCGTGATCAACCATATATATATATATATATATATATATATATATATATATATATATATATATATATATATATATATATATAAGTTTGTAATCATGTCATCATCTTTCATAAGAAGTGTGTATAAAGCTGCTATTATTATTGAATATACTGTACATTGTCATTGTGTATGAAAATCGCACGTGTTTACTATTGCAGTTTTGTACAATGGAATCAATTTCGCATTTAAGCGTCTAAGTTGCGCTGTTTGCCAGGAAAGCAATGAAGTTGATTAAACGTAAAGATGAAATAAATCGAAACTTTTGTAGGTTAGTTGAACGATACATTAGTAATAAGTCAAGATGATAGAATGAAAATAAAATATACGAAAGATAGAATGAAAATGTCAAAATCCACTAACATCTTAAATCAAGCTTATAGCATTTTTGGTGATGTAATTAATTTAGTGCTTAAAGATGTTGAATGTTAAATAGGTGCTTGTGTTTAACCCTGCTAATTCAGGTTTAATAATTACAAGTTGTTAACTGACTAATTTCAACACACTACACTGCTTTCGTATAAGATACATTTGTTCTTGAAGAGTACCCACCAGAAGAAGTTTCAATTTGTCAAATACCTACTTTGATTTACTTTTAGTCAGTGTTTCACTTTGACTCAACCTAGTCAATACAAGAACCATTTAACCTCACCTACTTTGTAAATAGATAACAACTGCCATTTTTCTTGTTTTCACGAACTGATTCTACTTTTAGACTTCTAAGG
The DNA here is from genome assembly GCA_036346205.1 of Vesta saturnalis. Classification (NCBI taxonomy): domain Eukaryota; kingdom Metazoa; phylum Arthropoda; class Insecta; order Coleoptera; family Lampyridae; genus Vesta; species Vesta saturnalis. Next base: position 7,397 of record JARFJB010001621.1, on the reverse strand, counting down.
ACCGAGCAATCCTCATCTAATCCTCACTTCCGGTACAGGCTTTGGTTCTATTTTAGACTTAAGAATTGACCAATCCTTTTGACCTCCTTTAGAAAACGTTACTAAACCTAGAGGTTTCTAGGATCTGATTATCATGACCTACTTTGCAATTTCCTAGAACTGATTATGTTTCAAGAATTTGGCCTTCAGAAGGTTAATAATCTTTAACTCTTATTTCGACTTTATTCTAATTTTAGATTTCTAAGATTTGTAATATGATACGAGGTCAATGAACTTTGTTTCTATTTGTAGGCAGTCGCTGCGATTTACATAAGAAAAATGTGTCCTTGCCTTGATTACCTACCAGAACAAGTTTCAAGAACTATTTAACCTAGACTTACTTTTAGCATAGACAACAACCTGTAATTCTTCTTGTTTCCGAACTGTTTCTATTTTTAGATTTATACGAATTTTAATATAATACTAGAGTCAATAAACTTTGAGATTTTCAGAAATTGTTCTATCTTTAGATTTCTGAGAATTGTAATGACACCCTTAGAGGTCAATGAACATTGATCTTGGAAAGGTCAGTGAACTTTCATTCTACTTTTAGATTTCCAAGAATTGTATGACATGCCTAGAGGTCAATGAACTTTGACCTTAAAGAGGTCAATGAACAAGAATTGTAATATCATACCACCAAACTTTGACCTTGAAAATATCAATAAACTTAAAATGTAATTAAAATTATTAATTTTATTAAATACATAAATAAAAAGTTTACCTCAGTAGGATTACCTACGACCTGTATTTGCTAAGTACTTTGAACTTATTCGTTCATAACAAAACTTATAATAATTAAAATGTGGCAACAACGCGAAATCTGGCATTATCTGCATGACCTTGAGACATGGCAACACTTCCGAGTGGTCCAGAAGTGGGGTAGCTACGCTGATTGCTTTATATTGCTACAGTATAGTGTCGAAGTTAATTAACGTCATTTGAGAGTGTTTGGTTAGGATAAGACTTGAGCACATTTTTTTTAAGCTATATCAAACGCAGGTCTGTACATGCTTGCTTATCAACGTTTTTAGGAAAGCTCTTCCTAAAACCGCATGCGCCATAGTATTTTTTTTTATTTAGACACTTTATGCTTTACTTGTCGGCAAGCTTCTTTTTTTGTTTGTTATTTTATTCTAGTCAGACCCGGTGAGATGCAGTCTCCTGCTTGATGACTGATAATACTAATTAAGTTATTTCATTTTTATTATAAATTTCTTTGTTGTATATTTTAATTAAAGCACTAAAAAGGTAAGTGGTTTATTATTACTCGATTTGATTTGATATTTTTGTAAACCATTTATTGCTACTGACAATGACATTATTATTAAAAGGGGTTTATTACTACTGTATTGGATCCATTATTACTATAAATTGTTCATGAGTACTGATAGTTATTTTGTGTTTTTGTTGTTTGTGCAACATTATCCTGGGGGAAGTTAATCTTTTATACACGTTGGGGTGACACCGATATAAAATAATGATTTTTGTTGGACGGCAGTTATTTCGTTGTGCTATGTCTCTTAATGTCGCGTATACTTAATTACCTGTCCTCTTTCAAGTGAGCGTTCGTTTCTTTATTTTAACTGTGTCTACCGTCTGAATTGTGCTTTTGTGTTTTACTTGGTTTGAGGGCTATACAAGAGCAATCTAAGTTGTGCCCTTTTTTAAATTTTTGTTGTGTTTCTACGCCAACCACACACCCACGCATCCAAGTGCTTTCCAAAAAGGTTATCTTAAGGTACTTGTACACTTGAGAGAAAATCTCGAGATAAGCTCTCTTGGCTACTCTCAGTACCGGTTTCACTTGAGACAAGTCATGGGCTCACACTAGTATGACATATGGTTTAACGATGATTAGTATCAGCTCTCGTGTACATTTGAGAGTCAGTAGTCGGGAGATCGAAAATGGATACTCAGAAAATGTGTGCATTTATTGTAATCTACAAAGTGTAAAAAAAAGAAAAGTGACTAGAAACAGAAAATGTTGGGTGACAAAGTGGGTACAACGTAGATATTTTCTTGGAGAATTCTCAATGCTTCTACGGGAACTATGTATTAAAGATCCACAACAATTTAGAAATTGCATAAGAATGTCTGCAGAGCAATTCCAAATACTTATTAATATCGTAGGTCAACATATTGCTAAACGAGATACCAAATTGAGAGCTGCAATTTCGGTAAAAGAGAGATTGATGGTAACGTTACGAAATTTAGCATCAGGTAAAAAACTGCATGTTACTTAATTAAAAAAATTAATAAATGTGATTTTAGGTGATTCATACAGCAGTCCACAATATGTATTTCGAATGTCACCATGTACAGGTTGTCCCCTTTTCGTATGTTTTAGGGGGTATCTCGCTTATTTTTTAGGTTAGAACCTTGCGGTTTTCGCGACACCGTGCTATTTTTTAATAAAACCAAAAATGCACTAATCAAATTTGCCACAGCCATCTTAGTTTGTATGCTACAGGGTGATTTTGGAAAAATTGCATTTTCAGTCATCCCCTGTAACTCTGTTATTGTCAGACATATTAAAAAAGTAAAACTGATATTTGTAGATCTTTTTACGTAGAATCAGTGGCGTACTCAGATTTTCTTTAGAGGTCACAGTTTTGAGATATTGACATAACCTACTTTTTTATGGGACACCCTATATATTTTTTAAAATCTTTTCCCTTGCCAAGAGCTTTTCAAAAATATAGCATAGTCTATATTTATTTTTATAAATAACGTGACAAAATGATTTTTTCTATAATTTACATTGATAATAGTGGATAGCCGGTAACCATGGTAACGCAAAAACAAAATAATTAACGTTCTGCCATTACTTAGGTATTTGATTTTGAAGTTTCTGCTTCTCTCAAATTATTCCTGGTTACATTTTCCCAAATTTAGTGCTGATATTTATTGTTATTCGTTGTTTTGTTTATTGTTATCGTTCTTGTTCTTGTTGTTGTTTAATTATTTTTAATATGGCTCGAAATAAAAATTTGAAAACTTTGAGAAATATGATACCTGCTTCATATTATCTAATGAAAACGCAGACCAGGTTTTAGAACTCTATCTGAACAGGTCAGTTAATCTTTACCTTAGAAATTGTATTTATTTTATATACCTATTTTGTCATATAGATATCCCGAAAGAAGACAACCCGACAGAAGAATATTTCAAAATTGAAATTTAATCTTTGCCAACATGGACAAACTCGACCCCGAGTTTACAACAAGAGAACGAGGAATCAGAGATCAACGTTTTAGCAGTTGTTCAAGCCACTCCTGAAACTTCGGCAGGAAAATAGATGAAGAGACCGTGTGTCTAAAACAACAGTGCAAAGGATTTTAAAAAACATAAATTCAAACACTACAAGTATAAGTTGTTCATCATCTGCACCCTGGTGATGCTGGCGTAGATTGAGTTCTGCAATTGGTTTATAAATATGAAAACTCAGGACAATAATTTTGAAAAAAATTATTTGGTCAGACGAGGCACATTTCACAAGTTCAAATTCTTAATAGACACAATTGGCGGTTTTGGAGTCAAGAAAACACCCACGTGATTTTCCTAGAGAGCTCAAGGCAGGTTCGGATTTAATGTCTCCTGCTTTATTTTTAACCGAAAAATAGTTACAAGATTTATGAAGAAAACCTAAACTCTAATGGGTACTTACAAATTCTACAAGAAAAACTATGAACATTTAGAAGATATTCCACTGGCTCAACTGAACGATATATTCTTCCAGCAGGATGGGGCTCCAGCCCACAATGCTAGAATAATACAAAACTGGCTAAATGACGTTTCCCAGGAGATGGATTGGAACAAATGGACCTGTTCGATGACCACCACGATCACCGCATCTCTCGGTTTTGGATTTTTTGTGGGGTATTTAAAAATAAAATTTATTCAAGGCAATATACCAACATGCAACAATTAAAAATTGCAACGGATTTTTTGCAGAATTACGAAGACAATCATTTATTTTGGAAAATGCTATTAAAAGAATTTATAAACTTTGTGAAACTTGTAGAAGACATAATGGTCTGCAATTTGAACAATATTTGTGATTAATTAATTATTTTACTTTTTATCAATGTAAATTATAGAAAAAATCATTTTGTCACGTTATTTATAAAAATAAATATAGACTATGCTATATTTTTGAAAAGCTCTTGGCAAGGGAAAAGATTTTAAAAAATATATAGGGTGTCCCATTAAAAAAAGTAGGTTATGTCAATATCTCAAAAACTGTGACTCTAAAGAAAATCTGAGTATCGCCACTGGATTCTACGTAAAAAATCTACAAATATCAATTTTTACTTTTTAATATGTCTGACAATAAAGAGTTACAGGAGGACTGAAAATGCAATTTTTCCAAAATCACCCTGTAGCACAAAAACTAAGATGGCTATGGCAAATTTGATTATTGCATATTTGGTTTCATTAAAAAGTAGCACGGTGTCGCGAAAACCGCAAGGTTCTAACCTAAAAATAAAATTGTTAAAAAAGTTTGCAGTGCTATTTATGAAAATTTATAAAAACACATATTTTAAAGTCAATATTTTTAATGACGTACAAAGTTTATATTTAACAATGACGTTTAGACACATTAAATTTAACAAATTTATTAAGGTGCACCTAAGTTAGTGTATGTTGCCCAATACTATTGAATGCCTTGCGAGTGTTGTGAATCATCTTGTGTGGTGTAGATGATATGTCATAATATGTATTCGGCGATGAAGAAGGAGCGTAAGAGTTTGTAGCAATGGATGAAGAAGTGGAGGAGAATGTAGATTGGGAGGTTCTGTTTGACCAATATTTATTATTATTTTAAACTTCTTAGTTCCAAAGCGACATATTCTCCAAAGCGTTCGTGGTCGTCTTTTGATTTTTTCATTATTTCAATAGCCTCTGACAAAATTTTGTCGCCTTCATCAATCTTTCTTTTTTTAGTTGCTTTTCCTCTTGTTGCACTAGCTGCGTTTTCATTGTTGTTAGTATTTGAGATAGCTTCAGTGGCGTGATCTATATCAGTATGGTCATCTTTGTCTGTCTGCTCTGTAGATGTTTTTTCATTATTAGTTATCTGGAAAGAAACAAATAAACTTAACGGAATTTTTACAGCATTCAATTCAAGTAAATAGTTTAAACACATGAAAACTTGTTTCCTTTTTCAGTTTCCAGGTACTACTGAATGTTGGTTAAACCGTGCAGAGGACTTCAACACAAGATGGAATTTCCCACATTGTATTGGTGCACTCGACGGAAAGCACATCGTAATTGAAGCTCCAGCAAACTCTGGAAATCTTTATTTTAACTATAAGAATTCACATAGTCTTAGTCTGATGGGTATTGCTGATGCAAAATACAGATTAATTTACATTGATGTAGGATGTAACGGGAAGTATCACGGTGGAGTATTCATGAATTCTTCATTATACGCCGCATTAGAGAAAGGACAAGTTGGTATTCTTCCGCCTACACCACTGCCGAGAAGGAAAATAAAATTCCATATTTTTGTAGCTGATAACACCTTTGCTATTAAATCATATTTAATGAAACCCTATCCTTTTCGAAATCACCCTGCACCACACAGAATATTGAACTACAGGCTAAAGAGCTCGCCGTATTATTAAAATGTATTTGGAATTATGGCTGCGACATTTCGAATTTTACGAAGACCTATTAACGTTACTCGTACAAAACAACAAAATTGTGTTGGCCATATGCAGTTTTCATAATTTCAACAGATACCCATTATTTATATCGGATGCACTGATTATGAAGACTCAGATACACATGAAGTTCATTCGGGGAACTGGCGTGAGGAAGTAGCGGCCGATAATACCTATTTTCCACTTCACCGGGGAAATCGACATATGTCTTTAAATTTGTTTATACTCACTAAATTCGATTGTGTAGTAATGCAGTAAGAGATGGGATGATAAATTTTAACTCTATAAAATATTTACAATTGCTGACAGATACTTCATCCCTCCCTGGTCCACTTTTTTTCTTTTTGGTTAATTCGTGTGAAACCTACAAACAATATCGAACCCATAAGAAACAACTTTTAACAATTTTTTTAGAAAATACCTGATTTCTCAAATTATGCAACTTTCGTTGGACTTCCGAGAGGTTGTATTGCAAACGCTGGCTATTTCCATAAAACACTATTCTTTTACACGGTTCCTGTAATCTGCATGATGTGTGTTCCACAAACAGTCATTCGCTTCATATAATGTAATTAACTGTCGTATTTGCGCTTCCCTCCACTCCTTTTTTTCCATTTTCCAAATAAAAAACACTGCAAGTACTCTCAGCTCTTCGAACAAGACTGGAATTGTGAGATCAGTCACTGAGACACGCGTTGAGTCATGTTCACTTGATATTCCCGAGTCTCAGCTACTACGTTCATGACAGTCTCCGAGAGTGCCCTCGGTGCTGTTTACACATGTGAGTTTACTCTCGAGACATAGTCTCGAGACAAATTGTCTCAAGTGTACAGGGTGGCCAACTAAGAATGCGAGGTACTGTATTTGGGAAACTATCCATCGTAGAGGCTTGCGCAAAAAAAAGTTACTACTAAAACGGCCAATACAAAAACCTGTAAAATATTTTCAAGTTTCTGAAATGGGCGCTAGGGGGCGTAACTGCAATCTTGAATCTAAAAATGATGTTTCTGTGAATTTGCTGTATTAACCTAATAAAAAATAACTGATCTTTAAAGTCAAGGATAATCTGAACTTTTTTGTTTGGCACTTTTTGACGTATGTCTAAAAATAAAGTGGTGGGGAATATTCAAAGGTTTCCTTAAATAACCCCCTGTATCTTCGAAACAGCTAAGCCGATTTTAACAAACTTGGGCGCGTTGAAATGAGCTATTCTTGGGCTACAAATGTTATAATATTTGAAGTTTTGTTAGTTTCACATGTCGTCGCTAGAGGGCTTTGTTCGAAAATCCGACAGAAATGGTTAATTTAATTGCAAAAATTAAATGCATTGGTATGACTTTTTTTCATGAGCAAGTAGCTAAATGATGCCTAAACAAGCTCGCGAAAACCGCATCTCGATATCTTGTTCCTAACCTAAAATATCGGCCAAAGAAAACTTTATACGAAAATCCCTTAAATTTTTTTTTTTTTAACTATATTTTTCTGGAATTGTTTCTATTATGTAAGTTGTGGCCCTAAAAGGATCGATTTAAAGGAGAAAGGTTTTAATTCCCCGTAAATGCTCGAAATGCTGACCATCACCTCTATACATTGCTGAAGCCTCTCATGACTAGACAAAACTGCAGGTTCAATTTCGGCTCTCGGTATGTTACGTATTGCGTTACGAATCCGTTTTTCAATTTCTCT
>JARFJB010001620.1:7500-10967 GCA_036346205.1 Vesta saturnalis | reverse complement strand
ACTTGGGCAATTTTTAAATTAAGCCAAAAAAAGAAACGCCCACGTAAATTAATTTTTTTTTTTTATTACTTTTAAAATTACCAAAAATTATTATTTTGAACAAAAACATAACACACCAAAAAAAAACCCATTAAACACAAATAATACATTTTAATTTTCAAAATAACATAAAAACAATTTTTAAAAACCGCATGTTACATTTTTCTGTACAATTAAAGAAAACAAGAACATTTTTAAAATACAAAAATATTTACACCACAACACACACACGCAAAGCACACACGCACCGCACCGCCGCCACCGCCCGCCCCGGCACCGCGGCCACGCCACCCCACGCCCACACCCACGCCCAACGCCCACCCCACGCCCACAAACCCCACACCCACACCCACAAACCCCACAACCCCACCCCAACCCACAAACCCACAACCCAACAACCCACAAACCACAACCACAAAACGCACCCACAAACCGCAAAACCGCACAAACACGCCAAACCGAACAAACCGCACAAACCGCACAAACCGCACAAACCGAAAACCCGCGCACAACGGAAAACGCGCACAAACGCGACAAACCCACAAACGCGCACAACGCGCACAAACACGCACAAACGCGCACAAACGCACAACGCGCACAACGCGCACAACCGCACAAACCGCACAAACGCGCAAACGCACAAACCGCACAAACCGCACAACCCACACCGGCACAAACGCGCAAAACGCGCACAAACCGCACAAACCGCACAAACACGACAAACCGCACAAACGCACCGACAAACCGCACAAACGCCAAACACCACACCGCAAAACGCGCCACAACCCACCAAAACGCACACGCCACAAACCGCACACGCACAAACGCCACCGCCCAAACCGCACCGCGCCACCGCCACCGCACAACGCGCACAAACCGCACCCGCACCGCACAAACCGCACAAACGCGCACCCGCACCCGCACAAAACCGCACAACCGCACAAACCGCACCGCACAAACCGACCCGCACCCGCACCCGCCCACGCACGCACGCACGCACCACGCCACACCCCCACCCCACGCACCACCACCACCACGCACCACCCCCCCCCACACCACACACCACCCCACCACACCCACCCACACCCACACCACCCACCACACACCACCACACCCCACACCCACAACACACCAACACACCCCACACCACACGCCCACCCCACACCCACCCCCACCCCACCCCACCCACCCCACCCCACCCACACACCCACCACCACCACCACCACACCACACCCACACACCACCACACACCACACACCACACACACACCACACACACACCACCACACACCACACACACACACACACACACACACACACACACACACACACACACACACACACACACACACACACACACACACACACACACACACACACACACACACACACACACACACACACACACACACACACACACACACACACACACACACACACACACACACACACACACACACACACACACACACACACACACACACACACACACACACACACACACACACACACACACACACACACACACACACACACACACACACACACACACACACACACACACACACACACACACACACACACACACACACACACACACACACACACACACACACACACACACACACACACACACACACACACACACACACACACACACACACACACACACACACACACACACACACACACACACCACACACACACACACACACACACACACACACACACACACACACACACACACACACACACACACACACACACACACACACACACACACACACACACACACACACACACACACACACACACACACACACACACACACACACACACACACACACACACACACACACACACACACACACACACACACACACACACACACACACACACACACACACACACACACACACACACACACACACACACACACACACACACACACACACACACACACACACACACACACACACACACACACACACACACACAAAACACACACACACACACACACACACACACACACACACACACACACACACACACACACACACACACACACACACACACACACACACACACACACACACACACACACACACACACACACACACACACACACACACACACACACACACACACACACACACACACACACACACACACACACACACACACACACACACACACACACACACACACACACACACACACACACACACACACACACACACACACACACACACACACACACACACACACACACACACACACACACACACACACACACACACACACACACACACACACACACACACACACACACACACACACACACACACACACACACACACACACACACACACACACACACACACACACACACAAACCAAAAAAAAAACCAACCAAATACCCAGATGACACCGCAAAAACTAAAAAAAGAAAATGGAAAAGAAACCACACACGAAAACAACCACGGTCCAGATACAACCTGAAACTCTTCCACAACAACGCTTCAAGGAAATCACAAAGACCACACACAAATGGCACATTCAAACTGGAAAAACAACTTCAGGACAACAGGAAACACGATTGGTATTTACAACCAAGGATTCAACAATTGAAAAAGAGTACCAAAAACACGAGGAATAGACACCCAGAAAAGTTAAAACATACAACTGTATTGAAAATGCAAAAATTGACAAATTTTTTAAAAATTTAAAATACCCAAACAACACAAATTAGGTTAATACACACAAAGGTTGAATGAGACAAGCCCAACCTCACCACCCCAAAAACCAATGACGACACCCCAAAGTACCAACATATGACAACCGCAAAATTTTATTATTGTAATAAACGTTTGTCAAATCGCCATTGTTACCGCGATAGAAAGATAATGTGATTTTAATATCTTGATAATACGTCTAAAACAAAATATTTTATTATATTTTTATGTAAGAAATGTGAGAATGTATGTAACTGATATTCAGGGTTAAAACACATGTTGGGTTTGAGTAGCAGGGTACGTTTAAAACTGCTTTACTGAAGGCGTAACGAATCATTGGAATTCTTATGCGCCACAATGTAAAATGTCACTAAGTAAGTAATTGACGGTCCAGACCATCAAAAGATACGACTTGAAACTCGAGACCTAAATATTACGGACGAATGCATATTTTTAAAATTAAGACGCAATAAAATATGAAACGCACAAATTAATGTTTCTTGTTTTATTACTTTAAAAATTGACAGAAATGTAGTTAGTTTTGAAATCAAAATAGTTACAGTTAGAACAGCCAGACAATTAAAGAATACCCAAAACACGCTTTAAAATACACAACCAAATATTAATCTATAAATAACAGTTACACAGTTAAACCGCACAACACCAATTAACAGAAAAAACAACAAATTACCAAA
>JARFJB010001620.1:0-2500 GCA_036346205.1 Vesta saturnalis | reverse complement strand
CAAGTGGGTACACACTCCCGGAACCAGATAACCATTAAACACCTCGAATTCTATTTTTATTGTTTTTATATGTTGTATAGATGAATGTATAACTTGAGAAAGGGACGCTGTATTTTTCTAACGCACTCAAATTTATATATATATATATATATATATATATATATATATATATATATATATATATATATATATATATATATATATATATATTATGTCAGATGTTGTGATCTATTTGTAACACTTGTAAGGTTTTGTTTTAATGAGTTTTGTTTGTCAGTTTGTTGCCTGCGAACTAATTTCTCTTTATATGCAATTGGTTGTAGTTTTTCATATGTATTTTGTGCTTTAGTGGTCACTAAACAATTTTGTACGTGTAAATTCCTTGTCTATTTTTTTTGTCCTTGCCTTTACCTTATTATCACCTGTGCAAGTTTACTGTTGTATTTTATATGTACCGTAATTTGCTTTATTGTTTTATGTGCTTATTTACTTAAAGACGGGAATGATTGGTTTTAAAAAGCCACATGTTTGATATGATTTTTTTTTGATTATTTATGACACAATTGTGGGTGTGACTATATGTGGTTTCTTTTTTTATTATTGTGTTTCTGTGTAACTAAACTGCTTTTTATTCATTTTCTCTTAATGTTATAATTTTGTACGCACTTTAACCTGATTTAATGGTGTTTTGTTATATATTTAACCCTTTCATTGTTTTTTTTTGTGTTATTTGATTTATTAATGTACTTGTGCAATTACTTATTTATGAATAAAGTGGGTTTTATTGGTGGTTCTTTCCCACAATAGTACATTAACGGGCTGAACCACCATTGCGCAAAGCTCGTTGATTTTAATTTGAGTAGTTTCATTTTTACCTGCCCACATGATGCAACACTTACCTCATCCAGCCTATCTAATTCAGATAGCACAACGTACCTACCACTAGACGGCCACTTCGTTTGATCAGATTTGAGGTTTGCGAGTAATTAAATATCAGACTTGTAAATAAATTCTAATGTTTTAATTATTGCCAGGAAAGTCAAAATAAGGCAGGAAATTAATTTGAGTAATAGTAACTTTATTGTCAGTCAAGCCAAGATAAATCACTTAGCGATTGTTTTGTTCTTGAATTTGTATTCTTGCAAATAAGTTCAAATTACACTTTTCAAGATAGGGTACCTGGGGGGCGCTACAGTTCAAAGGTAAGGGTTGGACCACAGAACCTGCCTTGGTTCCAACGCCCCAGAAATTAGACGTAGGTGGAAGAGCAGTCCTAAAGATTACTGACACTTTACCAAAAGGAGTCTCAGTGTTTGTAGATAGATATTTTACATCGTTACCGCTGATCGATGCGGTTCCTTCGCGCACAATCTATGTAACGGCCACGTTAATGAAGAATAGAATACCGAAAACTACCATCTCGTTCAAAACCGAAAAAGAATTGAAGAGATCGGAAAGAGGGTCTTACGACATGTTAGCTACTGAAGATAATCAAATCGCTGGAGTGAAGTGGTTTGGCTCTAGACACATACACCTTACTTCAGCTGAATTTCGGGATGAGCCGCTGGGACAATGTAGACGCTGGTCTGTTCAAAAAAATCGAAATCAATTGCCCTGCTGTGGTTCAAAGCTACAGTGAAAATATGGACGGGGTTGATTTACTCGATCCCCCAATGGCAAAGTATTCACTGAGCAGCAGGACCAAGAAATGGACAATACGTTGTATCCGTCCATTTCGTGGATTTATCAGCAGCTTCGATACAGAGAAGATGCTTGCGCTGCAGAACTTCCCAAACGAAAAATTCATGACTACCTTTATTTCAAATTTCCACTCGCAAAAGTTTTGTTGTACTCCTCTAAACAGGACGAACATGACGAAGAATTAAATATAAGTGATGAATAATATCCAGAACAGGATAATTTGAAAAGAAGAAACGTTTTGCCAATTCCAGACAAGAGGGTAGGTTCGGCACACGCCAAGCATCTGCCAAAATTTATGAAAGACGAACAACAGTTGTTTTGTTAAATTCCAATAAAATTTTTTTGTATTATCCGAATTTGTATGATATATATATATATATATATATATATATATATATATATATATATATATATATATATATATATATATCACATATGAAACAAAAATTTTTTTTGAATCTTGTTTTATGTTATTGGCAACTAAATCGATACCACAGTCAGAAACAAAATCGCATTACAAAGTGACTCGTGGGCCCGAAGAGGTTAAACGAGTAATAAAAGGTGATAATTAATTAAAAGTATTGAAGAGGTTCTAAAATAGGTTAATATTTTTGTGTAATGTGCCACAATCTTAAGCTATCCGTCATTATTAATTATTCTTCTTTTATCCCCCTGCTCTGGATAACATTTTTGCTCGACTTTATTATATTTAAGTTAACTGTTTGCCTCTGCATCATCTGCAGCTACTTATTAACTCTACTAAGCTACAAAAAGTACTGGTGCCCTACTACAAACTATA
>JARFJB010001619.1:2307500-2587370 GCA_036346205.1 Vesta saturnalis | reverse complement strand
GTGTGTGTGTGTGTGTTTTTTGATATTCAAAAATGTCGAAAAGATTTTTAAATGTATTATTACCTTATAGGATGACGTCATAAAATCATATTCAAATAGTTGGTAGGTATTCGTGGATTTTAAACTTGTAGTTATTGTTAATTATAATAATAAAACCATTAAAACCTTTTGCCTTTTTTCCATTATATCAATTTGTATTCTTAAAACATGTTAATTTAATTTAACTCTATGTTATATATATTGTAATTATTACTTTCCAGTCTTTTAATGAGGTTTTTAACTTTTAATGAAATTTTTGAAACAATTTTGTGTATTAATTGAACAGCAAATAAATAGACATAATTTTCCGAATGTATAGTGGGCCTGTTTAGAAGAGGAAATTTATATATATATATATATATATATATATATATATATATATATATATATATATATATATATATATAAAGCATCATTGCATTAGGGTAGAAATTATTTATTATTTCACGTATATTTAATTTAGACTTATTCAGTTTTGAACTGTAATTGGTTTGCAAACTGTAAGACATGATTTCGTTGATTGAGAGATTGATTTGATCGAGCATGATTTGTTGAGATTGTTTGATTAATTAATTAATTAATTGTTTGTGTGTGAAAGAGGAAAGAGAGAGAGAGAAACGAGAGAGGTGTGCATGATCAACTTCTACTATAGAAAATGTTCATTAGTCTATACGCCACTAGATGGCGCTAAAACCAATTTTAACTCAAAGGGTTCAGGGCGCAGACCCTGATACGATTGAACCAGGGGGCACGATAGGAGCCAAGCAAGTTTCTGTTTATATATAGTTAGGGTTTCCAACCAGGGGGCAGGGGCGAAGGCTCGAGAACAAGTTTTAAAGATCTACACGTGTCTTACAAGAACCTCTTTATTAAAAACAATTTGAAATTTGCCATAACCAATCAGAATGCAGAACTTGTCCTCCAATCAGAACACATGGCTGAGTAGTGGGGCTAAGGACCAATGAAGCCAGGGGCTGGTTACGTACGACCAATCAGTTAAAAGTGGGTGTGGCCTAACCCCTTAATAGAACACTGCATGTGTCGAATTTAACCCAAGGGGTGAGCCAAAGGTTCTTAATACAACCAAAAGTTTTTGGGTTAACCTGACGAAGGTTGAAAGGGAAAGGAAGCCAACATTAAACTCCAAAAATGGTAAATGTGACGTGAGCAAGTAAAAAGGCATGGCTGTCAATAAGTCTTAATACAACCAAAAGGGTTGAAAATTCCATCAAGGGTTGAAAAGGCCTGAAAAAGGTCAAAAATATGAAAAAGCGTTACACGTGGGCGAGAAAAACAAAAAGCCGTAATTAGGGATGAAAATTATGGGTTGGTGTCAAAAAAGATGGCCCAAGGTGTTTCTACTTCTGGAGACGACGAGTAATATCAACACTTTGTTTCATAGCGAAAATGGAGATTTCATTAATATTGAATGTTAAAACTTCATGGAGGGTTAGACATCTAGATGCTAACTTTTAAAAGAAAAAATAATTTTGTTTCAATTTTTTGGTAACTATGGTTTTTATCAACGAGGTAAAAAAGAGGAGGGAATGTTAAGGGGTGGGGGTTAACCAACTTTGAGGAAGTGTATCGAAAAATTGTCATAATTCATGTTTTGAAGAGACTTTTCTTCATTAACGTTTTTATTAAAAATACTTTTTTTAGTATTACCATAAATGTAAGTTAAATTTAGGTACAAAGTTTTGTGACTGTTTTATAAATTTATTTTATATAAACTAGTTGTGAACAATTTTGTGTGAGAACAATGGTTAGTTGTGTAGCTTGTGGAATTTCCCACAAAGCCAGGAAAAATGGAGTTCTTTTTCATAGGTAAGTAAAATATAGTATTTATTAGTAGTAGGTACTTTAGTATATATTGTTTATACTGCATGGTTTAGGTACTGTATAGAACAATTTTATTATGAAACATACAATATAGGTTAGGAATTAAACAGTGGCGTCTGTTGGAATTAAAACAACAATTTATTTACTACTAAATTCTAGTTTTAACATTCTTAAACGTTTATTTTATTATATAATTTAAAAGTATGATACAGGCATGATTCTACATATTCAATTACTAAATTATTATACTAAATTGTCTAACCGAAAGTCACATCAACTTGATTTTATCAACGTTTACCTCGTTGGATTTTATACCAATGTTACCATATTTTATAGTTGTGTTTAGGCTAAATAACTATATAATATAATTTACTATATTATATGGCAATTTTGAAATAGTTTGTTGCCTGTTTCGTCTCTGAAATTTCTTTTCAGTATTTAAGGTAGAACAGGCTTTTGTGTATACTTATATTTCTATTTATCAAAAGCCTTTGGTATTAAAACAAAGTTACCTATCCATAAGCCCGTTAAAAACACTATAAAAGTTTTCAGAGTTTTGACAATTAAAAATTATTTATTCTACTAACTACGAAAAAGGCAAGAAACTTTTAAATATGAATACGAATATGAATACAAATAAACTTTAGACAATATTTATATGGCAATTTTATTTCAATTTCAGGTTTCAAAAAACCTGAACAGCGTGCAGTTTGGCTGAACTTTGTAAATCGAAGTGAAACGGATTTACCACAAATTGTTATTTGTGTTCACAACATTTCAGTGAGGATGATTTTGATAAATCATCATCAAAGAAAGTGCAGTTGAGGAAAAACTGTGTTCCTACAATTTCAGTATTACGAGTAAAATACGTTAGTTTAAACTTTTTAATTTTAATTTTAATTTTAATCATATTTATTGTAGGCAAGAGAATGTGATCCTAGTTTTGTTAGTGTTTCGCCTGTTTATACTAATGAACCGGTTATTTTACCAATAAATCATGAAGTCCCTGATATAAACATGCCTCCCAAAATTGATAGCCCTACATTTCAAGAAGGAGGTAATTGTTTGGATACAAGCTGTACTCCTAAGAAACGAAAACAAGCTTCTCACATTGAAACAAGTATGAATAGCACTCCTAAGAAAAGACAAAATTCAGTAGCAGTGACATTATCAACCACGTCCCTAGGAGATACTCCTCGTAAACGTAAACTAAGGGAGGAAGTAAGAAAGTTGTCTTTCAAAAATATTCAACAAGCTAAGAAAATCAGGAAACTTCAGAAAACGAATTGGACTCAAAAGAAGAGAATATTCAAACTTACCTCCGTTATGAAGGAATTACAAAATAAAAGTTTCTTCAACTACGATCATTCAAAATCAATAATGAAACAGTTCGGTGATAATGAAGAGTTGATTAATAGACTTTTTAATAAAACAACAGCCAAAAAGGTAACGAAGTCATATTGTAAAGAAATACGAAGCTTTGCGGTTACTTTACACTATTTTTCAGCGAAGGCATACAATTATGTAAGACAACGTTTTCATAACTGTTTACCTCATGTGAAAACATTGTCTAAATGGTATTCTGTTATTGATGCTGACCCAGGATTTACCGTAGAAGCTTTGTCATTGTTAAAATTAAGGTACAAAACAGCAACAAATCCTTGTTGTGTTCATTAGTAATGGATGAGATGTCTCTTAGAGAAAAATAGAATTTGATGGGACAAAATATCATGGTTATGTTAATTTTGGTGTAGAACTTGAGAAAACTGACAATGTTCCTGCCAATAAGGCTTTAGTTTTTATGGTGGTGGCAATCAATGAAAGCTGGAAAATACCCGTTGGGTATTTTTTTATTGAAAGTATCAATAGTCATCAAAAGTCGCAATTAATCTTACAATGTATATCTGCATTAACAGATTGTGGTCTAACAATTTGCAATCTAACTTATGACGGCTGTGCAACCAATTTTGCAATGTCAGAATTGCTGATGCAGTTTTAATAATCTTTTTAAAATGGAAACGGGGTTCTTAACCAATTGTGGTAATTTAGTTTTTATTATGCCTGATCCTTCACACATGATAAAATTAGTCAGAAATTTTTTTGGTGATAGGAAAATAATAATAGATGGTGATGCAAATATTATTAACTTTAAATATTTAGACGAGCTTGTAGCATTGCAAGAATCTGAAGGGTTACATTTAGCAAACAAAATTAGGAAGCAACATGTCAATTATTTTAAACAAAAAATGAAAGTAAAATTGGCCACACAACTTTTAAGTAGGTCAGTTGCGGATTCTTTACAATTTTGTCGGGATATATTACAACTAGATAATTTTGCGGACTGTGAGGCTACAATAAAATTCATAACCATTATGAATGATGCTTTTGATATTTTAAATTCTAGAAAATTAAACGAATTTGGGTACAAAAAGCTCTTTGCTCGATGAATCAGAGAAAAGTTGAAATGTTTTCATCTTTTTTGTAAATTATATTGCAACGTTGAAATTTTCAAATGATCAGAAAATAATTGAAAGTAACCGTAAAACTGGTTTGTTAGGGCTAGCTATCTGCTTTCACTCACTTAATAAAATGTACGACAAATATTTAAATGGTTCTGATCCAATTTTAAAATTTTTACCTGTTTATAAATGCAGTCAGGACCATTTGGAATTGTTTTTTAGTTCTATCAGATCTCACGGCGGACACAATAATAATCCAAGTTGTATCAATTTTAAAGCAGCTTACAAAAAAATATTGATTCGTGCGAAAAAAGGGAAGGTGGTGTAGGGAACTGTGTTCCCTTAGACCAAATCAATATTTTAAATTGCACTTCAAAATGTAAAAAACCCGAAGATATAATCAATGATACAAATCTTATATATAATATCACTGATTCAGATGAGTTAGAAAATGTAGAAGATATGTTTCAAGATCATGATTACCTAGGTGCACATAACAATTTAAGCCAATTTTGTACAGAAGTAGTCAATTATATTGCAGGTTTTGTGTCCAGAAATTTAGGCAAAAAAATTAAATGCGAAAGTTGTGTTTCTGCTTTATTCGGCAAAAAAGAATCCTTTTTTTATCCTCTAATTAATATTAAAAATAGGGGAGGGCTCTCTTATCCTTCAGAGGATGTTTTGAAAATATGTCTCAAATCTGAACAGACCATAAGACAGGAATTATCAAAAACAGCCTATCCAAGAATAAAAAAGGAGTTAATTTCAATAAATGTGTTAAAAACCTTTATTGACGATAATAATATATTTCAAATTATAAAAAGTCATGCAACTGATAACAGTCCACTAGAAAATCATATTATATTACTTATCAAAGCAATAATAGAAAATTATTTTAATTTACGAATTCGATATGCGTGTAAAAATATTACAGCAAGTGAAAAATTAGAGCTATTATACTAACTTAATACAGTTTCGAGGACAATAGTTTTATGTTCACATATTCATCTGATGCATTTTGATGTATTTTTGTAAATATTGTAATTTTTCTAGACAATTTCTTTTATTATATTAATGTTTATATTAAAGAAAATAATTGTAATTACTTACTGATAAATAACAAATAATATATTGAACTTTTAGCAAATACCTTGTAGTTTAAACAATATGGACCTCATTTTTATGTAAATTTTCTTTTTTTTTTAATAAACATGTATTTTAGAAGAAAATTAATTGTTTTCATTCAAAAATTTTAGTTAAGTATCAATATAAGGGAATAAATCAACGAGGTAAATTTACCTCGTTGGAATAAATACATTTTCTACATGAATTGACCTATTTTCGATGTTTCAAAAATGAGTTTTTTTGGAAAGTAAATTATTAATGTTTAAAAACTAGATAATTTATGAGCCGAACACCTGATGTTTGATGACGTCAAATGAAATGTAGACTAATCAGTACGACTTCAATAATTCAAACTTTAATTTGTTATTAAAAATTTTTGAATGAACCAAAATTTGTAAAATTTCACAAAAGATAATAAAATTGTATGAATTTTCTAATTATAACAAAAAAATACCACCTTAGAAAAAAATGCATAGGTCAATTTACTGATTCCCCTAATTTAATAATCAAATGTACGCCGCTGGTTTGCTTACGCTTAAACGGAAGTCGGCCATATTCAGAAGCCACTTTGGTCTCTGATGCTTTTTCTGTTATATTCCTCCTCTTTCTTTTACCTCGTTGGTTTTTATACGATCATAACGAAAACAGGCAAATAAAAACAGTAATCTATGTCAGAATGACGTTTAAAACTTTATGTCAGATAGAGATTCATAGCCACAAATACATGTTAACCTAAAAAAAATTCAAAGCCGCCCTTTTTTATAAAAATATCGATGATACAGCTCAATCATATTTATTTACTTTTTACATTTACTATGCTTTACAACTTTTAAAACTTTATTAAGAAAATTTATGCAAAATTAAATTTTGTTTTAAAAATACGTTTACACTTAAATACCACCAATTTTTTTGCTGCTAAATTACGGATCATGTCAAAAAATTGCATAGAACATAATCGATATGTTTAAGGTCTGTATTTAGATATTTTGATATCTTTGAAATATGCAGCTATTTTAGAAAAACCTTCTATATCTATAAAACACAAAAATTGTTTCTACATATGTCCGTTATAGACTTTGAAACCATCCGACCGATGTGCTCAAAAAGTTTTCATTAGAAAGGGAATAGTGCGAAGATGGTTTTAGACCAATAAAATAGGCACATTCGATTCATTCATGATTTTCCAGAATTTTGGAATTTTTTTAATTTATATTTTTAAATTTTACCTTTAAATAAATATCATAAACGGTTACGCTCCGAGCTAGTATTTGATAAAAATCAAAAACTGCCCCTAATAAACCCCCTCGCCGCTGCTGAATTTCTCAAGAACAAGCTTAAATACAAAATTTTAGGTACGTAGGTATTTACGTTCTGGAGTTATCGTGGATACTAACATACATCCATACACATAAATTTAGCGATTGCATAACCTGTACCTACATACGTATGTAGACTGGAAGGTAATAGGTGATGAGGTCGTGTGTAATGCATAAAACACTTAAAAGAAGCAGGGCATTTGTGTATAAATTACAACGCGTACGTTGGTTTGTGAACTTTTCGTTTTTCGCCAATAATTCTGCCAAATCTCAACCGATTTCTAAAAACAATGCATCACTGTATTCGCAATGAAAAGTGCTTTAAAATGATGTGTCATAAGTGGGGTAGTTGCGTTTGAAATTTTAAAGTTGGGGTTGCTAGGGCTGGGGGGGATGGACATATCGAGTTGGTTTGACTATACAAAAAGCTCCCCCCAAGAACATAAATCGACGGGTCTCGGCGAATTTAGAAATAGTTTTCGGTTTTTTGATTATAGGGGGGTCAATTTTTCGTTGGGAAACCCTGGATATGTCACTGTATTCTAATTTACCCCATTCGGTGTTGGAAATTCAGTTAAACCAAATTTATTCTAATAAATTTCAATATACTAACATCCATATTGCTAATTATACGTGCAATTCAAATGATAAGAGCTTATGAATTTTGTTTAAATTATTTGAAAATAATATTTGCAGAAATTTTTTATGAATACCACTAGACATATTAAAATGTTGTACGAAGCAACTGTGACTTAAGGTAATTAAAAATTTTGGATTAATTTTAATTACTATTATTATTAAAACGTTACAAGAACAAAACTTCCTTTGAAAACAATTATTAAATAGTAAAATTAAATAATTTTTTGAATATGAAATATAATTACCGCAGAAGGAATAAAGAAAATTCTGTGAGGCGCATTACAAGCGAAAGTCTAAAGACAAATTGAGATTTACAACTTGAATCGCATTTAGTAAATGGAAATTTCATCATTCTGGGTAATTTAAAAACCATTGTATAAAAGACAGAATAATGTAGACACTGATTAAGGGTGTTACAAAAGAAAGATATCGAAGTACTTAATATCTTAACTTCATTCCAATTACTTGCTAACTATATTTACAAACTATATAAACGTTAATATCTTGGAAACTTAGTAATTGTAAGACAATCTGGTTCAGTTCTATTTAGCAGTAATATTAAATCCCTATTCATTTAAATTACGACAGTTATCACAATTTGGTCATCGTGGCTCTGATTTCGTTTCTACAGAATAATGTCTGGAACTTCACAGTTTATTTCTCCCTTTTCCTGTTGTTAATTGATTTAGAAAAACTAAGTGTAGTATATTTATTATACTCAGACTTTCTTCTTTATGATAGCGAAATGTTCGTCTCGTCACTTTTTCTCCATTACCAGCGTTATAATGATACCTTCCTTCTCAATTTGGAACTCAGTGCACAGGCAAAGGATATTTGTATTCCTTTGTCGACCTAGAAAATCTTCATTATAATTTGATTTACACCTTCCAACCGAAATATATATATATATATATATATATATATATATATATATATATATATAATGAAGGTATAGCAGCTTATGCATCTTCTTTATCTCTATCCCTAAACCATTTTACAAAGTTTGTGAAAGTTTCGTCAGACTCGGGTATAATGTCTGTGTGTGTGTGCGTGTGTGCGTGTATGCGTGTGTGCGTGTGTGCGTATGTGCGTGTGTGTGTGTGTGTGTGTGTGTGTGTGTGTGCGTGTGTGCGTGTGTGCGTGTGTGTGCGCGTGTGTGCGTGTGTGCGTGTGTGCATGTGTGCGTGTGTACGTGTGTACGTGTGTGCGTGCGTGCGTGTGTGCGTGTGTGCGTGTGTGCGTGTGTGCGTGTATGAGTGTGTGGGTGTGTGCGTGTGTGCGTGTGTGCGTGTCGTGTGTGCGTGTGTGTGTGTGTGATGCGTATGTGCGTATATGCGTGTGTGCGTGTGCGTATGTGCGTATGTGCGTGTGTGCGTGTGTGCGTGTGTGCGTGTGTGTGCGTGTGTGCGTGTGTGCGTGTGTGCGTGTGTGCGTGTGTGCGTGTGTGCGTGTGTGCGTGTGTGCGTGTGTGCGTGTGTGCGTGTGCGTGTGTGCGTGTGTGTGCGTGCGCGTGCGTGCGTGTTTGCGTGTGTGCGTGTGTGCGTGTATGCGTGTGTGCGTCTGTGCGTGTGGGCGTGTGTGCGTGTGTGCGTTGTGTGCGTGTGTGCGTGTATGCGCGTGTGAGTATGCGTGTTCGTGTGCGTGTGCGTGTGTGTGTGTGTGTGTGTGTGCGAGTGCGTGTGCGTGTGCATGCGCGTGTGCGTGAGCATGTGCGTATGCGTGTGCGTGTGCGTGTGTGTGCGTGTGCGTGTGTGTTCGTGTGCGTGTGCGTCAGTGTGTGCGTGTGCGTGTGCGTGTGTAGGCGGCCGGGTGGGTGGGTGGATTCATGCGAGGTTGCGGACGCACTCGTGCGCGTATACGTGTGCATGTGCATGTGCGTGTGCCTGTGCGCGTGCGTGAGGTGTATCTGTGTATGTGTTGCAACGGGCGTAGTACCCTTGAATATTTTTGTTTGGTTAACCCGCTACAAAGAACAAGACTTGAGTTCTTTTAAACTTTTTTATAATTTCAACATTATTTAATAAAATTTAAATTTCTGTAAATTATTGCTTGATATATTTACAATTGTCAATTATTGTTGTAATTATTATAGTTTTGCTACGAATAGCCTGCGCTACTAACTGCAATGCCCAATCGTACTACACTTATATAATATATAACACTTTGAGTTATTATTCTTTACACCTTGATTTACCAGATTGGGTGGATTACTGTCCTTTACATTTATTGTCACTATATAAACCCAATTGATGGCCGCTCTGATACATATGAAACGCGTTATCTTCACTTATTACGTCACGTTTAATGCCAATTTTCACTTATGGTGCAATCCTTCTTATTATCACCACTGGATAACCACTGCATTCTTTATTATTTAATTTAGCCTTTTTATTATTTTAATAAAGAAGGTATTTGCGCTTCTTTCCTAGTAATTCGTGCCTCTGCTACGAATTACTCTGTTGCAGCTTTTCAACCAACTCTTATCGCTTACTTAAGGTGACTGTTTTTTTTTAAACAACACATCATTATGACAGCGCCATTCCAATCTCTTTCAACTCATTTTATGCACTTGCCGCGTATTTTAAATATGTTAAAATTAAATATATAAGTAACATGAAACAAATTCAATATCTTCATCTTAGTATTAGTTACATTCAAATACAAATAGCCAATAACCATTTATTTATGTAGAAAAATAATAATACAACTATCAATTGTCGTATAATTTAGCGCGTATTTTCTAAAGCCCCCGTAAGAGTGTGCCTCTGTGTGTGTGTGTGTGTGTGTGTGTGTGTGTGTGTGTGTGTGTGTGTGTGTGTGTGTGTGTGTGTGTGTGTGTGTGTGTGTGTGTGTGTGTGTGTGTGTGTGTGTGTGTGTGTGTGTGTGTGTGTGTGTGTGTGTGTGTGTGTGTGTGTGTGTGTGTGAGTGTGTGTGTGTGTGTGTATGTGTGTTTGTGTGTGTTTGTGTGTGTCAGTGTGTGTCTGTGTGTGTCAGTGTGTGTCTATGTGTGTGTGTGTGTGTGTGTGTGTGTGTGTGTGTGTGTGTGTGTGTGTGTGTGTGTGTGTGTGTGTGTGTGTGTGTGTGTGTGTGTGTGTGTGTGTGTGTGTGTGTGTGTGTGTGTGTGTGTGTGTGTGTGTTTGTGTAAAAAATACAAATATTCAGCACCATTCAAATTTCCGTTAACCCCTTAACGGCGACATATTTTATTTTCGTAAAAAGAAGTTTTTTTCTAAGAAAGTAGACGTCTAACAAATACTGAAAAAGGACCCAGCACCCAACTAATGGAAAAATGGCGACCGGTTACATTTTCGGAAACTTTGGTATGTTGTTGTACTCGATTTAGTAACTAAAAGTGTCAATGGGCCCAACTTAATCCTATCAATCCTAGTTTTCGAGGTACAGGGTATTAAAGTTGAAAAATGCCCAATTTTTCGGAATTTGTATTTTCAAACTTCAGAGCTAGATTACATTTTTTTTTCATAAATACGTTTACTGTATATTAATGCAATACATTAGTAAATACATACAATTCAAAATATTTATAACTACAGGGTGATTCACAAATATATGAAGGAAGTTTTTTGCAGAAACTCACTATTTTCAGTATAACTTCAGGGAACCATTTTTTCAAAAGGTACTATCCAATATGATATTTTGACGACAAAATGTTGCACAAGAAATATTTATTATACAGGGTGTTTTACAGAATGAGCGACAATTTATTTTTATTTATTTTTTTATGATTTTATTCAAAACGCTGATGCTATTAATATATACTGGGTAATTTATTTATTAAAAGTTATTTTATTTTAAGAAAAGTACAAAAACGATGAATACCCTGTATTTAAAAATTTCCTCAGTTAAATGTAACCATTTTTTCTGTATATATTATATGTAGTAGCCTCTTAAGAGTTATGAATTTTAAATTCGATACTATGACCAGTTTTCGAGATACAAGGCGTAAAAGTTGAGAAAGGTGGGATTTATTAGTTTTTCTTATTTAAACTGAAAAGCTAAATTGATTTTATGTTACCTATATAAGTGTACTGTAAGCTCAGTTCGATGTACAATAAAAGTTCCGCAAAAAATATTTACTGCTGATTCACGAATTATTTACAATAGATTTTTCCAAACACTTATCTATCTCTATCTATCTATCTCTACAATTTTACCATATATATTTTATTTCTTAAAGTTTATATCTACCCATTCACAATTTCGCAATCTATACTGTTCATACGGGATGAACCATAAAGGCATACTGTCAGCTACCAAAAATAAATAGGCTTTGAAATTATTACAATGATACCTTGTATTTCGTGAGTGACTTTTATGTTAATTTCATAATATTGTCGGTTAGCGTATACAATTTTTATTTCGTGTGAAAAAATAAAATTAAAGTCTGTGTATAAGCCGACATCACATTTGGAATACATTGTACGTTCAATTGATGTGCACCCTTCACCCGCACAGCGTCTTTTCTTTTTCTCAACAGTGTTAACCAAGAGGTGATCTAATTAATCATACCGTATGGTGTCTGACACTCTATTTAGCGAGACACTTGATCTCGGAGTTAATGGTCTACCACTGTTTTTGGAGGGCACTTTATATCTTGAAAGGTAAGTTTGCACAATTTCCCGTTTGAACGTTAGTTGCGAAATGTTGTCCGAATGAAAATCCATAGAAACAGTCCAAGCATTGACGACCGCCACATCTAGGAGCCAGATGAAGATAGGCCACCACCATTTTTTTCTTCTCATGTTAATTCAGTATATTGAAACATTTTCATCAAAACGATCTGTTCCACCCATGTAACGATTATATTCCGAAATTATATGGTCTAGGAATCATTATAGTTCTATTTTTCTCTACAATATCTTTTTACATTCGAAATGGGCTGAATTCCATAACAAATAGATGCTACTGAAACGATATTATTATGCAGCCATTTGACAATAATTTTGCCATCTTCACTATCAATCGCGGCTGCGTGATCTCCACGTTTTTTTTGCAAACAATTTTTTCGGAAGCAGAGAGCAACATTTTGGTATTCTGTTTTACCTAATAGTACTAGTACACTCATACCCTCGTTGTCTCGGATAGCACAAAACGTTGAAACCAGTAAAAAGGCTATCAAAATAAAATCTATATGGTCGCTTCTTTTCTGGGAGCTCGTCTGTCATGCTAATTAGAGGACCTACGCATTTGCCAAACTCTTGTTCATAAGTTCGATTCCCTCTGGGATTCTTACCAAGGTACTAATCGAAATTGACCAAGTAACCACTGGGTGCATTGAGACGCCACATCTTGTAACCAAAGCGAATTGACTTTCCACTAATAAATTGCTTACACAAGTGGCGTCCAAAGTACTTTATCATAGATTCATCGAAGTCTAAATTCTGTTCTGGAGCCCAATTTTCTAAAAATTTAGTTTTCAATTTACCATCAATGGCCTAAGTTTCCAGGCTTTATCAGTGTTGTTTGGTGTTGTATTATCGCAGTAATGAAGACATCTTACGATTTGCCTAAATCTATCTCGTCTCATTAGTACAGTACAAATCGCGACCTGACGAAAATAAAATACCCAAACTCAATAGGGATTTTTGGGTCAATAAATTTTTCAAATGTTTCTACAATTCCACAATTTTCAAATACTATCTTTTGTTTAACGATTTTTTTTTTTTTTGATGAAACAAGATCTCCATTAATCCAATTAATTTTTTCCTTACCTGATCTTGGCTCAATTGGTGGATGGTCGGTAAGGACACTTGGATCTGGAGGTTCTATATAAATGGGAGATGTGTCCAAATTGTCGTTATAATCTAGGTCACGATCCCTTCTAGAGTAAAACCCCTCCTAAAAATAAAAAAATACACGATCATTAGATTTTTAATATTGACAAAAAAAAATTGTATTTAGGATTCCAACCCTGATCGCATGACACAAATCGGAGACATTACCACTTCACCACTACATGAAACAATAGCCATATTTCGGCTAGCGTTGCCATATGGCACCAACGGAAGACCCGTCGATTTTTATTTTTTAATGCGCACATTTTGACTCATTGGAAACTTTTTCTCGCCATATTTAAAAGAGCTATGACGTCATCGCAACTTTTTTTTTAAATAGTAACCATATTTTTTTTCATCATATTTGGATAGGCGGTGAAATTCTAAAAATGATGATGTGTTAACGACGCAGATATACCAAAAGACCTGTACACTAGGATTTATTGGTCTGCAATTATTTAAACGAAATATTTCCTAACAGATTAATTGGAAGAAGGGGTTTTATTGAATGACCTGCGTGATTACCAGATCTTACCCCATTAGATTTCTTTTTATGGGGTTATCTTAAAAGCAAAAGTGTTTGAGAATAAGCCTCATACTCTCGAGGACTTAAAACAACGAATACGTGCCGAAATTCGAGCAATCACTGCAGAAACAATCGAGAACGTTCTACAAAATTTCCAAAACAGACTTGCTCTGTGTCAAGAAGTTCGTGGACTACTATTCGAACATCTCCTTTAAATGCTATTTTGTTCGTTTTGCTGAATTACATGCTGTTTTGTCACTTCAGTTGAATGAAATGTAGTTTTGTTATCTTTGTTGAATTAAATGTTCAGTTTTTAATGTTTATCGATGTGTTTTGTTGTAATAATAGTAATTCTGTTGCAAGAATAGCGCAATTTCGAGACTTGAATCTTTGAATTTTGATACCAATTTTTCTGGAAAGTATCAACTGCAGTGCAATACTTTTACACATCGTTATTTTTAGAATTCACGGCCTATCCAAATATGATGAAAAAACATATGGTTGCTATTTAAAAAAGTTGCGATGACGTCAAAGCTCTTTTAAATATGGCGAGAAAAAAGTTTCCGATGAGTCAAAATGTGCACATTAAAAAATAAAAATCGACGGGTCTTAGGATTTTTTCGGAAAATTATCACAGAAATTAATATTTCCAAGTTTCCATATTAAATGACCGCACTGTATAAATGTTTCACAGAATATTACACGTTAGCAAAAAAACTTTCGTAGTTACTAATCTGAAGTCCATGATTTTCTCGTACACTGTACACTACTACAGAAACTACTTTATCGTTTAGATCAAAATTAACAATAGACGCTTAGACACGTGTTTTGCAGATACGTGCAGTACAACTGAAGTCGAATTTAACGTGATTTACAATAGATAGCAGCACAAGTATTGATTTAAATTTGTGACGGTAACACCAGCCGTTAATGGGTTAAAGAAATGTAGCCCAACTACAAAATCACCCTAATACCACCCCAAACATATACAGTCCACTGTCGCTGCGAATTAACTAATCTTACTATTTTTGGATTTTCCGTTGCATAATAGTGAAGATTATGACGGTTTGGGCTACCACTCTGAGTGAAAGTTGACTCGTCGGATAATAATACGTTTTGGTAACGTTTAGGTGTTATTCTTTCCATTTCCAACTCTCATTGGCAAAATTTTCTCCTAATTTCCAAATCAGGATCCAACAGTTCTTGATGGAAGGATGATACTTATTCTTTAAAATTTTACTATCGGTAGATCGGCGTATATAGGTTTCCTTGGATATTGTTGCCGAACTGGTAGAAGGTTCCGAAATTACAGACAACAAAACATGCAATTGGTTTTCGTCGCTTGCCCTCTCATATTTTCCATAATTCACATTGCATGTTCTAGTAAACCTTTCTTTAAGTTTTTCTAAACTTCTAACCGAGGGTTGTCTTCTATCGGGATATTGTCGCGCATGCATCCTTTGAGTTAGCAAACAATTTTGATCAGCAGATCCCTTAACGGAGATCATGTCAACCAGTTACGTTCTTTCGAAATTCATCTGTATTTAGTTAACTACAAACATTAATATGAGGTAAGAATGAAATATGCAAAACGAGTGCGCGTAACTACTCTCCAAGTGGATAATAATGAACAACTTTAAAAATTGTGTAAGAAATATTTAAAAAAATATGTCTTTGGATTGAAAGAAAGTAAGGAATAACGAACAGTGTAATACTTCGTATCACTTACAAACAACTATGACATTTATATTTTCGAAAAAAACGCAGACATCAATAGGAATAAACAAACTTTTTTTTTGTTTCCGTGTCTACATGTAGCCGGTAGACTTAAAATAAAAATCAAATCATTTTTTTAATTTTGCCGAATAATTCGGAAACTGTAAATTTTATATAAACTGACCTTAAAATTTGACGATAAATCCGAAAACTATATAAAAATTAGGGTATTTCATTTGAAATAAGCAAGTTATTGAGGTTTGAAATCATGCAACTTGGGATGATTATTTCGGGGGCTCTATGTGTCATTTTTTTTTTACTTAAAATACGTCAAAACGTAGCTTATGAGGTTTTTTACGATTCCGAAATTCCGAAATTCGCAGAGGTCAGGGTACAGCACCGATTTTTATAGAACCCCACAACTGTCAAAATAATTCGAAAACAGTCAATTTTTAAAATAAAACATCTTACATAAATTAACATTAAAATTTGACGATAAATGCGAATATGGCAAAAAAATTAGGGGAGGGGGTTCTATTTAAAAAGAACATAATTTGTTACTACCACACTTTTATGACGCATCCCGTATATTAGAAAATACGCACCTCTTAAATACCAAAAACTTTGATAGGAAACGTCTTCTAAAACTCATATTTACTGAGATACCGTACTTTGACACACTAATGAGCAACCCTGTATAAAAGAAATTTAACACATTAGCGTTATTAAATATGGAATTCCACGAAATAGGGTTAAAGAATATAAATTTCATCGAATAATAATTTATTTCAGAATACAAAGGCTTGACTTAATCCCAAAAAAATGCTTTTGTAATCGTTACTTTAAATATATAAACTTTTTGTGTATGTGTTTAATTTAACATTTGTCGAAAAATATTTGAAACTTTAATTTTTTCCTAATTTTATGTAAATGATTACAAAAAATTTTGTTCGCAACACGTGCGCTGTTACATTTTTGGTGCTGGGTTAAAAAGAAAGGCAACAGCGCACTAGTTGCGAAAATAACGATTATTCAAAATATGACGGAAAAAATTATCAGTTAAACTATAACAACATTTTAGACAATTTTGTAACTCACAGATTTAATAAAATTGTCTTATTTACAGCAAGGTATGGGACAACTTAGGATAGTAGCTGGAGGTTTACGTCTTGAAGGAAGAGCATTTGTTTTGGATGCACTTATAGCTAGTACCATTCGATCACGTGCTGGTCAACCAATTGTTATTGAATCTAGTAAAAATTTTACTATTACAACGAGAAATGTCGCAGGTGCAGTTGATAATCGGATATTTTTAGGTGAGTATGACTGATCAGTTATTTCCGCTACATATATATTTATACGCTACACTGAATTTTATTACCACTTAATATCTTATACGTCAACAAAGATTTATGCATATTTT
Organism: Vesta saturnalis; assembly: GCA_036346205.1. NCBI lineage: Eukaryota > Metazoa > Arthropoda > Insecta > Coleoptera > Lampyridae > Vesta > Vesta saturnalis. The sequence goes on along the minus strand of JARFJB010001619.1, from coordinate 2,570,493 downwards.
CGACTGTGTTCCGTTTTCTAAATTCTGTAAAAATGTATTCAATAAATATTCTACAATTTAACATAAAAGACCTTCACGGTGTTTCTTTCCAACAACCTGTGGTCAGTTCTACTTTATTATTGTAAATAAGTATGGCACCACAGCTAAATTCCTATTTGAAGGTGGGGGTGTTGCAACAGTTTGGTTCTCTGCAAATGTAATTTTAGGGGAACTCAAAAAAGGGAAAAAATCCTTTTGTCACAGTTATTAACAATAACTTCTGACGAACAATTTACAGAAATTATTTATTATATATTTTAAAGCTGTAAATCGCAAATAAGTATTCGCTTTAAAACAATAGATTCGTTTAACCTTACTTTTCTCATTCAGTTTTACAAACACAAAGAACACTTTTTCAGCCTTTTGGAAGTCAGAAATAATGTGAAAGGTTTTAGTTGCATTGTATTCTTTGTGTTTCTCGAAACTTAAAACTTTCCCAAAGATAGTTTAATTATTAAACAAAACAACACTATCCTTACTTTCTAAATAATTCCTAAGCTTTTTGTTAATTTTGAAGTAAGTACAGTATACATTACGTTTGCGATCCAAAGTTGCTCAAAAAGCTATTTACTATATTTTTAAACTCAAATATATGAAATCACTAATTTTCTATTACAATTTTATTTTTATTCATCATTTTCATTGAAGCGCAACAATATTTTATAAACACATACATACATATTTACAATACACTGTAGTTTACTGCGTCTCTTAACTGTTGCCTTTTAATATTTTTGATACACTCAGGCTATATTTAATTTTTGGTGAATACAAGATCAGAATTTTTATAACCAAAACAATAAAATTCAAACGAGATTAGAATATAAATCGAACAATTTTACATACGTGATACAATTATTACTACAGATAATTTAGAGTAAATATTATAAATACTCGTTGAATTTTTGTGTTAATTTAATATGTTTTTTTCAGGAAATGATCATTTCGAGTGCCTAACAGATAACTTTAAAGTAATAAACACAAAAGGAACTGTACTGTTCTCAGCGGACCACAAAGAAGTAATCTTAGGGGTGGATGTGTTACGAATAACAGGCGATGGGGGTACAATTTTCCATGGCTCCGTTCAAACTCCGCTAGTGCGTGCCGAGTCCGGCCACGATTTAAGGTTTGTATAAGTTTTACGATATCTCAACGGTAATATAACCAACAATTAAGACACCATCTGCCACCTAACTCTTCTTGCATATTAATTTCTTAGCAAGTTTTACGGGAATTTGGCATGTACAAGCACCAGTTTTTACAATATGTTTCTTCTATTAAATCGTTCTGGGTCTCTTACGCCGGTTTTATGACTTAGTGCATTCCTTCTGTCAAAGTTACTCGTTTGCAAAGCTCGATCTGCAACAGATGTGCTTTGTTTCTATAAGATATACGACATCAACATCGTCAAAATGCAAATTCAACTACTTCTGCACACTTTCTTTATTATAAAAATAAAAAGAATGAAAGTTTACGACTGACACTCTGTTACTCTACATAAATTTCATACTTTAAGAATTTCATTTGTAGTGTTTTTTAAATACCATTAAAATTTTTAAATTTTCATACAATCAATATTCGAAAATAATTATTTATCGCTTTACCTACGATTATAAAATCAAAAATGGATGCACAAATATATCGTGCATAATTTAATCGAATAATTTGCGATCAAAATAAACTTCGTTTAGATATTTTAACGGGAATGTAAAATCGAAATGGTGGTTCTATTAATAAAAGAATAATAAGCAAAATCTAAAAATACCAATTATTTATGACAAATTTTGGTTTTGCATTCTTTGCTTTTATTAAAGTGGAAAATGAGTATTATTTTAATCTTGTTGAATTCAATGGAAAAATAGACTCCTTATTATACAGTGCGCTCAGAAAGTAACGGATAAATTCATTATTTTCTAAATCGTTAACTTGTGGTCAAAATCCTACGACACGTCGATTTTTTATTTTGATTCCGGACTTTATGCTGTGTCGCACATGTAGATGGCGCTGCGCACTTTCCGGATATGACGTCAAAGTTCATATTTTTAAATGGCAACCCTGTATGCGCGTTATTAATTATTAAATGTTAAAACAACAAGCAACTACGTAACTCGGTATTGTAGTAAATCACGATGGCCGTTGATGTTATGCTTAAATATTTATTTAAAAAACTTTTACATCGTTTTAACAACAAAATCAAAAAAAATTGACAGCCCCCTTTTCTATTCTATGATATTAGTCACACATAACATTTTTACAGCGTTGTCAAGTTGTAAATTTTATTCAAGTTGTAGCAGATGGCTACAACTCGGCTGACCTGACAACTCATCGTCCCGATCAGTACATTATATGCTTATACCTAATACATTTACTTTAAGACGAAGAAGGGTTGTTCTGTGACCATGGTTTTATATTAGAGGCATCAAATACCCCTTCAAATGGAATTTGTGTTAACTGGAATCCTTCTACATCCCTTACAAGATACCGGTCATTGCCTAAAACTTTGCCAACAACATATGGACCTTTAAACTTTGGCAATAATTTCTTATTACAACCCATGGTTGTTACATTATTAGTTATCACTACATAATCACCTACATTATACAATACAGCTTTTTTATGAGTCTTATCATAATAGTTGGTATTATACTCTTGGTTTTTGAGTATCTCCGACTCTGCATCATCTCTTACTCTAACTAAATCCCTATCATTTTCAGTTTCAATAAAATCAGCAAGGAGATCATCGATCTCATATCTCTGGTTAATACCAAATAACAAACGGAACGGGGTATTACCAGTTGACCTACATACAGTATTATTCAAGCAAAACTCAACTTTACGCAGTACTTCATCCCATCAACTTGGACTATGGGAGATTTTAGCTAACATAGGGACTATTATTCGATTCTCCCGCTCTACCTGCCCATTAGCCCGAGGGGTACTTGTTGCAATTTTAATGTGTTTTACATCCCTAACTCGTAAAAATTCTTCAAACACCGCACATGTAAATACTGTACCACGATCGGAAATTATTCTTTTCGGTACACTATAATTATTAAAATATGACAGAATGTGCTTAACAGTTTCCTTAGCCTCAAGTGATTTACAAGCAAACAATTTAACAAATTTGGTGAACGCGTCAATCACCACCAAAATATGTTTTTTGTTATTTTCTGTTCTTTCCAGGGGACCCAAGTGATCGATGTGGATCGTCTCGAACGGTACATTCCCTTTTGGGATTGAATGCAGCAATCCCTCTTTTTTGCCCTCACTTGAAGAATAGACAATACACTTTAAACAATTACTGATGTAATTCCTAATCTTTTATTTCATCTTTGGGAACCAATATACGCGCATGATCAACTCCATTGTCTTATCTAACCCAATATGACCCAGTTTGGAATGATAAACATTTAATATTTCATTTTCCATAATTTCTGGCACATAAAACAATAAGTGATCATTATGCTTACGGCATACCAACCCATTTTTTAATTCATAATACGGACTTTCGCGTCTCTCTAACGATTCTCGAATGGTTCGAATTACCAAGTCAGCATCTTGTTTAACAGACAATGTAAACTCTAAATCGTTATCTTCTATAATCATGACTTGTGGAATGCGACTCAAAGCATCCACATGTGCCATACGTGTACCAGGACGATGCTTTATCTCATAGTTATAATCTTGCAGATACACAACCCATCGCATAATACGGAGAACAACATCCTTTTTAGCAAACCCTAAATTTATACTATTACAATCAGTGTAAATCGTGAACTTAATTCTCTTTAGATAGACTTCAGATCTCTTAACCGCGTAAACTGTCGCCAAACATTCAAGCTCATAGCTACGATATCTACTTTCACATTCACTTGTCCGTTTACTAAAGTAATTAACCGGATGTAATTTACCATCATCTTGTTTTTGCATAAGTATGCTTCCAAACCCATGTGCGCTGGCATCACAATGCAATTCAGTTTCTGCATGCACGGAATAAATGGCCAAAACTGGTTCACTAACTAACTGTTCTTTGATGCGTTCCATGACATTTAATTCTGCTTCGCCAAACTTAAAAGTCGCGTTTTTCTTAATTAAATCATATAGTGGACTGGCTATAATAGAAAAGTTTCTTATAAACCGCCTAAAATAACTGGCTAAGTCCAAAAAACTGTGAACTTGCTTAGAGTTCGACGGAATTGGATATTCCAAAACTGCCCTAATATTTTCCTTACTTGGCTGAATGCCTTTCTCACTTATTTCATAGCCTAAATATTCCACTTTACTCTGCAAAAAACTGCACTTTTCCAACCGCAACTCTAGTAAATTATCAACTAAAATTTTGAATACTACCCTTAGGGTTTCAACGTTTCCTTTAAATGTTGTCGTCGCAACCATAATATCATCTAGGTAGATTAATATTTTACCCTCACTGATTAACTGTTCAAACACAGTTGAATCTTAGAAATTCAAATTGTCCATGAGGCGTCACAAACGAAAGGTATTGAGTACACCCCTCAACGACTCTTACATTATAAAATGCATCTTTAAGATCTAATTTACTGAACCACTTTTTATCCCTCATGCAATCTAAGTGATCCTCGATTCTAGGTATAGGATATCTATCCTTTACAGTTATTTTATTCAAATCACGGAAATCTACACATAACCGTTTCTCACCATTCTTCTTATTTACTAAGACAATTGGGGAACAATACGGAGATGAGCTTTTTTGTATAATCCCATCATCCAACAAGTTTTTTATTATACCTTCAACTGTTACCTTGTCAACATACGATAATCTACGAGGCCTATAATAAATTTTTTTATGGTTTGGTTCTAATTCTACCTGAGCTGAAAATTTTGTAACTGGCTCAATTCCACGCAAAGGCTGTATATACTCCTTATCAAAGGTACTTACAAAATCTAACTTATCCCTAGCACTAACATTAGGACCTACATTCAACATGACATCATTATCGTTGTCACTGCTTACATCTATTAACATAATCTCATTCATTTCAACTGGATTGGAATTTTCGTTTGTACTAGTTACACTAATTCCAGTTTTTCCTAAAGCTACATCAAGTTTAGCATGAGAAATTAGATCTCGTCTTAGGATACAGTCATGCAACATGCTATTGTTGTTAACTACATAAAATTGTATATCAATCAGAATATCACAAACATAAATATTAGCATTATGTACACCCAATATATTCACAATAGATCTATTCACACCTGTAAATACCTCACTCATATCATATGGTCTCCTCTGCTCCTCTGGAATGAACTTCTCTTTAATTAATGATATGCCACTACCAGAATCAACCATAGCTTGCAGAGTCCACGAAAGTGTTCCAACATCTAGGTGAATCGGGACATAGTAAGGTGATGGAATGATTCGTTCTTGCTCCAATACCATCGTAGTACTATCCGGCTCTGCAACTTGACTTGGACGTTTATTTTCACTTGGACAGTCTCTTCTGAGATGACCAACAGCATTGCATTTGAAGCATATCACCTTAGTTGCACATTTAGATGCAAAATGTCCATCCTTCCCACAAGCAAAACATTTTATACTTTTCTTTTGCAGTTCTGTACTTTCCCTTGCACTCGATGTGATGGCAGGGTGAGTACGACTAGTACTAGGGAGAGCGACGTTAGGTGCATTCCGCTCGAATGTACTTAATCCATTCATTACTTCTAGTAACTCTACCAATGACTTAAAACGAGACATTCTTGCCTGCGATTGCAAGACAGCATTATCAAACCCATCTATCATATATGCAATCATGTCCTCCATTGCAATATCTAACTGGTTACCTAACAACAACTTTTCATGGTAATACGACGAGAAGCTTTCATTGCGTTTCCACTTACGAGCATCAAACCTTCTCATTAAATTAATGCGACATTCCCTACGACTGAACATAGCTATCATGTGTTCTTTCAGTTCAACATACCTCAAGGCTGCATAGTCTGGTTTTGAATGAAACCACGTTAAAGCTGTACTTTTTAATTTGCCAGCCACCAATACCACAATGACGTCGTCTTCTACACAATGAGCTACCTTAACCCTTTCAATCGTTTTGAAACCAGGTTACCGTGTCGTCATCTACTGCTCCATGAAATTCTGGGATCAATGCACCAATTTCACTGTTTGATATTTTCTTTACAGGATCCACTGTCCTCAACGTTGCAACTACCATGGATATAATGTCTTGCACGGTGACGTTTAAGCTTTCCTGTGGAACCTGTACACTACCAGCACCTTGTTCCACCTGGCCCGCATTATCACCACGTGCTCCTTCCATTATTTTACAAAACTTCTTCAATCTAACCAATCTACTTATTACATTTAAACATAACACCTTATCGTACCCCACACTGAAATTAGTAGACATATAAGGCCGATCCTGGACCAGTTCAAGGTCACCCATGTAAATCTTATGGGGATTTATTTCAAGGTCAAGTGAGTTTTCTCGTTATGCCAGAACGCTCCACGTCTCAAGCATGCTTGTGGTGGGGATTTAAATTTTGAGTCACTCGCCCTCTGGTGGTGAAATCGGAAGCTTTTGGAGCTCTTTCAAGGTCGAACTTTAAGCGGGAGATTTAAAATGTAGTTGGTCAAGGTCAAAGCTAAAAGTTGCAAGGTAATCATAAATCAAAAATAGTTTTGAAGGTCAAAGGTTATTGACTTACGGTGGTGTCATATTTCTTAGAAATATAAAAGGTCAAGGTGAAAAGCTAAAAATAGAAGTTGCAAGGTAATCATAAATCTAAAAATAGTTTTCAAGGTCAAAGGTTATTGACCTACGGTGGTGTCATATTTCTTAGAAGTATAAAAGGTCAAGGTGAAAAGCTAAAATAGAAATTGCAAGGTAATCATAAATCTAAGAATATAATTTTCAAGGTCAAACTTTTTAGCGGAAATATAAATTTTGGAGCTGATCATCATCATCATATTATATTTATAGTCAAGGTCAACAGTAGGTATTTAACAAGTTTAAGCATGTTGTAATATGTAGGACGCATATTTCTTATATAAACTGCAGCGAGCTGTATGTTGAGATCAGTCTGCAACACATAATTGTTAAATATGGAATTAACAGGGTTAAACCAAAGCACCTATTGCAAACCCTTTAAGAATGCGTGCGAGCTCGATATATCGAGAAAGTATAAAGTAACGAATATGGATATAATTAATACTAAGTACGGTGAACGTATAGTGATAGAAACGGGTGATTTTAAATGTGTATTACCGGAACGCTTTTATGTGTATTTCAAAAAAGAAGAAACACGAATTGAAGAATTTAAAACACTCCTAAACACGAAGGATGTGTTTATAAGTAGTTTGGGTGCAGCTGGCAAAACAACAAACATAACATTTTCTTTTTAATAGTAGCACCCCACCATATGTAAAATTGAAATACTAGAATTATTTTCTTAAGCAGCGTTTAGTCATAGTGAAATTGTGAGCAAGTAAAGTCATGCAAGTAGCAATAAAATCATTTCTGGAACGATCCAAACTCAGAAGTTCACCGTTATATATGGATACATCACATCATTGCAGTAACAATCTGAATAATTTAACATTTTGTTGGTGCTGTCAAAATAGTGATGGTAGTAGTAGTAGTAAAATGAAGAGAAACACGATGAAGGTTATTCTTCTGCTAAGACTGACTGCGCATCATCATTTCAATATAAGGATGAAGTGTATAAACAAGCAGCTAAGGAATACTTAATCGATTGTACCTATTATAAACTATCGAACGATACTCATCATGCAAAACATCTGGAAATTGGATACAGTACACACCTCAACCTTGCACCAGTGGTGCGTATTGGGTGCGGTAATTGTGATCAAAGCAATAATGTAGTGTTGGATATGAAGGAATGGAATGAGCTTCTAAGATGGCATTCATATGTAGAATTACAATTTTTCGATCTCAAGAAATTGAAAATGAAATTGATTGGTCAAATGTAAATGAAGAAGATATAATCTATGATCAACATTATGAATCTCTATCTAGTAATCTTGGTATTTATTACAATTGGGAATTAATTAAAGGATATGACAGAATTTTGAAAACTGTTATGATAGAAAACTACAAGTGCTGTTCTTGTACATTCAACTCACATAGTATAGAAGAACTATTCAATTTAAAGGATATAGTAAGCTATAGATTGGAATTTCTTGAATCTTACAATCTGGTGTGTTTTATGAAAAGTTCATACAACAAGTTGTTGACTACCGTCGTTTTCGTGAAAAAGAATTCAGTGGTGGTGATGATGACATTTATAAATATATTTTTGATGTTAAAAATGCTAAGTATAATATTAATTAAAATAACACTGTATGTTTAATGGAAATTTTGTATTATCGTCCTGCTTATCTAATGTATAGCATTTACTGAATAAACTATTATATATGATTTGTTTTTCTCAATTTAGGTATAAATACCCCTTCTATCCATCCATGTAAACAATGCTAGTTAAGAAGCGAAAGAGTGTAGGTGGTGGTGGTTTGGTGAATGGTCTAATCAATAAACTTCCGTTTGAATTGCATTTACCTGGTTACCAGTATTGCGGTCCTGGTACAAAGTTGGAAAAACGACTCGCACGCGGTGACCTCGGCATTAATCAATTAGATGCTCAGTGCAAACTTCATGATATCAGTTACAGAGATTACCGAGATTTAGAAAGTAGACATAAAGCAGATAAAATTTTACAAAAAAAGCTTGGGAGCGCTTTAAATCATTAGACGCAACGCTAGGTGAACGAACTGCAGCTTTAGCAGTCAGTACCATCATGAAAGCAAAGAGAAAATTGGGAATGGGGTGTAAACGTCGATCTAATATGAAGAAGAAATGCAATGGTGGAAATTTATTGCATTTACGAAAGACAATAGCTAAAAAATTAAACCTAACGGAAATTTCACAGACACAATAAAGTCAGCGCTTTCAACGGCAAAACGTGTGGTAAAAATTTAGGAGGAAAGAAAAACATTAAAGTTCCTAGAGTAATTCCCTACCTAAACAAGGAGGGTTTTACCATTTCTTATTCCGTTATTCGCAGGATTATCAGCAATCGGTGCTTTAGCTGGCGGTGCATCAGGAATTGCTAAAGCAGTCAATGATGCTAAAATGCTAAAAATTGCAGGAAGAGACATCGCGCCATAATCGCATGATGGAATCGGTCGCTATAGGCTCCATGAATAAGAAAGGCGGTGCACTATATCTAAAACCAAACAAATCTGGTGGTGGTGCATTATACTTAAAACCGTTTCCAAAAACTGAATAGATTACCGAAAGACCGTTAACGGATACTGATTTAAAGAAATACTCCAAAACGTACCGTACTTTAGGGATATTTTTATGAGAGATAGCATGCCTAAATTGCCACGGAAAAATGAATCTGGAATTATTAACTTAGATAGCCAAAGAGGACCAGGTACCCATTGGGTTTGCTACAAAAAGCGTGGTAAAAGGTATGGTATTACGATAGTTTCGGTAATATTCGACCACCAAACGAAGTGATTAACTACTTTCGGGGTGTAAAATATATTATAATTACAACCAAGATCAAGAGTTTAATACAATTATTTGCGGACACCTATGCCTACAATTTTATATAAATAATCAGCACAACATCAAATTTTCTCAGTTATGTCAATAACATTCAGTTTAGAAGGTGTTGGTAACACAGCTAGCTACAACTTCTATCCACCGATAGAGCTAGATTTGGGAAGAAATACGTTATTGGATTGGTTGGATTTTACGGCTGCAACAGCATTAGAAACATTTATGCAGGCAACGATAGATTTTATTTTAGAACAAATCCATCTCATTTGCAAGTGATTAATATTCCACACGGTGCATATGAGTTAGATGAAATTAACGATTATCTAAAATCTAAAATACCCACAGAAAAGTTTATCATTAGAGCAAACAACAATACACTTAAATGTGAGATAAACAGTTCATTTGAGATTGATTTTACTAAAGAAAATTGTATTGGGCGCATGCTAGGGTTTGAGTCTAAAATATTAGAACCAAATATTTTACATACATCTGCGTTAGACATCCAAATACTTAAACACACTAATCTACACGTAGAGTGCAACATTATAAAGGGATCTTATCGAAACGGGAAACCTGCTAAAGTATTATATGAGATTGATGTTTCAGTTCCTCCAGGTTATCGTCTAGATAAAACTCCGAGCAATACTCAATATTTAGAAGTAAACACTGACATTATTAGTAATATAACAATTAATTTGACTAATCAAAAGGGTGAATTAATAGACTTTGGTGAAAGTGAACCATTCACTGTACGCTTAGAACTAAAAGAACATGGGTCTGAGAATTAATCCAGGACCAATTCCATCTTTCAAAACTCATATAAAAGACATCATCCCTACAGTAAGTCATTAATTAGTCATCAACCTTCATTGCGGTTAACATCTGCAGAGAAATACTTTTTAACGTCAATTGGTTTAAAAGTTCTCAACCACAATGGCAGAATCGTTAAACGTCTTTCAAAACGTACATTTTGATGATACTATAATTAAATCAGATATTCACACTTATCTTCCATATGGATCTTCTAAATATGGACCTTCCGAAGAAATACGAATCTTAATTCAAAGTCAAGATCTAATTACGGCTACTTATGATAGTTTTCTGTACATAGAAGGTAAACTTGAGCTCAAAAAGAAGATGAAAGAAAAGCATGCAGCTTAACCAACAATTTCCCGAACTTTCTTTTCGAAGAAATTCGTTATGAGTTAGGTGGTCAGAGAGTGGATGTTTGTAGAAATCCAGGAATAACATCTACGCTTAAAGGATATATTTCTTATACGGCAAGCAAAAGCAAAGCACTAAGTCATTTAGGATGGTCACCAAAGAATGAAGAACCATTACAAGTAGAATTCGATGAGCAAAATGGAGAAAAATCTTTTACAGTATGCATACCATTGAACCACATATTTGGAATAATGGAGGATTATCGTCAGGTAATCGTGAATATGCGCCAAGAGTTGGTTTTAATTCGATCTAGAAGCGATACAAACTGTTACTATGGTGAAGTCGATGCCGCAATAACCTTAAATAAAATTCAATGGAAAGTACCGCACTTAACACTTAGTGATGCTGCGAAACTTAACTTGTTTCAAGGAATCAATAAAAATTCTATTATTACTGTTCCATTTCGACAATGGGAGTTGTATGAATTGCCTGCTTTAAAACAAGCAACCTCAGACATATGGCCAATAAAAACATCAACGCAACTGGAAAAACCACGTTGGATAATTGTTGCATTCCAACAAGGTAAAAGGTATACAAGGTCAGCAAGGGCTGGAAATTTTGATCACATTAACATCAGAAATCTTAAAGTACATCTGAATTCTGAGTATTATCCATATGAAGCAATGCATTTGAACTTCAGTGCCAACCAATATATACCTGCCTATCGCAATTTTTGAAATTTCGTTGATTACTATGGTGAAGATGATAAAGATGCATTATTCAACTATTCCGAATTCAAATCATGTCCAATATTTGTAATGGACTGCTCTAAACAAAATGAATCCTTAAAAAACTCAACAGTGGACATCAAATTGGAAATGGAATCTCTAACACCTTTCGATAATGGAATCGTTGTATATGGTCTTATTCTCCATGATGCTATTGTACAGTACAGTCCACTCACCGGAGAAGTGAAAAAATTATAATTATTATTGTAGTATAGTCTAATATATATAAATAAAGATGTTGTAATTATTCGTTTAGTTTTATTTCATCCATCAAAGATGAAAGTAGTTGCTCAGAAACAAAAACTCTCAATTCAAAATCATGACTTTGATGAAAAGTCTATTACTTCAAAACATGGTGATTTACTTCCTAATAGTATACGTGGTATTATATGCGGCCCCTCAATTGCGGTAAAACAAACGCAATGATCAGTCTGCTTACTGAAAAAATGGTTTGAAATTTAAACATGTATACGTATACTCTAAGTCATTGAATCAAAACAAGTACAAACTTTTACAGGAAATCTTACTTCCAATGAAGGACATAGGTTACTTTACCTTCAGCGACAATCAAGATGTGATTGAGCCTAATTGTGCAAAATCAAACTCTATTTTTATTTTCGATGATATCGCTTGTGAAAAGCAAAATAATATAAGAGCATATTTTTCTATGGGTAGGCATAACGATATTGACTGTTTCTATTTGAGTCAAACTTACAGTAAAATTCCAAAGCAATTAATTCGTGATAATGCGAATCTAATTATATTATTTGAGCAAGATGAATTAAACTTAAAACATGCGTATGAGGATCATATAAGTCCCACCATAAGCATGAAATTGTTTCGGGACATGTGTTCAAAGTGCTGGGTAGATCCGTTTGGTTTCATGGTCATAAACAAGGATGCTGAAGTTAATAATGGTCGCTATAGGAAAGGATTTGATGAATATATAATACCTTAAACTGGTTTCAGTAGTAACTGATCTGTTTAGGTATTAACAGCTATCTGTTTAGTGTAAACAGCTACCTGTTCAAGGTGAACCGGTACCTGTTTGTCGCAACAGCTACCTGTTCATGGTAAACGGGTACCTGTTCATTAAATCCGTTTTGGTATATAAGGCGAATATATATATATAATACCTTAAACCGCATTCAGCAGTTTAGTAGTAACTGATCTGTTTAGGTATTAGCAGCTATCTGTTTAGTGTAAACAGCTACCTGTTCAAGGTGAACCGGTACCTGTTTGTCGCAATGGACAACAAGGAGAGGATATTAAAGAAAAAATTATTCAGGCTCGTAAAATAATACGGCAGAAGTATAACAGTATTAAGACTGCTCGCATTGATAATGAAAGAACATTCGAAAGTACTTATAAGCCTTTAATAGAACCTCTAACTGAAATAGTAAATAAAATCGATAAAAAACACCTAAAAGGAGGAGGAGGTCATTGATGTTAAACCTAAAAACCACCCGTATTGATATTTCCAAGAAAGCACGCCACTATCCCCACTAGTCCGCTAGCTCAAGTTCAATGGACCCCACGTCTCACTCCATTAGGTGATTCAAGTAAGGGTGCTACTAGTCCACTAGCTCAGCTTCCGTTTTTCGAAGAAATCCTCCCTCAAGTCTTCCATCTTTCTTGGAAACATCAGTCATGGGGAGATTAATACTGGGGAGGAAGAAGAAGAACTGTCTAGTATCGTAGATGATTCCCATAATGAACCCATCTCGGAAGAATTTCTCGAGCAGTACAATGAATTGCCGCGTATATATGTTGAACGTATTTTGAAGAATGCTGAAGGTGATATTGATCATACGTATGGAGTCCACTATGATACCAAAACTGATAAATGGACAATTGGTAATACACCCATCACAATTAAAGGAGACGATATAATTATTAAAGGTGTCACGTATAAAGGGACTCCAGGATTATATGATCTGCTTATTATGAATGAACCCGACTTAAGTCTAGTAAAGTCAACAGATAGAAAAAATATAGAACTATTTTAGAGGCTACGAATGTAGTAAGGCGAGATTATGACATAAGTGCACAGATTCGAGGAAGCCGCAGCAAAAGTATACACAAATAATCAAACCCTTGCTGTCATCATCACCCACCACAACCAAGGGAGGAGGTGGAGCTATATTTTTTAAGGAATTAACAAACAGACCCATTGAATATAAATATTGGAATGATATACATGAACTAATTCGTGATCTGGAAGTATTGTGGGCAGAAAAATTAGCGGGAAACACAGGTGTTGTAAATGACATAATATCAATTGTAGAAGAACTATATGAAGATGGATACATTGAAAAACCGAACAACCGCTTTTTAAACAATATAAATGAGAATGCATTGATGTCGACATGTCACAACTAAAATGCCCCTTGACAAATTTGGACGTTCATATGTCCAGTATCAATTAAAGAAACTAGCCCCTCAGTTTAAACAGATTGATGCTAATCAATTTGATATTGAGAATAAGAGACTCAGCAATGTGGCCAATCCCATAGATCCTCAAGATGTCATCACTAGGCAATATTATGTATCAACAAGGTTCGATTTGGATGGAAATCGTTTGACACAGTTGGTGACCCTGAAGAAGATGGTGATGCTATAAATAAAGGATACCTTGATTTCTGTTTACAAGCAGTTCGGAACACTTTCAAAGAACGCCAACGCTTATCTAGCGCTGGAGGAAAAACTACATCAACTTAAAGAAATTGTGAATAAATTAGCACCATGTCCAAATTACAACTCGTCAACGAATTGCACAAACCTGCACGAAAAAATTTTAAACGAAGGCGAACAATAATTAGAGGTTTTGATGATCTTTGGCAAGCAGATTTAGCTGAATTTAACACATATGCCAAACAAAATAAGGGTTATAAGTATATATTAGTGGTCATCGACTGTTTTTCGAAATACTTATGGACTAAAGGATTAAAACGAAAACAGGTCAAGAAGTTACCAAGGCCGTGCAAACAATCTTTGAAAAAGGTCGGAAACCTACCAATTTGCAGACAGATGCAGGAAAAGAATTCTACAATGCGCATTTTACTAAACTAATGCATCGTTATGGAGTCAATCATTACTCTACCTATAGCACAAAGAAGGCTGCAATTGCTGAACGTGTTATCAGAACCATTAAAGGTGCTCTATATAAGTCATTCAGCCTGCAAGGTAAATATAAATGGATTGATACAATTGATACCATAACGATGGATTATAACAATCGTAAGCATAGAACTATTAGAATGAAGCCCAAAGATGTTGGTAATCATACAAAGCTAGAGGCTTACACTAACATAAAAATATTCGATGGGAATCGATATTCTGTGGGTGACATAGTACGAATCAGTAAATTTAAAAATATTTTCGCCAAAGGATACACACCCAATTGGTCTAGTGAACTATTTAAGATTGTGAAAGTTTGCATTACTAACCCCACTACGTACATGCTTGAAGACATGAAGGGAAATCCTGTACTGGGAGGGTTTTATGAACATGAATTACAAAAACAAAGTATCCCGATGTATATCTAGTAGAAAAAGTGCTTCGCTCCAAGAATAATAAGTTATTCGTAAAATGGTGGGGATTGGATGAAAGATCATGGATCAATAAGGATGATATTGTTTTATAACATTTAACCTGTACTTTGTGAAACAAATTACTTATATTAGTTATATATATATAGTTTGTAGAAAAGGATGTAGCTCTTAGATGAAATAAAACACACAAAAAATAATAGTATTTTATTTTTAAATATTACATTTATTTTTAAAATTTCATTATCTTATAAAGTGAACCTAAAGTACTTATATAATCACTTAAATTACTGGATGGCCATATACCCGAATCTGGCCCACACCTCCATCCCAAACAGGAATTTGAATTTGTTTCACCTTTATTGATGTTGTCTAGTATCCAGTAATAAATTTTGTGGTGCTCATCGTTTTCCCACGGTTGAAACTTATAGTTGATATTTTGTTCTAATAATATTTCAATCAAAATATCGAGGCACTTGTAGTTAGCATAATATGTCGATTTCTCAATACATTCAGTTATAATAAATACAGTGTCCTTGTAAGCAATATTTTCTAACGTAGATTTAACATTTGTTGAATCATGAACCCTTAATAAATCATATAGATACATTTTAAGCGGTATGTCACCAAGTACACTCATATCGTCTAAGATCCTATCTACTTTATCAAAAGTTAATGAATTGTAGCCTTTATCGGTACACAATTTCATAAAACTTTTAATGGTATCGTCTAATTTAATTTTTTATCAAATAATGTCCTAATAATAATTTCATTTGCACACTTTGAGTTTATAGCACACCAGTAAAAACACTCATCAGGAATAACAATATTTTGTAATATATTCAGTATAAATGTATAGTTTTCAGGAGAGGTCAAAGAACGCTTCAGGTACTTTTGTATATTTGATCACTACTGCACTGCAGCTCTTCCTGCAAGTTGACTTGAAGACTGCTCATTGTTTACTGAAAGTTATACCCCATGGTCTAGTATCAGTGAAATCAAAATTTACTAAGCGTTTATCGTCATAAGGATTGAGTATGACTTTATTTTGTTTAATGGTAAACACATCATGTTTCTTTGACCTTATGAGATGTTGATAGCGCCTTATTACGCTACCAAACAGGACCTGTTTATAATCATTAATCGTGATCTGCCTCACGCTTGCGTAGAACCCTTTGATTTTTTACAACCTTTTCATCAACCGTGTAAGCATACATTTTTGCACGAAGTCCTACAAATAACCATAATTTCGCCATGGTTTTCATCTTTCATTAAGCCGGGGACCTTTTGTTTACTAATGGGAGTCCAAAGATGTTGTCGGGACTATAATCAGATGTATCGAATTTATCAATGTCCTCTTTAATACATTGATAGATATCGGGAACCGAAAAGGCGTATATGAGACTATCCGTATCCGTGTACAAGAGCTTAGCATTATTATGGAACTTGGGTAGCGTGTAGCCGTAATGAAAATTATATAAAAAGTTTTTGAAACGTCTAAAACACTGAATCCTGCATATATAGGTTTATTGAAATATACTTCAAGCTTATTCATTTGAATGATAAGCATATCATTGTCAAATATTGTACAACTATGAAAATTTGGTTTTGATATGTAAGCACGAGCACCATAGCGACCCTCCCATTTCGTTACTAGCCGTATGTCCTTATGTTTACGTACATTTTCCATCAGCTTCCCAAAACACTATTAATCATTAATTTATAGAAATTTTATCGAATTCATTTTGAGATTGCTGACGCATGGCTGTATTTAAATCTATATATTTTTTAACCCGGAGACTGTTTAAAACGTAATATACGGTGTACTTTTACCAACTTCAATCCATATTTTAAATATACTTTTAAATTTCTGTAATGAATTACATAATTACGTTTTGGATACAAGGTAAGCAGTAATTTTTCATTTTGGAATCAGACGGGTGGAACCATATGTTCGGGAGGTAGATCACTATGACTCTCATGTAATTCTATGGATAGTCTAAATCACACTCGACTATATAACCAATTTCCGAATCATCAGGATGGTTTATTAAATCTAAAGTTTCAAAATTAGCTTCATCAACAAAGAAAAATCGCCAAATGGTAGAAATTCTGACATGGTGGCTCCATATAAATTATTCACGTCGTAGTACATTAAATACACACTTTCAGAGGTAGGATCAAATTTTTCCTCCATGTACTTATTGTTAGCTTTAGCATACCGATTTGAACATTGAGCACACCACCTCTAATCCCTCTTTCAATAAACATTAACATATCAATGTCTGTAAATAATTCTAACTTTACTTGTGTAATTTTAAGCATAGCATCGAATGCTAAACCGGGAGCTGTATAATAGTGCAGAGGATCAAGCTCGTAAGTACTTATACAAGTTTGCCGAAAGTTCTCGAAAATATCCGCTAAAAGTAGAACGTCTGTTTTAGATACAAATCCGAGTATTCCCTAACGATTTAATACTAAATTTGTTCCAAACGTTAACCGCATGCTCAAAACTCTCATCACTGATTCCCTCATTATTAAGATGACTGAAAAATGCTTCTTTAGGAGGAGCGTGGTCTCGTTTAATTTCTCCCAGTATCAATATACTCATAAGGAAACACACCTTTGCGAACTAGTAAAGAAAATTCTTCTTCATTGTTACATTTAGCTCGGGTAATAACTTTTTACTATTTTCCAAATAGTTTGATAACTTTTCAATACTACTACTCATAAATCTGAAAGAGTCAATAAATCTAAACTTAATTTTACTACCTTCTATTACTTTTGTGAAAGAGATATATCTTTCTTTGTTTATGGGTAGGAGTGAAATCGTACCGGGAATAGTAGCCAATTCTCTAATGACGAAATGGCTATCATAACCTGACAAATTATGAAACACAACCGGTAAGATGTGAGAGTCTTTATAGTTTAGGTTACAATTCTGATGTGATGCTCCTCGAAATGCTCCAGTGAAATGGTTATGGTCTCTGACCTTTATATCATTATCTGTAAATGGTTTTTCGCAAATGTGACAAATCGTAGTGCTTTCAAAGTGTTCAACCTGATTGGGAGTTAAAGTACCCATAGGAATTATTTTATTAATGATTTCGGTGCTCCAATGTGCAATACTTTGAAGCTCTTTAACAAACCATTGAATGCAATCATTTCCTCTATAAAGCCTAAATCGAGATAAAGAATCATTGTATGAACACTTTAAGTAGTAAGCAATGCTAAAGGGTATATGTTTGGAATGAAATAGAGTATTACCCCAAGTGATGTTAAATTTGTACACTTTTCTAAAATACTTTCTAAATCCGCATAAATTACAAACGGTGCCTTTTCCTGAAATGCGAAATTTTTGAACTGCAGGAACATCTCCGCTTCGGTAGGCATCCTGACTGAACATTGATTAAGTTGATGGCAGAGTGACATGTTTTTGTAGAAGGTGATCTGAAGAAAAGTGATTCAAGCATTGATAACAAATAAACTTCTTGTGCCCCCTACTCGATAGTTGTTTAGAAAAAGAGCTGACATATTTTTAATCCACGCGAAATGATAAACAGTATAATTTTTGTATTAATAGCATCAGCAGTAGAACCCGCAGAATGATAATTAGGCGAAAGTACTAAAAGATTTATAGGTTCCTGACACTATTTTCTTGATTTACACTTAATACTAGCGGTAATACACCTTTCCCTGAATACAAAACAAATTAATGGAGAGGTTGTTTAATTTTTCAAATTTTTTACATCATCTATTTTAATGGGAAAGGAAATTGAACCATAATTCAAAACATCTCTAAAATGAGGATAACTGTAAACTCTATCTGAATGAAGTTGCACTGGGTATAATGCCGAAACAACGGCCCACAGGAAGCAGTACTCGTCATCGTTCTTAACATTCACTACCGCATGCTTTACTGCTATGAAGTAAGGAACTTTAACGTAAGTCGAAAGGCCACCTCTAAATGGAGTATAGCTATTAATATTCACCTTTAAATGTAAAACTTCATGTAATGCCCAACCAGGAATCCCTTTCGGAAAACTCCTCTAATTTTTTGTAATTTGTAATAAACGTTATTGTTATACCACTCACGCAAATTGGTGGTAATATCGATGACATAATTTTTATGGCAAATGTCTTCAACTCAATAACATGATTTTGAGGTTGCATGAAATTGCAGACTAAAATGACATTGACCTTTAGCATCGTTTGTCTTAGCATTACTTTAACCTTTCGCGCAAAACTATTGTATGCATTTTGTAAAAAATAAGAGGGTCCTTGATGTTTGCTATATTGACTATAATTCCAGTAAGTAACCTACCATTGAAACATGAATCTAGAGAGTACCAACTTAATTTGCGTGTACGCTTTTTAGTAACATTTCCACTACCTGTTTTCTCTGAAGCGCTCTTTAACTGTTTAACTCTTATAAGATAACACTTTAGCAATGATAAATTACTTTCGAGTTTAAGCAAATTTTCGCATGTCTCTAAATAAATTTTATTTTGAATTATATCTCGCAATAGCTTAATATTAGTGTTAATTATACGGATGTGCCTTACAAATTCATTTTGGGTTTTCAACAATGGAATAATATTTCTTGTTAAATTAACAATATCACTACTGTTGGGTATACCGTTACTCATAGTTACCTTCAAAACTGTATCCAACACTGCAAGAAAATATGAAGCACGATTATATAGTAATGGAAACAAATATTATATTTATTTGATATGTAAAAATTAAAAATTTAAGTAACTATAGAAGTACTTTAGGTATACAATTGCAATTCTAGTCGTGAGTGCAATATACTGACTGGTACAAAACTGCTCTTTATCTCCTTATATAGTAATATAAACCTAGCATTCAAGGTCAAAACTGCTTATAACTTGTTGCAAGAGCTTCAGTGTGCATAGATTGCATTTTGTAGCGTTTACTGGGAACATATATTAACCTTGACATCAATACTGTTCTCATGACTCATGCTGCATCACCTTTGCTTGCTCAGGTCATTGTACTAACCACTTCCACTTGTTATCAATTTTGTTAACGTTAACAGATCTATGTGTATATAACGTTAAAGTTTTAATTGAATACTCATTAATTATTCACCATTAGTAATGGCTTCATCCAGTAAACGATCTAAACTTTCACTAAAAGACAGGCAAAACCTTGTATTTTACATGATGTTTTGGTGCGCCCATCAAATAACACCGCACAACTAGCACCCTTCAAAGAGACCATCCCATCATAAATAACATGACGCAACCAGCACCCTTCGAAGAGAGCATCCCATCATCTCCATCAGGGATAGTGATGTAGAGGATGAATTTTCAAATATTTCGAGAGGTATGTACAATTTTAATTAATTAATATTATAGTTTCCTTTCATTAATTCATAGAGAATTTTTAGTACAAATAAAATTATTCATTTTTCAGCATAACACCAGCAACCACGGTTATAGCAACACCCCACAACCACCACCGTTGCGAAACCTGCAATATGGAGGAAAAATTTGACTCTTATAGAAGGGCATCTACACAGCAGGATTATGAGCACGATCCACCGACCCTTCAAGCCTTTAGGGAAACAAGTATTCGGTGGTTGAAAGCTTCACAATGACTATTTGAATAGTGAGGTGGTGGGTGGAGCGAGCGGAAAAACTGGATAAAGAACTGAAGGAGGCTAATCAATATTTAGAGTGTGTGCGGCAAAATATACTAAAGACTGAAAATATATTGCTTACGTTGGAAGGGATGGATGTGTGATGTTTTTGTGGAATTTATTGTATCTTTTCATTATACAAAATAAATGTAAATTGTTTTTATATTTTTATTATTTTTCATGAATTATTCCCATTATCCAAAAATTTTACTACAGCTAAAAAATTTGAGTGATAGTCCAAGTTGCGCTAGAAAAGTGAAATTAAAACATCTGAAGTCTGACTTACTCATGCATAAATTTCTGCATCAAAGTAAAGCAGTCCTTTTGCAAATTTTAATTGCATGCTGCGTTACAAATTTTAACTTATAATAAGTTAAGGAAATAATTGAATCCTTGAGTAAGTGCTGAATACAAAATGTTAATTTCAATTAATTTTGTAATTATAGGAAATAATAACTTAAAAATACACTAAGAAGGTTATTGCAAAATATCATATATAAAGCATATATAAAGCATATAAAGCATATAAAGAAAGTGTGAAAATATAATACAGTTAAAAGAAAGCTTGTTAAATAAAAGTTAAAACAGTTCTCAAATGCATGTAAATCTGAAAACTTTACAGCATGTATTTATACAACACAAATGACACAATTGTTCATATATATTTTACAAATCCTGTTTAAAAGTTGTAATGTAAATTGATGACATAGAAATAGAATGTTCCAAATGCTTTCACAGCAAAAAACTGCGTTCATTATCCTACAATGATTATTAACGCTGCACCGAAAATTACAAGTCATGTTTTAAGTGTTGTTTTAAAATTGAATTTGGTAATTTAAAGAGCATTTAGATACATTAAATGGATAAATGGCATGCATATGTTTCTTCTGAGCTTACGTAAGTACAAAAGGTGTGTTTTAAGTGCTTTTGTTGTTTCAAAATGGAATTGGCAATTTAAGTTAATTTTTCATATTTTGGAAAAATTATTACATCAAATGATAGATTACCACTTCTACAACACAACTGCGTTGAAAAAAATTTTTTTCTCGGAATTAGACGAAAAATTTAAATTTTTAAGAGCGCATTTTTCTAGGACTTTACTCATTGAAAATTTTTTTCACATTTTTTAGTTTTGAGAATTTTTGGACTGCTACCTATTGCGCTCTTACTTGTTTAGTATACATGCCAAAAATTGGAATTTTTGTAAAGGATTAGTGATTTATAAATAAATATAAATATATATAAGCTTTATGTCATTTCTTCCTACATAATTTGTATAATTTAAGTCATGATAAGAAACTCGTTTAATATATATATATATCTATATAATTCAATTAAACCAAACAGAAATTTCACTTTTTTCTTTCTTCTATGCCTACACACACACTTTATTTTTTCAAATGAAGTGCCTTTTCCTTATGCAATATAACATACATGTAATTACTTATTTACTAAAGCACCTTTTCATGGCACATTCACTCGAAGTTGCATCATTTTCTTTTTAGCTCATACAGCTCTAAATCTACCCTCAATTTTTTATTTCCTTGATTAACACCTCGAGCCTTTTCTTTCTCTCATCAATACTTAATAATTCTTTCTTTCTTTTCTCCTTATCAATCTTATTACTTTCACCATTTCTAGCAATGAAAAGTTTACTGAATCATGCAATCACGGAGAAGCCTTTTATTATAAACATGCATCCTTTCAAAACTGCTAACCTCCTCAAAAACTTTCAGATTTCTAAGAATGATTACCTTGCAACTTCTATTTTTAGCTTTTCACCTTGACCTTTTATATTTCTAAGAAACCACCGTAAGTCAATAACCTTTGACCTTCAAAACTATTTTTGATTTATGATTACCTTGCAACTTTTAGCTTTGACCTTGACCAACTACATTTTAAATCTCCCTTAAAGTTCGACCTTGAAAGAGCTCCAAAAGCTTCCGATTTCACCACCAGAGGGCGAGTGACTCCAAAATTTAAATCCCCACCACAAGCATGCTTGAGACGTGGAGCGCGTTCTGGCATAACGAGAAAACTCACTTGACCTTGAAATAAATCCCATAAGATTTACATGGGTGACCTTGAACTGGTCCAGGATCGGCCTTATATGTCTACTGAAATTGTAGTAAATCACGATGGCCGTTGATGTTATGCTTAAATATTTATTAAAAAAACTTTTACATCGTTTTAACAACAAAATCAAAAAAAAATTGACAGCCCCCTTTTCTATTCTATGACATTAGTCACACATAACATTTTTACAGCGTTGTCAAGTTGTAAATTTTATTCAAGTTGTAGCAGATGGCTACAGTATAGAGTTTATTTTTTATTTTCAAGCGGCCGAAAACCGCATATTCATGTATCTTTATAGGTAGACTTGACGTACGTATTTCTGTCACCGGAAGACAAAAACCCTTTCAAGTCTTATTTTATGTTTGTTTTCGTTCAGTTTATATTTATTTTAATAAATGTTTTGCACTGTTTAGTACCCAGATTCTTAATTTAACGGAAACATTGACAACACTAACACCGCATCACTTTTCGAATTATGCCACATTTAATAATTAATATCGCGCATATTGTTTCAAATAATCCCAATAAATAGGGCATTTTTGAACTTAGGAGAAAGAGTTGCTTCGATTTCCGCGAAGAACATCCGGGGTTGCTATTTAACAATATGAACTTTTACGTCACATCCGAAAAGTGCGCAGCGCCATCTACATGTGCGACACAACATAAAGTCCGGAATCAAAATAAAAAAACGACGTGTCGCAGGATTTTGACCACAAATTAACGATTTCGAAAATAATGAATTTATCCGTTACTTTCTGAGCGCACTGTATATTAAGTATTAAGAAAGATAAGGCTTGTTTACTGGTCGATGACCATGTTTCAGGACTAAAGGCTGAACTTTCCATCTCCTAATAAATTTATTGGCCGAATAATATTCTTGGAAAGCATTGTTAAGACAATCATATCCTTGGAGCTTACCTTACGAATAAATTTATTGGGAGATGAATAGACCGAACCTAAGCGACAAAGCGTCCGATATCTCTTTTTTTTCTTCTTTGCTTAAGTTAGCAAAACGAAATTATGGAATAGTCATGGTTTCTCTACCGTTCTAGAACAGTAAGAATCAGTTACCCGTCATTTTTATTTTTAACAACCATTGCAACAAATTATAAAGGGTAAAATCAACCTACCAATCTAATTTCAGTATTTTTGCAGTCGTTATTTTCATTACTGGAGCATTACAAACGATTTTTTCACACAAATAATGAGTGTATCATTATTTCTGACTTAAAATTATTTCGAATAAATGGTTGTAAGTTCCGTAAAGGAATCTAAGAATTTAATCTGCAATTAAACATTAATATGAGTGCTACACCTATTATTTACAATGGAAATATTAGACTATTTAGAAATGTCACAACAATGTATCAAAGACAAGAATATGAAAATTGCTAGGAGCTTTTTAAACCAAAGTATATCGTAGCTGCCTTGAATAAAAATTGTATTATTGTGCACTCATTGACTATCGGGAAGAATGAAACAGATGCAAAATCATTGAAACTTATCTAAGTTTGCTAGCAGAACAACGAGTTACAACTATATTTTAAATCAAAAAATCCTGTTACGTATTTAATTGGAAAACGTTTCTTTTTGATAACGTTCGTCATTTTGTCAAATTTACTAACTAAAAATAGCAATTTATTCTTAGGTTGAATGCTTCCAATTCACTATTTCGCAAATTTTTACGCATCTCTAAATGCATTTAAATTAACGTATGTAACTTTCGTACACATCTCTTATTTAGTTCAAATAAATCAAATTTAATACATTCAGCGACATCTCTAAGATTTCGGATCATCTAACATAAAATAGTTAAAAAGAAACCTGGGATCTGTTAAGGTCAAATAATACAGATACATACAATAAATACATATTTTCTACACATTTTTAACTTTTGGCAACAATGATTAGATACAAATTTTCTCAAGTTTGTAAAATTGACTTTTACGGTGTTGGCCAATTTTTCTTCCTTCCTTTTAAGAACGCCTTTGATGGTGGATGTTGAGTTTCTAGAGAATTTTTCGTTTTTGGTTCTGGATGCTGAAGCATCATTTTTTTGGGAAATTCTCACTTAAAGTAATACTTGGTTAAGTAAAAGTATTACTAACGCTTTTAAAAGGCGGATATAATTGAAATTATTCATTCGTCCACATCTTCGGTTTTCGAATATAAAAGCATTCAATACTAATTCTTTACATATATAGACACTTCAATCGAAATTACGTTGAATGTTCACTACCGGCTCGTTTGTCACCTGTAAGAGCATCTCTGTACTACCTATGTAAGAGCATCTCTGTACTACCTACGTAAGAGTATCTCTGTACTACCAATGTAAGAGCATCTCTGTACTACCTACGTAAGAGTATCTCTGTACTACCTATGTAAGAGCATGTCTGTACTACCTACGTACGAGCATCTCTGTACTACCCACATTTCTAACATCATTCCTTCTT
The DNA here is from genome assembly GCA_036346205.1 of Vesta saturnalis. NCBI lineage: Eukaryota > Metazoa > Arthropoda > Insecta > Coleoptera > Lampyridae > Vesta > Vesta saturnalis. The sequence continues at coordinate 2,545,170 of JARFJB010001619.1, read as the reverse complement.
AAATTTTCTGCTCACATTTTACTGTTACGTTACATCCAAAGTATATGATTATCGCTGGAAGGCATAAGAGCCTTGCTGACATCCATGACCATATACGTGAAGGCTACTAGATCATTGGAATAGTACCCGAAATTTGCAAGATCAAATAAGTAATAGTTTCAACAATAAACGTCAGATATTTTTTTTCCTTTATCACCGGGTTACACCATTGTGTTTCAAAATTTCAATTACACCTAGGAGGTTCTTAGTGAATTTCTACATCGAAAATAAATGGACTGATTACATTCATTTTGTAATCAAATAATTGACAATTGTTACCTCTTAATTAAATTTGTTTTATTTGTTGTATTTAATGGACTTCCAGCAGTTCACTTTCACAAAATTCTTTTATCTAAAACGGTATATATATATATATATATATATATATATATATATATATATATATATATTGACTAATTCAGTTTTGAATATTTTGCACTCAATCACAAGTAAAACTTCAATTGAATCATTAATAGTGACTTGATAGACCGCACCTAAACAGTTTTAGCTTCCATTTTGTCCTAATTAATTCTAGCTTCTGTGGCTACATTCACCCAACGATTTAACTCCTGTTTTGATTGCAATATACCGGGTGTAACGGTTATCTGTATTACGTGAACTACTGCAAATGTTAAACATTTAATTTCATATGAATTTGTAATTTTTGTCTCGTATTCTTTATGTGTTATGTACATTACTTTTCTTGTGGACAAGGTTGTTCGGGCCAGTTTATTTCCTATAAATTTCTGGACTACTTTGTTTGTTACGGTAGTTATTTACTGTGGACCGAACAAGCTTTCCAATTTACTATATACTGTGTGAAGCGTAAGGCAAGCAAGTTCATTAATTAAATTCTTTTTATTTTTTTTTATCTTACTAAACATCCCAATGGGATTATGTGTTAAATTAGCCAATTCCGAATACGAACAGTAAGATCTTACAACGGCCAGAAGGGGGCATATAATAATTTTATTTTTTTTTTTAATTGAAATTTAAATTATAATTGTCGTGGGCACAAGCTGAGGCTCACTGCTTGCCGTCATGGGCTTTGGTGGAATGTTAATATATTTTTTTTATTTTATTCTTTTGTCAGGATATCGACAATAAAAATTACTTTATCGGGGGAATTGTCAACTCATTTCTACTTCCTCCTTTCATTCTGATTTCTTTCTTTTTTCAACACTTGTTGAGTATTTCCTTATTAAAGCCTGTTGCGCCTACTCATATCCGTTTCCTATCTAACCAGATTACTATCATTTTAAGCTATACCCCCAAAACAACCACGCATCCGAGTGCTCTGCAGTCTTCCGACCGTACGCCTGAGTTTAGTCGAGCCCACTCCCTCTTTTTTATGCCATATGATGGTTAGGCAATCCCACTATGCAAATTGCAACATTATACCATTTATTCCAGAAATACTACTCGAAATATTTAATTATCTGACTACTAAAACTTTCAGTGATGTGCAAAAAAGATTGTGCTCTCTCCATCAATAAAATGGACACCCAAAATGAAACGAAATGGTTTCTAATTTCCACAAACTAATTTATTGAATAACAATTAGTTTGACACACCGTGTCTTCAGATTCAATCTTTAACTAACTTCCAACGTTACAAGTTAGCCGCTTTTTACAATGAAACCTTGGAAAATGTTGGAGATATTGCGAATCGTATATAAATAATAATATTAGGGGGGGATTAAGATAACGTACCATATTACAAAGTTAATGATCTAAAAATTTAACGAAATAAGGGTATGTTGTACTACGGCTGGTATAATTTTTAAAATGTTATTATGAAAATTTAAAAAAGTGAAATAATCACATTATTATGTATAAAAGTAATGTAATCTTATTTTCACAAAGTTATTAGTAGGTACTCAAAATTGTAGCCTGACGCTTGCTCCACCTAATATCAATAAGGCGATAATTGAAAATACTTTCCTTAAAACTATCGTTATTTACAGTGAAATGCCCATACGTTTTATAAGCAGAAATTTTAAGCTACAATGATTGGTTAACGTTTTTATAACTAAGAAATTAGATTAGATAGGTTTCTACTGGCGAAAGGAAAAATTTATTGGCGAACCGTTCGAGCCAGTAAAAACTGTCACCTTGCGTATAATAGAATGTATTTTATTTGTTATTCATTCGCAAATTATATTTAAAATGTAAGTTTATGATATAAATTTATTTATAATGATATTTCTTCTATCTCGTCAGCTGTGGCTTCAAGTATTACTTCGACAACGGGTTACTAATTGGCAAAACACGGTCACACAAGCCCCTGCTGTTAATGATAGTTAACTTCTTTAAATTCGTAGCTTGTAAAACATAACGAGCTACGAAAGCGGTAGATATCGAAAGTAGAAGGGGGCAGTTGATGGACATGACGTCAACAGTGGTGGAGCAATGCGGGGGAGCGGTGGCTTGGGAATTGACTTACGTATGGGGGGTCGTGGTGGGGGTGGGTAGTGGTGAGAGTAAGGGCAAGGTGTGGGGGAAGCGAGGAAATTTTCACGTGATCGGCGGCCATTTTGTGGCCGTGGCTTGTTGGCCATTTTGCCGGTCACTGTGTCAGCCATTTTGTTTTTTCGGCTATTTTGTTTTGGCGGTCATTTTTGTAATTGGTGGGAAAGTTGAAATAGTATTCTAGTAAAAAGACCTTCATACTATCTCATAAAATAGGTATAGGACTCCGGAACTTGTTCTCGTGTCTTCACTTCTCTGTTAGGGCCTCCTTAGTGGGAAAACTTGAAATTTGAAGTAGTATCGGGCCCCCTTATTCAATCTTAGTCATAATTAAAAGTAGTGGATCAAATCAGCCACCAATGGCATTCGTCCTCCTCCAGATCGAACTCAATAAGATCAATCTCAATCAAATCAATCAATCAAGAAGCTGAGCTAACAACTCTTCATAACCTTCAACGATTCTCCCCTGTACATACCTAACTCCTATGAGCAACCGCTTACTTTGTAGATAAAGCTAACCGACATTCAGAGTTGGTACTCTCCCTAAACGGGAGGACACCGGCGTGGAAAAAGAGTCGAACATCAGCAAATTAAATCAATTAATCAAATCGAGCTCAATCAAATCAATATCAAACAAATCAATCTCAATCAACTTTATCAATCAAATCAATTAATCAAATCATAGCTTACAGCTTGCAAAAACCAATTTTCAATTCAAAAATAGCAGTTTGATTTAACTTACAGCTTACAACAACTAACTTTCAAGTGTAAAATACCAAATTGATTTAACTTACAGCTAGCAAAAAAACAACTTTAAGTTCAAAAATACTGATTTGGTTCAACTACGTCCTAGAAATTTTGGTTTTGAAACACAACGTATATTTATAACCAAACTTGAAATCAGCCGTCTATACTATTATACACACTAAGTCGTTATTGAAAATGGACAAACTATCAATAACATCATATTACAGCTTGCAAAAACCAATTTTCAATTCAAAAATAGGTTTGATTTAAACAGCTTAACAACTAACTTTCAAGTGTAAAATACCAAATTGATTTAACTTACAGCTAGCAAAAACAACTTTAAGTTCAAAATACTGATTTGGTTCAACTACGTCCTAGAAATTTTGGTTTTGAAACACAACGTATATTTATAACCAAACTTGAAATCAGCCGTCTATACTATTATACACACTAAGTCGTTATTGAAAATGGACAAATGCCTAGGAGCAAATAAACGAGTTGATTTTAATTATACACTTCATCTTTTATATAACCTTTGTTTTGAAAATTACTTAGGTTTATAAACAAGCTTGAACGCACTAAGTCAATATTGGAAATCGACAAATGCCTACGAACAAGTAAACAAACTACCTTGCATTTCCAATTTTGATAATACACCTGTGATTTGAAACTAACATCATCATCATTATCATTACACAACCATAAAGCCAAAAATACAAAATGATTGCATATAGAAAGTAATGCGAAAGTAAACACTGTTTTTACTTTTGTATGTATTCAAGGTAGAATGAAACATTGTATTCTTTTCTGTACAGTTAATTGTGCGATATGAATCACTTTCGTACATAGTCGTAGGAAAAAGTGATTTAAATAGCTTAAGTTTACTCAGGTTAAAGCCTGTTTACTATTGACTAAGAAATAAAGTATATTATATGCAGGGTCTACCAATTAAGATGCAAATTTTCAATACAAAACTGATAGACAGACTAACAGTGCACAATTTAAAATTGTTTTGAATGATTTAGGGTGTTTCGTAATTCAGGTACGAATCAAACATTGATTTTTTTAAATTGGAACACCTGTATATCATTTTAAATAGAAAAACCCACAGCTTTCTGATTCTTTTAATGTAGGGTTTGAATACATTAACAGGGTATTGTACTTACAACCCCCGGTAGAATAATACACTTTGTAGAAAAATTATGTGTTGGCCAGTTAAGTTTCAGAATATGATCTAGTATCATTACTTATTGATTAACTTGCGGTTTATATACAAATGAAACATCCTGTCTTTTATATCACTAGTGAGATCCTCTGTTACTCCCCTTCAATTTTTGTTAGGGCTTCCCTATACCTAAAGTACGTAGTTATCGGAATATTTTCAGATATTTAATGAAGGTGATTTCAAATCCAGGATTGTGATGTTTATCTGGTAGTTGGGTTTGATAGACGGATTTGGCAATTCAGCTGGTGTTGGAGGATAGTTTGACATCCAAAGACATAAAAAAAATAAATTTATTTAGTTCAACACTTTAACCATTTAATTTATGCTAAATTGAAACTTTCTATATTATAAATGAAATATGATAACAGTAGCTATAACAATACTAACTCAACAATAACAAAACAACAGAAACTAAATTGAAAATAAAAAACATTAAATTAATCCCATTAGGTGTTCAAAGTGACCTCCACCAACGTTAATACTATTGTTACGGTTGATTCTCAAATGCCCAACTTACATTTCGCAACATAGTAGCAATGACACTCCTGAACGCTTCTGTAATTCTAGTTTTGATACCTTTTTTTGTAGTTGGTGGTTTATGATATACAACATAGCCCCACAAAGAAAAGTCGACTTTTGTCAAATCAGCTGACCGAGCAGAGCAATGTTGGTGTCTTACTCCGCCCATCCATCTTTGCAGGAAATAATCATTTAGGTAGTCCTTAATAGGACCGCTATTATGTACAGGTGCACCATCGTACAAAGCCACACGTGTTGCCAGATATTGAGGGGCACTTCTTGAAGAAGATTAGTAGATGATTTTGAGGGAACTATAAATAACCTGCACCATTTACTATTTCTTCAAAAAAGTGTGGTCCTATTACGCGATCCACTACAACTCCAGCACGAACATTCAATGACGATCTTGTTTGGCTGTGTTTCCGTGCTAGATGTGGGTTGGATGTCTGGTAATAGTGGAAATTACGCCGGTTAATTCCTCCATTCTTCGTAAATGTAAACTTATCACCGAACAAAACTAAATCAAAGAAATAAGATTCTTTATTATTTTTTTATTGCGCCTATTCACAAAATGATACTCTGATTTGGAAACCTCTCTCAATTTAATTCTTAGTGTAGTTGGACATGCATTTTATGTAGTGACAAGATTCGTTGCTCTGCACACTGTTCATCATTTATTTTGTGTCTAATTTTTACTTTAACTATGTTAGAACAAAGAAAATAAGCAAAACGAATACCTAAGCAAACCACTGTAGTGTATGTAACCTGTCACATTGACATCTCAGATCCAACGACTGCGTCATAATTACTGAGAAACACCGAATTTATCAGAGTCAACATATCCTTAAATATCCGAAAATATCCCGATGACTATTTACTTTACGTATAGGACCCTAACAAAAACTGAAGGGAAGTAATGGAGGATCTCATTAGTGTTCGATTTGAAATGAAAAAGAAAACGAAATATCCGAGTTTTGAGCCACCCTGTATACAAAACGCAAGTTAATAAATAAATAACGATAAGTAACCATACTAGATCATATTCTAAAACTCACTGTCCAACGCATAATTTTCTTCTAGAAAGTGTATTGTTCTACAGGGCGTTGATATAAGTACACTTTTAACACAAAACAAACCATATTTTTCTAAATACCCTGTATAATGTGGCCTTTCCGAAGTTAAAATAATATGTAAGTATTCAATTTAAAAAACCTAAGTTTGATTCGTACCTGAATTCCATAACACCCTATATAATTTAGGATAATTTTAAATTGTGTACGTTACTCGCTCCACCGCTTTCGTTTGAAACTTTTTTGATATGTACAAAGGAGTTATCGAACTGAGCAACTTGGTTGCTACACCTTGTATACTTGATGACTTCTAAAGCAGACAAAAGCAGAGAGGGGGAGAAAGAGGCAGAACTATCATACCCTACCTACAACACATAAATTACCTTTAATATTTATTGATTCTAATGGAAAATAATTCAAAAATATAACAATTTCTAAGAGAACTAATAAGATACTGAGCTGAATTTTTATACGACAAATTCTTGTCAAATTTTGCGTTTTTTTACAAACCTTATTAGTATTTTGTATTTTATCGTTGTAATGGTACGGAGAACTAGCCAATACTAGCCAATACCATGCAATGCTCCGATGATACGAAAGAAAGGTGGGAAACGGGTTGGTACATGTTTGGTGAATGAGTTATGCTCTATCACAGCTGTTTATCCTACAACCCCATTTCACATGGTTAATCATATTATAATTGTTGGTAGTTTTTATAAGGGATTAAATAAGGGTGTCTAATCCGCCGTTAAATGATCTCTATTGAAAATAAAATCATAAAATTTAGTGTTTGTCCATCATTAAAATAATATGACCACTCTTTTCTATCGGTTAAATAATTCGAATTTGAATGGCTATCTGACTATTCGTCTTGAGAGGGGAAAATATTTCGAAGGCCTGTGTTACTGTGAGAACTCTAAAATGGACCCTAAAATGAATAACGGCCAGAATACGGTAGTAACAGGAATTACACTACAATAAAGAAATGTGACTAAATTGAACACAAGCAAGATGGCAAGAGATAGTTCAAACTGAACCCATACAGATGGGAACATCAAAACTCGCTGAAAACATATCAAACGAGATTATGCGAGCTATTGGGAATAAAGGAGAAAAACCGAAAACCTCATGTAACTGGACGATCTTATACACCTGATAAGTGAACGATAATATACAAAGTTCAGTAACGGTTCACACTAAATCAGAACCCGACGGTGACTAAGGTACACGTTTAAACATTTTTTATTTGTACTTAACAATAAACATTCTTTCATATATGTTAAATTTAACTGGGGTAAACGTTCGAGTGGCAGTACTTAACGACGCTTCGTTGAATTGTTCCATATTCCTCGTTTCCATTATCCACTTATTTCATTTCCTTCGGTCCTGTGCCAAAGTTTTTATTTCATTTAGGGTTTTTCCTCTACTCACTCCAATTTCCTCTATCCTTTATGTCCATATTTTCTCGGTCTTCCTCTTTTTCGTTTCCTTCTCTTTCCTGTCTCTGTCACTTTCTTGACTATTATTTCTGGATCCATTCTTGTTAAGTGACCGTACCAGTTCAATTGTCTTTTCTCCCATTTTGTTCTCGTCATATTCCTTATTTGTGAGTCCCTTACTATCAAATTTAGTTTTTCCCGCTATTTTTCGTAAGTATTTCATTTCAATGGCATTTATTTGGAATTCGTGTTTTTTCTGTGGTATCCATGACTCACTAGCGTATAATATTGTTGGTACTACTACTACATTGTAGACCCTCATCTTTATATTTATGTCTATTTCATTCTTCTGTAGTATAGTTTTATTTACTGCATGGTATATGTTCATTGCCTTTTGTCTTCTCTTCGCTATCTCTAGGTCTAGTTTTACGTCGTTGGCTATCACACTTCCCAGGTAATCGTACACTGTTACTTCTTCCAGTGTTTTTTGTTTCCATAGTATTGCTCTTTCCTCTTCTATTCGATACTTGCCATTTATTATCATTACCTTGCTTTTATTCGTGTTAATTTCCATGTTTAGGTTTTCAATTTCTAATGTCCACACATCTACCATGGATTGCATTTTCCTTTGCATCTTGGCTATTAATACGATGTCATCCGCATAGAGTAGGCTATCTAGTTTTGTGGGTATGAGATTTCTATACCCTATTATCGTTTGTTCTACTTTCTCTCTTGTATTTTTATTAACCTATCCGTTACTATAATGAATATTGGTAGACTTAGGCTATCCCCTTGCTTAAGCCCCTTTTTTATTTCAAATTCTTCTGATGTATGCCCATTTATTTGTACTTTTGCCATTACATTTTGATATATACTTTTTATTAATATTAATTTTCTGTCAATTTTGAGATTCATTGGGCTTTTCCATATTATTTCTCTTTCTATCATTTCAAATGAGGCTCTTACGTCAATGAAAGTTAGACATAGCTGTTCTCCACTGTCCATTGCTCTTTCTATGAGGTTTCTCACTATGCTGATATTGTCGCTTGTTTGCTTGCTGCCTCTAAATGCCGCTTGTTCGTCTTCTAATTTTTTTCTACTTATCTTAAACTACGCAAATTTAAATTTTGACCTTGTATATTCAGAAGCATTTTTGGGAATACAATTGACTCCAATCCAATCAGTTTCACCTTTAATCGAAATAAAATAATTACCACTATACGCTAGAACGCTCCAAATTATCAAGTAACGTAATAACACTAAGTGGCTGTGTCAATGCTAAGATTATAATATAGAGCTTTGAAATAACAAAGAACTTTTAGGATGACACCAAATCTAGTGTTGAAAATTATCACAAAACACAAGCAATAATTTAAATTGAATATGTTTCTGGTGGCGCTACAGTCGGAAGCTTACACAGAACACTAGAAGGGGCGCATCCCCTAAAATTTTGAAAATATATCCCTCACCTGACCAATTCTCATCCAAAACGAACATTAAAATCTTGAAATTTCGCTTCCCACGAAGTTGTAAGGTTTCATGTTTAAAAAACTTACATCTGAATCAACATTTCCTGATACGGTATATCTCCTGAATATATTGGTACACGCGTGGTATCTGTAAGATGTACAGTCAATTTTACACAACCATTAGTAAAGTTTTGTGGATATTTTTTAGGTGAAGAGATACCCACAAGTCGCAAGTTAAGAACTTGATTTATTAAGTCAAGTAAAAATAGGTAAGAAACTAAGACTAGTGAAACTAAGTAACAAGTAAAACTAGCAAAACTAAGAACACGAGTACACAAATACACAAAACTTGAGGGCGTACTATTTTAACTTTGATTTGCATTTATACTAAGTTATAGAACGAAATAATGAAACCGTATTTCTAGAAGATTACATTATCATCTACTGACTTATGTCTCTACATCTTCATCACTTTCATTACGTTACACAAATCACCACAAAGAAAACCTCAATATTGCAGAGTTACTGGGCGCATTCTTTACATGCATATTTGGTGAGTTAAACACGTTAACACCTGAAACATACACTCAAACACTCAAAGAAAGAAACTAGCAATCAAGTAGGCGAACCAAATATGTAAGCTCGCAAATAGGCAGTTACTCAATTCAAATACGCAACCTCCAAAACAACCACCCTTCAACAATTAAACATGCAAGAAACAAGCAAAAAGCATACCAAAGAAATTAAAACATACACAAAAAACTGGATGCCAACAGGTACATTCGCAAAGGAATAACACACAAATAATCTAACGTTACAAGCAGTATCTTGAGTAGGAATCGTGATGGGCGGGTGTTGTGCCTTACTCGGAGTGTGGTATGATATATTGAAACCTAACGTCCATTTCGGTGAGACTGTAGATATAACGGGTAGTCAACAATAGTAATAGGACTTAACGTTTTTTATTCGGTGCCTAATTATACCAAATTTTTATTATTTATTCAACTTGAGACTTGCTCACTAAAACATATAATTAGTACCTGTTCGTATTAGTAAACATTCGTGTGTTCTGTTTGGGTGAAGAAGGGCGTATTTTGCATAGATTCCAATTTTTGCATTAAGTTAGTTATTGAATTTGTTTTGTTTGTGATCAAGTAGGAAAGGGAAGGGTGTGAGTGACGGCGGAGAGGTGAGAGGGCACGAAATCATTTCATTTTAAAATAGTGTATATTAATTTAAGTAATAGCATTGCAACTTTGTATAAACATTACTTATCGTGAGCGTTAGAGATAGAGGATATCCTTTAACCTATATTGGTTGATATACGAGGGGTCGTTTTTATATTCTCGGACTAGACATGATAAGAGTAGATTAGAACAACAGAAATTTATTTTTCCACATAGGCCCCTTGCTTTTCAATACATCGTTTCAATAACATCTTTAACCCATTATAAAAATATTCTTTTGGTTTGCTCGCCAAATGGCTTTCAACAGCCGCTATAAGTTCATCACCGTCCCTAGATTTTCTTCCTCTTAGTGTTCTTTTGAGATCTGGAAACAAAAAATAGTCACTGGGGGCTAAATCTGGACTATAAGGTGGATGATCAATTTCTACAAAGCCACATTTAGAAATTGCAGCTTTTGAAAGTCTTGGCTTATGGGCTGGTGCATTATCATGAAGCAGCAGGACACTTCGCGTTAGTTTTCCGCGTCTTATCAGTTTAATAACATCTCTGAGACGATGCATAAACTTGCATAATACTCTTCTGTGATTGTACCACCCTTCTTCAGATAATCAATCATTAAAATTCCTTTGCAATCCCAAAACAGTTATTTTTCCCTCAGAAGGGGTGACTTTAAACTTTTTAGGAGGACTCGAACCCCTATTATCCCACTGCATCGACTCAGGATCAAAATGATGGACACTAGTTTCATCTCCGGTGATAAGTCGCTTGATAATTAAATCTGGTTCGTCCCCACAAAGCGCCAAAAATTCTTCACACTTCTCCATTCGAGTAAGCATTTGAAAAGGCGTAAGCATTCGTGGAACCCATCTCGCACTGACCTTTGTCATGTCAAGTAATCGTGTAAAATTCTGAAAACTGTGGTTTCTGAAGCTCCTAGTAAAGACGCTAATTGTCGCTTCTTTAATCTCGCATCTTCCAATATCAAACACTTGGTTTTTTCAATAACATCCGAAGTGATCATATCAACAGGTCGACCTGGACGGGGATCATCATCTAGTGATTCTCGACCATGTTTAAACAATTTTGACCATTCACAAATAGTCGACTTGGAAGAGCAATTATCCCCGTATATAATCAACATTTCTTCACGAATAACTTTTGGAGATTTTCCTTGTTTTGTAACAAACTTTATAACAGCTCCATATTCAAATTTGTCCATTTTGAGACGTTACAACGCAAACTGAGAGATATTAGAACTAATAATTCTGCAATTGTTTTGTAAATTGTCAAACACGTTAACATGGCATATGTGATTCAAAATCAATAAAATGAAAAATTACATTAACATTATAAATTGTCTAGTCCGGGAATATAAAAACGACCCCTCGTACAAAATATTTTAATTTAATTTGAAATTATTGTTAAATTACTGTGTTTGGGACGTTAGAAACGCGAAAGGACAATAAAAGAAATCGTATAGAGACAAGGGAAAGAGGGAATGAAAAAAGGGAGAGGGAAGAAAAGGAAGCGGAAAGGTAAAGAGTATTTGGAAAACGGGAGAAAATAATAAGGTCACCAGACATAAAAAAGACAGGACAGGAAACAGGAGGGAACAACTCAATAGCGGAAAGAGGAAGGAAGAGAAAGAAATGGAGGAAATAAAGGAATTAATTCGAGAGATGAGGAAACATGAAGGGAATAAGGTGCGACATCAAAGAAATGAAAGAGAAATGGGAAAAAGGGAAAAGGAAGAACAACATCGTACTGAAGGGGTGGAGAAGCAAAGAGACAACAAGAGTTACAAGTGATGATGGAACAGAAACTAAATGTAAAAGTAGAATTTGAAGAAGTGACGTTGATAAACAGGGAGAGGAAAACTGAAAAGTGGTATCGGAAATGGAGAGTTGGGGGAGAAGCAGGGTGGCACGGAAGAGAAAACTGAGGGATACACGAATTTATATAGACCACCACCTAACAAGGCAAGAAAGGAGAGTACAAAAAGAAATTATGAACAGAGCGACCGAAAGAAGAGCGTAGGGAAGAAAAGTTTGGGTGGGGTACAGAAAAATGACAATAGCTGGAGAAAGATAAACTAAAAGAAGAGACGGGGGAGACAGGGGGACGAAGAGCGATGAAACGGCAAGGGAACGGAAAAACGAGCAAGGGAAAAGAACAACAAAGGCAACGAAAGGAAAGTAGGGAAATAATACAGGAAGAAACGACCGAGCAGGACGTGGTGGGATTGCAAGAGGCATGGATGGAGGAAAAAGAACGGGAGTGGTAGGAAAGGGAGATGCCAGGAAAGATTCTCATGGGTGGTGCCGTACGCAGAAAATGGTAACAGAAAAGGAGGTCAAAGGGGGGTATATTAACGAGAATAAGAATAAAATAGTTGAAACAAGAAGAAAAGGAGAAAGTGCCACAAAGAAGAGGAATTATACAAACGAATATACAGTAGGAAAAAGTAAAAATGAACATAATGATGATATACAGTAGAAAGAAGTAGAAGAGATGATAGAAGAGAGAGAGAGAGAGTAGAAAGAGAGAAAATAATGATAATAATAGGAGGGGACTTTAACGCGTGAATAGGGGAAGAGAGGGAATACAAGAAAAGAAAGGGACGAGAAAGAGACAGACAAAGGATACAGTGCTAAAAATAGAAAAAAGGAACTGCTGGAAGTATGCAATGAAAGGGATGGGAAATAATGAATGGGAATAGAGAGGAAAGAGAAATGGGGAGTACACGTACATAAGAAGAACGGGAGAATCAATAATAGACTATCTAAGAATTAATTCAGAGGCTGGAGAGGAGGTGAAAGCATTCAGGGTAGAGGAGAGGATCGAATGGGACCACCAACCCTTGTAACTGATAACGGAAGGGAGATAAAGATAACAGATAGTAAAAGAAGAGGAATTCTTAAATAAGAAGTTATGGACAGAAGATTGTATAAAGAGAAAATGGAAAAAAACAATATGGGAAGGTGAGGGAGTACAAGAAAGTGTGGAAGAAATGAGAGAGAAGATGGAGGAAGCAACGGAGAAAGTCAATTTTAAAAGATGAAAAAGGGGAGAAAATGCGATGGAAGGGGTGGTGGGATAGAGAACGCAGGAAGACCAAGACGAAGGCAAGAAGAACACTAAAACTCTGGAAAAAAGGGGAGGTAGAAAAAGAATATAAAGAAGCAGTAAAGAAATACAAGGAAACATGTTAGAGTAAAATGGAGGAAAACAAAAATGAACTGGAAAAGCAGAGGATATAAAAACGGAAGAAGACGTATGTAAATATTTAAAGAAATAAAAGAGGAGAAGATGGACACAAACGGGAATACAAATTAACGAATGGGAGAGTGAGAGAAAATAAAAGAAGAAGAAGTAATAGAGACAATACAGAAGGTGAAAAAAGGTAAAGCGGCGGGAGAAGATGGGCTGCAAGGTAAAAAGTGGGTATATGGAGAAGAAGGAAAAGGAGGAGAAAATGATGACGGAAATAATAAACAAAATATGGAGAAGGGAACGATTCCCGGAGAGATAGAGCGAAAGACATATTCCCAGTATACAAAAAGGGAAACAAAGTGGGAAATATAGAGGAATCACAGTGCTAAACACGGCAACACCAATTTTGCAACCGAGGTTGTTTAAAGTTGCGATATTTGTCTGCACACCATCTGATGTTAAATATTTAACAATAATGCCAATTTCCCACAAACAAGCCCTCACTATTTCCGTTTGCAACTAGGCATCTACCCGAGAAAATCTTCTGCATAAGAGTTTTAACTTTTCGGCGCAACTTATCCACCGTGTGGTCAGGCCGAGCCTGAGTCCCCTCATCAACCTTTTTTATTCCTACTGTTGATGTTGATGGTAAACTTTCATCCACATCTACGTGTTTTTTTCTCAAGAACATCACATTCCTAAAAACAATAATGACAATAAAAAGTAACAACAATTAAGACATCATATTTGTTAAACAATAAGCTTACATATTTAAAGATCTTTCGACGGGACTTGGAGGTGTTTGACATTAAATGTTTTGGAAATGCGAAAATTATTGGAACAACGGCAACTTTTAAAATGTTTACTGCGACATCGACTTAATCAAATGGGAAATGCTGCCCACAAAGGCGGCTAGATTTTGATGGGCCACAATTCTCTCGCCGAATAGCATTAACCCATAATTTACAGATTTCACGCCGCTTAAACGGAAAACTGAAAGTCCAAAACCAATCGGCATTATTAACTTTAATGGATATTTTTTTAACTTAATAGGAAAAGAATAATTGTCTCTTCTACACTTTTGCCACCTATAAATGGGAATTCCTTTGGTATTATCCTGCCCCTTTTTGCAGTGGTATGCCACACAGTATTTCACCATAATGTTTTCTATTTCACTAACCGATCTAGTAGCGTAGTGATGACACGATCTGCTTAGCATTCGGGAGGTAATGGGTTCCCGTTACCGTCTACATTGTATGAGGTTTTTTCAGGGGGTTTTCCTCATACACATGTAGCAGCATGATCACTGCGTATATGCACACCATGTGCGGCTACTTAGGCGAATGCTGGGGTAGTATTTTCCCCTTCAGAACCCTAACTCCGTTCCTTCCAATCCTATCCTGGCCACACACATCTTTAAACCCACCATACATGTATACGTACTGTATGTATGTATGCTGGGAAGCCATGATTGTGGCTGAAGGAGCTCAGAAAGCTCGAGCAGCTCGGAAATACGTGGCCTTTTCCTTTTCCTCTATTTCACTAAAAACTAAAGTTATCGTCTATGCAATATGCAAGGTTCTGAAGTGGTATAAAACGGCACTTTGTTAATAGGAAACACGGTATCTAAGAACGGGTCTAGTTTGAGGTTATGAAAACCTTGAAAATATCTTAAAAATGAATGTAACCAGATTCCCTACACGCAGTCAAAATGAAGATTTTTCTTAAACTTTGAAATTTCACAATAACACAATTACAGCATAATAAGCAATATAGCCGCGGCCATCCCAGTCCGTGTAGAGTTACTGACCTTACATTTGTTTATTAATTGTAGTGCCTCCAACGCACTTATCATAGATTCCTTCCACGGTACACAGTCCGAATGTATAACCCTGAATTTAACGAAAAATCGGGCTAAAAACCACCAGCGTAAGACCGTTAAATGTGTGCACATACTCCCTGCCATCCATTTACATTGGTTAGTACGTCATCTTCAATAATCTAAACTACTATTATATATATTCTTTTTTATTTCTTATTGTTCATACATTTGTCTTTGTGATAACTTTTTTTCTATCGATTGCGTCTTTAATAATCCATTAGTTATATGTAACTTATGTAAAAGTTCTTTAATCTTATTTTTGTAATTTGCTTCCATTTCGATGCTTTAACAGACATATTAACAAACGCGACTTCATCTCTGATGTCGATTATAGCCATTAAATCACGGAACATTTTTCGATCATTTTTAGGTTGGCGAAGCTTGATCCGGAATTATGTCAGGCCTGTCACTCTTACAAAATGTGTCAAAAACAGGATGCGTCCAGTGGAAAACTGTAATGTGAACAAATTCGCGACCGTATTTTCACGTATTTCAGGAGCGTACAATTCCTTTCAAAAGTTTCGCGTACACTTTCAAAATCAAATAACAACGATTTTTCAAAATTTAGCTGTGCGGATGGGTAATTTTGAGATTAGATTAAAGATGATTTTGACAGAATTAACAAAAATTATGACCTGTTTCTCAGGACACAAATTATACTGTCTTACATAATAATTATAGATAAAAACCAATGACTTTTACAAATAATTTTGTAAAAATTAGTGATTGTTCTAGAAGGTAAGGGAGATTTATTGTTGCTGCATTTTGACTTATCAAACTTTTAAATGTCAGAGTTGATTAATTACAACCCTGATTTATACAACACACAATGGGTGACACCAAACTTTTGAAAGCAAGGGTACATGTAAGATTACATTGATTATCTTCCATTTTCGTGTTTTGTGACAGAATTTCGTCACAAAACACAAAAAGGCGAGTAGATAAAATTTTCACTTTTAAAATTATGACACTAAAAATTTTTATTCAAAAACGCAAAAAGGCCAAATTACAAAAAGTAGCATAAAAAAATGTGTTTCATAAGACCTTGAAGCACTCATTCTTTAAACAACTCGTGGCTGCACCACTCGTTTTTTTTAAACTTAAATTTGTGCTTCAACACTGGTCTTATGAAACTTGTTTTTTCATATCCTATTTTGTAATTTACTGACATTTTGATTCTTTAATAAACATATTAAGAAACGCGACGTCATCATCTCCGATGTCATTATAGCCATTAATTCACGGAACATTTTACGAAAAGTGTTTAGGTTGTCAAAGCTTGATACATGTCACTCTTATAAAATATGTCAAAAACAGGATGCGTCGAGTGGAAAACTTTGGTGTGACCAAGCTCGCGACAACATTTTTGGCAATTGCACGTATTTCAGGGCGCGTACATGCAAGATATTTTGTTTATCTTCCATTTTCGTGTTTTGTGTCAGAATTTGGATAACACAAAAGGCGACTAGATTAAATTTTCAATTTTAAAATGAAGACATTACCAACCGCCACAAAAATCGCTAAATCAATTAAAGTAAAAATGTTTGTTTAAAAACGGATAAATTACAAAAAAACGTGTTTCATAGGACCTTGAAGCACTCATTCTTTAAAAAACTGTTTTTTTTAACTTCAATTCGTGCTCCAAGACTGGTCTTATGAAACTTGTATATTAACCCTTTCAACCCTGAGTTTTTTTTGTTCAAAATAAACTAATTTTTGATATATGTACTTGATCATGATCCCAACAAGATGTCCTCCAGTAAAATTTGCGACCCTTCCTCCATAGCTCTTCAATCTACAAAGGTGTGGCAAATGCCACCACTAGGTATAATGGAATAAAAACAAAGTAATAACTGAAATTTACGTTTTATTTCATTTTCAGTTACAGTTTTTGAAATGAAATGGTAATTTTTAAAACACTGAACACGTGAACGTCCTCCACATGTCTCCAGCTTACACGCAAATGTCATTTAACGGTTGTCGGGATTTATCGATCGAGGATGTGTTCTTAGTGTAGGTATCCACTAAGAAAGGGTTTTTTTTGAAATTCCACCCCTAAGAGGGTGGAATTTTTTTGTGAAACTTTTTATTCTATGGGTCGATTGACTCGAAAATTGGTAAACATACTCTTCAATTAAAATTATGAGACACGTGTATCACACAATTTTAATATCGCCTCCCCCCCCTTCTAAGATTGCAGCAACGCGCGTAGGGTATGGCTAGTAATTAAATATTTGTTTGTCTATTTTAAAAAAACTGAGAAAAAGCAAGTTTCATATCAAATTTAGCAGGAGCACCTAGTGGTGGCAATTGCGTACAAGAATTTCGAGGACCTAGTACAATGAGTATTGTGAAAAAATAATTAGGCATTTTCAAGTACGTCACACTGACGTCACAAGCTCCGCCTCTAACGGCTGATCTTGGACAACTTGTGTTAGCGTTTCATAGGAACCTAGGTTTTTTGCTGTGATTTTTGAGTGTTTTCTCCAGAAAAAATCATGATAATTGATTTATTGTAGCGTTAGTATATAATGTTAATATATTTCATAGTTGATTAGTGTATTAGTGTATATTATAGTTGGGTTAGATTTTATGAACACGTATTCGTGCATTTACGACATTGCAGTAGAAATTTGTAAGTATTTTGATACTTGCTTTAATAAAGTAAAGCCCACGTGAAGGTAAATTCCAGAAAAATGGTATTAAGTGATTCTGTCTGCTTGTGAAATATAAGATATCAAGCTTGCTGGTGTTATCCCTACGAGAACTTTAATAGTGTTATGATGTTTATAGGTAGACCAAGTTGTGTACTGTATTTCCAATTTTTTTGTCTTGTGCAATTTAATTTCAAAGCAATATATAATTATGGTGAATCTATTGCCAAATGCCTGTTTAAAACATTGCTTTTATTAAGTGGTCTCTTTAAGGCTATAGAATAAATTTACTAAGCCGAAAGTACATTACATTTAGTGTCGAATAGAAAATTCTAAAAATAGTTGGGATGCTAACATGAAAATTAAAAGTAAAATCTAAAATTAACCTGAGTTTTATTAACAGTATCAAGAAATGATTGAACTTATTTGTAATAACTGCATGTGGTGCTATTTTGATATATATTACCACAGAAACATTTTCACCGCCTACGATTTTCGATAAAGTTGTCAGAAAACAATCACATCCCATAAGAACGTATGTTAAAGTTGTCCAACATCAGGCAAGGTTATACGTTGTGACGTCACTTGAAAATGCCTAATTGAATCTTTTTACCGTTTCACTAATCATTATACTAAATACTAGAATTTATAATTATAATTTATAGTTACCAATGATATTTTTCAAGTTCAAAACATCCATGTTTGTTTACCACTATGTAACATTTCTTATAAATCGTAAAAACAATCACATGGCTGAAGCGAACAAACATTTTACTATTATACTATATTGTGCCGACATCTTACGGTTAGGTCTAACACCAGTTACCCTTGCGAAGGTTAGAGTACTGTAAACATAGCGGTGGCAAATGCCACCAGCAGGGCTGAAAGGGTTAATATACTATTTTATGTCTATTCATTTTGTAATATATCCCTATAACACTAACTTAAAAGTGTTATAAATGACGCTATCCGCTCTAGAAGAAAACCATAAAAGAAATCTTACGAGATAACATTTAGTGCACCTAAAGTATAATTTATTAGTAACTACAAGGCTTTCTATTTAATTTAAATGGTTTTTCCGATTGTTAAATAATTGGTTTTTTTTCGTTGATTAGATGCATATAAAAAATTCAACCTAATCTATTAAAGTAGTTTTTTTCTGTTTGAAATATAAAAATAATGGGACCTTTTTGCACTGAAAGTTACAGATTTCCTAACTTACTACGTTTAAATATACTTTTGACCTTTATCCTCTATCTTGTTACAGTGTTCTTAAATTCTGAAAGTATCCGGCTTAAAGGTTTTATAATTATTTTAATTAAATAATAACGATGTTTAATTAGTGTTTTATTTAAATGGAATGTTTGTAAAATGCTGTATAGGTATAGTTTTACCTAAAATAGATAAAAAGTATCAGAAAATGTATAAATTGTAATATGTAAGCAAATTTAGTGGTTGTTTAGTAAATTAATTTCCCTGACATTCAAACTAGCTAAACTTTCCAGACTTCCCACAAATGTTATACAAATTAACATGTTCCGCTAAGAATACATCTGATTATTGTTTCAACGCCGTCTTAATATTAACTTTCACCACTTCATAATCTTAGACAATTTGACATAAATTAATGTTATGTAGAAAGATTGTTCTTAGTAAAAGAAGAATTAAATTAAGTATACTTAGTAATAACCACGAATGAAAAACAAATCCCCACGCAAATATAAAAGTATCGACAATGTTGGACTACCTAGGTTACCGTAGATTTATATGATATAATAATTTTCTTTAATTAGTTACCTGTTGCCTGAAGATCGGGACGGGTTCATTTGTAAAGTACAGGAAATAGACGCTATTTAATAAAATGCATTGAATTGACTTCATCATTAGAAAGCCTTAATTAAATACACAGGGTGATTCATAATATGTGGGAAAATTTTGAAGGGCGTGTTCTGAAGTAATACAACATTTAAATTTTTTGTTTCTGAATTTCATTTCGATTTATTTGAATTAATATTAAGATAGATATAAACAGAGTTTTTTGTGTTATTGGATTATAGTCCTACCAGTACCTAAGCGTATTTATCTGAATTATGTAGAATGACTTTAATATATGAAAAGTAAATGGACTTTATTTATTATAAAAATTAACGATTTATGAATATATTTCTACACCAGATTTGACGTTTTTATATTTTTGTTTTAGGTTAAATATGTGTTGTTTATTTGTTTACTATATGAATGGTGTCGAGACTAAAAGCCGGCCGTTGATGCTCAAAAGGGGACCTTCGACTTCCCAAACGTCAACAGGTACCATCCCTCGCAAGGAGTGAATGTATCGATGGTAGCGGTTGGTGTCGGATGATTTTCTTATCAGTCGCGGAGCTGGACTCCACGTTTAATCCCTTATCCCGCTTCAGCAGTAAATGTCGATTTTTTTATATACGCCGGTCCTCCTTGGCCCGGACCGCAACACGGTCATGTCAGAGTGTAGTTGCTGCCCACCCATTTAAGGTTCAGGTTGGGTGAATGGAACAGTATGAATTATAACGTTTTAAACAGATTTACCCAGTATTTATTACGTTTCAATACACAAAAATTAATATTCCATAAATTACTCAAGATTATTTCTACCTACACACATAGCTAGCTTTTGCTTGGGAATTTATATGACCAATTTTTTTTATTAAAATCGTATTACGCCACTGAAAGGGGATGATAACAAATTGTGGATATGTTAAAACATTTTATGTAAATACATCATTAATTATTTAAATTCAATATAATATATATATATATATATATATATATATATATATATTTAAAAGGTACATAAATATGTATGTAAGGTATATACTATCACCTGTCAATCAAAATATGAATATATTTGATCAAAATTATAAAAGATTGAAATGAAATAACGTGCATTCAGTAGCCCACATTTTCTTTAACAGAATTCTGATATTAATGTTGAAAGTAACATGTCATCTAATTTATTTTTGAAAAATTTATAAATTTGCGTAGTTCTGATTAAATTGTCATTAGTAAGTTTGAATGTAAATTCAATTAATTATTTACGCATTTGCAATAAATTTTTTCGTAGTCCAAGGGAGCGGTAATCTAAGTTGGACGTGACGTAAGTAACAAAAAGCTACTTCATCTGTATAAATTATAACTATTGGACGTTTTAAATATTGGCAGAAAAGGACAAGTAAGAGCCACTTAAGTCAATCTTGAATAAAAGGTGGTCGTTAGAAATCTATTTGTGGTCGTATTTTGAGAGCTATTAGTCACATAAAGCTCTCTGACTTGAAGCAAAAAACGGTAGTGCTATACCAGGCCTCAAATATGTTAGAACCCACTAAACAATTAAAAAATTGTGTGCTGAACTCGCTCTATACTGGAATTGTTTTATAATTATATAACAGATTTCCAATAATTCTGAAATAAAGTTAAAATGTTTGCTTTAATAATAAACACCTCGCAATTAATTTGTAGAACAGCGGCTAATTGGAGAGTACCTTCATCAAGAAAATAAGTAACATACAAACACTGTCTATATAAATTAATATAACCAGAAAACAATTATAAATTTCAAATTTCGGAATTTAAAAATAAACATTACACAATTATTGAAATAAGTGATCGATTAGTGAAAAAATCAATCGAATTCGCTAATAATTGGATATTGATAGACACATAGGATTATCGCTCAGATTACCTCATATTTAACGTGATGTGATAGAGAACACTATGAAACCTGAATCATGCCGGATCAACAACGAAGAAAAGTAAGACATTTCCTTTTTTGGATGTAGTATGTTATTGTCGCATTTTTTTACATTTTTTCTTGCGTAATATATATATATATATATATATATATATATATATATATATATATATATATATATATATGATATTTTCATATATATATCATTCATTCATATCTCTTGGACTAAACTAGAATTTAATATTACAGATCATGACAAAAGATAATACTTACATGTGAGGTTAATCGTTATGTAGCATAATAATAAGCAAACACAAATAACCATCATATTGATAACTAACTTTACACTTATTTAAAATTAAAACATTAATTATGTTATTGTAAAACAGATATAAAGTAAACTACAACAATGAACTATTCAATATTACTAGGTATTATGCTCAAAAAGAGAAAACATTTGAACTTTATACAACATAAGATAGTAACAACAACAATTGTAACGTTAATAACAAAATAATACGGGAAAAGAAACATTTTTATAAAATATTTTACAACAACAACTATTTTATTTTGACTAATACAAAACTGATAAGCATTAAAAATTCAAAATCATAATAAAAAACAAACAACTAGCAACCCCAAAAAACAAAGTAATAGACAGGCAGGCAGACAGAAATACAGACAGAGAGATAGACAGACAGACAGACAGACAAAACCGACAGACAGACAGGCAGGCAGACATTGTAATTTATTGAATGGGAGAGTTTATTAGTATGCTCCGATAGAGCACAGGACAAAACTCCTCTACGGGAATCACTTTTATAGGACATGTTGTACAAAGTTCAAATGTTTTCTCTTTTTGAGAATAATACCTAGTGATATGGAATAGTCCATTGTTGTAGTTTACTTTATATCTGTTTTACAATAACTTAATTAGTGTTTTAATTTTAGATAATTGTAAAGTTAGTTATCAATATGATGGTTATTCTTATTAGTGTTTGCTTATTACTATGCTTCACGACGATTAACCTCACGTGTCAGTATTATCTCTTAAAATTAGTCTTGTCATCATCTGTAATATTAAATTGTAATTTAGTCCTGAAGAAGATATGAGAATATATCCAAAGCTTGACCATAAACAAAGAGTTTGCGTTTTATTTGTATAAGGCCTAATTGACTGCAACCCCACTTAGGAGTAAATTTATACTTTCTTCCTACAAAAAAATGTTTTTCGTGTTTTGTTATATATATATATATATATATATATATATATATATATATATATATACAGGGTGTCCCAATAGTGCGTATTCGGTCGATAGCTCCTTAGCCATTAAACTTAGAAGATAAGTTTAAATACGAAAGTTGTCTATTTTTATAAGCTGCATAATCTAAAAATAGTTTGGTTTCTACAGGGTGTAATAATAAAAGCGGTGCAATATAGAACTTTTGATTTTTAAACAGAACACCCTATATATTATCTTATTTTTCGATTCTCCTTATAATTTTACATCTTTTTTATAAGAATTACTTACAAGCTAAATCTTACAGTTTTTGAGATATTTGCAAAGTTAGCTAAAAACTGACATTTTTATGTAGTATTTCAAGTAGGCGTATCTCAGTTATTTTTAAAAATAAAAAAATAATCTTTGATATAGAATTTATTCATACTTTATTCTATTGTCAAAATTGGATTTCAATATACAGACTGATCACATGCTATATCTTCATTTTTTTAAATGGCACACCCTATATTTTTTTAATGCCTTGTCTTCGTCTATTAATCGGCTTTCATTTCTATTAAATATGTTGTATACCTATCTGTAATAGTTTCGGAGATATTTAAGTTTGTTCAATTTTTTTCGTTGATAACACTGAGGAAGAGTAAAATTAGTCGGTCAAAGCAAGCTATGAATACATAAGAAACTAAAAAA
Source organism: Vesta saturnalis (assembly GCA_036346205.1). NCBI lineage: Eukaryota > Metazoa > Arthropoda > Insecta > Coleoptera > Lampyridae > Vesta > Vesta saturnalis. The sequence goes on along the minus strand of JARFJB010001619.1, from coordinate 2,521,594 downwards.
CATATTAACGGAAATACAAACACTTAAAATTATAATAAATGATCAATGTGACCACCATTTTGTTGCTGGCAAACATGAAGTCTTTGAATAAACGATTGATAACAAAAATTAATTCAACAACGCAAATTTGAAAATGCTAATATTTTCATTTTTTTAAATAGCACACCCTATATTTTTTAACGCCTTGTCTTCGTCTATTAGTCGGCTTATTTTTATTAAATATGTTCTATACCTATCTCTAATAGTTTCGGAGATATTTAAGTTTGTTCAATTTTTTTCGTTGATAACACTGATGAAGAGTAACATTAGTCGGTCAAAGCAAGCTGTGGATACATAAGAAACTAAAAAATATTAACTGAAATACATAAATTGTAATTATAATAAATATTGTATGAAACCACCATTTTTAAGAGATATTTGAGATGTTTTTAAACGATTCATAGTAAAATTAAACAATTTAATCAAAAAAGCCTAAAACAAAAGATGAACGAAAACAAATGAAGAAATTAAACTTGTCAAACAGTGCTAATATTTGTGTAGTATTGTATACTTACTTCCTAAATTACAAAATGAATTTTTCGAAAGAAGAACTTGTTAATATGATTTACGTCCTTGGTGAAAGCGATAAAAATTGTCTTTAGCTTATCGAATTTATAAGCAAAAATTTCCAAATGCACGACACCCGCAAGTTTCAGCATTTGCAAGATTGAAAGAGCGTTTCGAGCAAACAGGCAGTATTCATTACGAAGACAATTTAGAACGAGAAAGAACCGCAATTAACGAGGGTAATGAACATTTAGTTCTTCAATCCGTGATTGAAATCCTCACGTTTCTTGCCGACAATTGGAATTAGAAGTTGGAGTTTCAAAAACATCTGTTAATAGTATAAATATAATCATCAAATGTCAATTAAATATCTAATGATTAAACTTCAATCTAATAATTTAGCACTATTTTGATCTTTTACTGATGAAGCTACAAATGGATACGTTAATAGACATAATTTCCATTATTACGATACTGAGAATCCCAGATTTATAATTCCTGTTGATCATTAACACCGCTGGTCACTTAATATTTGGGCCGGAATTATTGGGGAAAGAATTACAGGATCATATTTTGTTGAAAACACGGTCAATGGATATTCATTTTTAAACTTCTTGCGCAACGAATTTGAAACTTTTATTTACCTTTAAAAACCCTTAGAGAAATGTGGCTGCAATTAGATGGCGCTCCTCCGCATTTTAGCAGAAACGTTAGAAATTATTTAAATATCCAGTTTCAAAACAAATGGATTGGAAGAGGAGTGCCGATCTCCTGGCCTGCAAGATCGCCTATTGTTATCAACCGTTTATTCAAAGACTTCATGTTTGCCAGCAACAAAATGGTGGTCACATTGAACATTTATTATAATTTTAAGTGTTTGTATTTCAGTTAATATGTTTTTTAGTTTCTTACTTATTCATAGCTTGCTTTGACCGACTAATGTTACTCTTCTTCAGTGTTATCAACGAAAAAAATTGAACAAACTTAAATATCTCCGAAACTATTAGAGATACGTATAGAACATATTTAACAGAAATGAAAGCCGACTAAAAAAATATAGGGTGTGCCATTAGAAAATGAAGATATAGCATTTTCAAATTTATGTTATTCAATTAATTTTTGCGATCACCGTGTATATTGAAATCCAATTTTGACAATAGATTAAAGTAAGCTCATGTATGAATAAATTCTATACCAAAGATTATTTTTTTATCTTTAAAAATAACTGAGATACGCCTACTTGAATTACTACATAAAAATGTCAGTTTTAGTTAACTTTGCAAATATCTCAAAACTGTAAGATTTAGCTTAGTAATTCTTATAAAAGATGTAAAATTATAAGGAGAATCGAAAATAAAATAATTATAGGTGTTCTATTTAAAAATCAAAGTTCTATATTGCTTTATATTACACCCGAGAAACCAACTATTTTAGATTATGCAGCTTATAAAAATAGACAACTTTCGTATTTAAACTTATCTTCTAAGTTTAATGGCTAAGGAGCTATCGACCGAATACGCACTATTGGGACACCCTGTATATATATATATATATATATATATATATATATATATATATATATATATTGCAATTAAGTCATTGATGTATTGGAATTCGGCGGTTGTAAATTGTAATCTCAAACGTTATTTTACTTTTGTTGACAGTTTGAATTGAATTACCTATTAAAATTAAAATTCAAAATTGGAATAAATTACAGATCATATTAGCATAAACAGGACAAAGCAAATATTTGCGGTATGAAGTTTGGAAATTTATAGCTGGATATAGAGGTTATCTTTTTGTCAGACCAGGTCAGAATATTTTACTATAAACTACGTTCATTATATATATTTTGAAGTTGGTAATATAGACGTTCATGCTTCAAAGCTGCCTGTTGCAATGGACAACATAGCTCCGTCAAAATAAAAGTGTATTTTAATAAATGATACCACCAAAAGCATAATGAAAGATTTACCTTCTTAGAAATTCGTAGTCTACAATTTTCTTTGTTTTGCACAACGATTATAGTATGTACAGCTCTCGAGTATAACTCACTACTGTGTATTTACTGTAAAGCGATATAACGTTAATTACTTCATGGGTTGCTTATATAAAATAATTTAGGTTTACTTTTCACTATAATCTCTTGAACCATACCCCGGACGGTATTAGCGTTGCCGTCCATTTTGATTGCGTCATGAATCACTAACAGTTGCTACTACCGTTGCGCAGAAGCTTAAATCTTGTTTTTGTTATACCCGTTGTGTTCGTAATTTAATGTATAGTCTTACTTAAGCATTTCGAGCAGGAAATCCTACCTTTTAAATTTTTCTTTTAGATGTAATCATGTGTTTAATATGGATGTGGAAAGTGTACAGTATATACACCAAATATTTTTAATTTAGGTTATCTAGTTATAAACATTTGCTAATGTCTAGTGTATATATGATATATATATATATATATATATATATATATATATATATATATATATATATAAATACATTTCTATTGATTATTTATAGGGGGTTTGTGTACGTTTTCTTTCTTTTGTAAAACGGCGGCAAGTCAAGTTACCTGGATTTTAAATCGATATAGAGGTATTTGGTTTGTCTTTGAATCCTCCTTTTCAGGTTAACCCTTGAAAAGTCTTTCAACGAACCCGAGAAGTCGACTAAATAATTAACTTTTGAACTTCTTTGTTTCTTTCGAAAAGAATTTTAATGAACATTCTTAACTTGCCTTCGTATTTTATCCGTACATAATATATGGATATATAGGCACACTACATTAATGTAATCGTCTGGATAAAAATGTGTTATAAAAGATTAGTATTATTATTTGCCTTTGATAACTACGTGTGATTAATGGATTGGTATATTTAGAGCCAACGCGTTTAGCCCATTTGTTGAGAATTCAAATCAAATAAGGTTACTCAGGGAACTGTTGTTTGCTTACTACTTCTCTCTTTTCTCTCCGATTCAAGCTTTACGGTGCCTCTCTTATTAAACCATAATTTTACTGTTTTTAAAAGCTTGTGGCGCTCAAATCTTGTTTACTATTCTAGTTACTTGTACTACATATGTACCTAAATATATCTCATGTAAAGAGTTATAAAAACATGTACATGAAGTTGTTAATATTTCCAACATAAAACAACGAGGAACAAAGAAGAATTGCCGCTTTTTTTCACCGGAGAACAACAAGGAAATATACAAAATAGACAAAATACTTCACTCAGTCACTAAATTTGAAACCCCGCGCGTAAAACGCAAACTTCCACAGTGTGCTAAATGCCAACGCTTTGGACAAAAAATGTTGCCACAGAACAGCAAGATGCGTAAAATGCACAGGCAATCATTCTATGCTTAAGTGTCAACGAGTAGAGAAAACCAATGACGTTCAATGTGTTAATTGCAATGAGAACCACCCTGCAATTACCAAGGCTGCCAGCTTTATAGGGTGCTGAGACAAAGAATGTTCCATACTCTAAGGAAGAAACAATTGGACAATACGCACCAAATACCACTACAGGCAAACAATAACACCAACTTCGCTAATGCACTAAAATGTCATAATCAAAACGATAACATAACCCCATTACAGCTAATAAGCAGCAGCCACAACTCGAACGACATGAAAGAACTAAAGACCATGCTAAAAACGCTTATGGAGCAAATGGGCATAATGCTAAACTTGTTAACAGCTCTAGTCCTAAAAATGAATAATAATGCTCAACACAGTAGAATAGCAATATGGATCACTAACGGCCTGACACAACATAAACAAGAACTTATATCCATCATCAATAACCAATGTATCGATATTATGCTGATATCAGAAGCACTACGAACTTCCAAAATATGATCACGAAAACATTCAAGCCACTTCGATAATAGTAGAAAACCAGAGAGGATCCTTAACTGTCTTTGCAGTGTACTGTCCCTCGAGATATAATAATAAGCAAACCGACTTTGCAGACTACTTCCAAACACTAGGAAATCGAGATATATAACAGGCGGAGACTATAACTCTAAAAACAAACTATGGGGCTGCAGATTGACTACCACCAAAGCCGGCGAACTCAACAAAACAATCTGTGCAAATCGTTTACATATTTTGTCAACAGGCGAACCGACATATTGGCCAACAGATTTTAATAAAATTCCTGACCTACTCGATGTCTGTGTAGTAAATGGCATGAATCTAAATTACCTGAAAGCAGATTACTATCTTGACTTATCGTCGGACCACTCACCTGTGATTGTTCAGTAGGCATTAACATCATCATTAAAGAGAAACCACCGTCTTTCAGTACCGACCACACGAATTGAGACCTATGTAGAGACCTTTGCGACGAAGCAACACAATTACGTCTTCCTCTAAAAACAGAAGAAGAAATAAACGACGCAGTGTAACATCTAAATGCAGTATTCATAATGCTGCTTGGAAAGCTACTGCCAAGCTTGAACAGCAAATTTCCTGCTCAGAATGTCCTGTAATAGTAAAAATGAAAATCGCCCAAAAGAAAAGGCCACGAAGACTATGGCAAATCACAAGATCACCAAACAAGAACTCAATCGTGCTACAGTCGAACTCAAAGACCTTTTGTTCGCAATAAAAAATCAAACAGTGCAAAACTAACTGAAAAATTGACATCAACTTCTGATTCTAGGCACTCCATCTGGAAAGCCACCAGAAAACTAAATCAGCCCCAACAACATGTTTCACCCATACGCATTGAAGGTAATAAATGGGCCAGAAATAATGCCGAAAAGGCGACAGAATTTTCAAAACACTTGGCAAAGGTATTTACACCATTTGAATCTGAAATTACCATAGAAGAAGAAAACGAAATACAACAGCAACTTCAAGTTCCCTTCCAAATGAGCATGCCATGCAAAAAATTTAAAATTAGCGAAGTCAGGCAGGCAATCTTGAAAAACTTAAACCCCAGAAAAGCTTCTAGTTATGGATTAATCACGAGGGAAATGCTAAAAGAGCTACCAGAATGTTGCTTTAGATTGATCACCTATCTATTTAATGATGTAGTAAGATTGGGGCACTTTCCTGATCAATGGAAAGTAGTCACAATTATTTTAATTCCTAAACCAGGAAAATCCAAGGAAGAGATTGCCTGTACAGGCCTATAAGCTTGTTACCTATTCTATCAAAAGTTTTTGAGAAACTCTTTTTGAAATGAATGAGACCGATAATATGTGAACACAAATTGATACCAGAGCATCAATTAGGATTTCGTGAACATCATGCCACAACAGAGTAGATTCATCGTATAACAGACACAATCACTAAAGTTTTGAGCAAAGAAGATACTGCTCTGCAGCATTACTAGACGCATTCGACAAGGTGCGGATTGCTTTATAAAGCTAAAAATTAACTACCACCCGATATTTACCTTTAACTACGATCGTATCTTGCGGATAGACATTTTCAAGTTAAATATGGTGAAACCATCACGTGCTTGTATCAAATAAATTCTGGAATTCCCCAAGGAAGTGTCCTTGGACCCATACTATATATTATGTACACGTCAGGTTTACCAATTGCTAACCAAACAATACTAGCAACATTTGCCGACGACACAGTCATACTCGCATCCCATCCTAGCCCAGACGTAGCATATCAACTTCTCCAAGTGTACCTACAACAACTCCAGACCTGACTAAAGAAATGGCGCATTAAAATAAATAATTCCAAATCAGTTCACTTAACTTTCGCACTAAGAAGGGAAACATGTCCTCCGGTGGAGCTGAATGGCCAACAAATATCACAATCTAATACAGCCAAATATCTAGGACTCCACTTAGACAGAAAGCTAACATAGAGAACATATCTAGAAGAAAAGAATGCAGCTTGGCCTACAAAATGCACTGGTTATTAGGAAGGCAATCACAACTATCAATAGAACACAAGATCCTTCTTTATAAAACCATTATCAAGCCGGTGTCGACTTACGGGGTTCAACTATGGGGAACAGCTTGAACCTCAAGCATTAACATCCTAAAGAGAAGTGTTAAGAAGTATGATCGACGCCCCTTGGTACGTGCCAAACAATGTTATTATTAGGGACCTTGGTGTAAATAATGTTAGTGGAACAATACATAAATGTAGTGCAAGATATCGTGACAGAATTAGTGCGCATCCAAACAGACTTGCACAATGTTTGTTCGATGAAGACAACAACCCACGACATCTCTTGTAATTATGTTATTTGCATAAGTTAAAATTGTATTAATTATTTAACCCTTTCAGTCCGACAATATTAAAAATGTTTGTTTTCACTTTCATTACTATTTTATTTAATTTAATAGAACATTAGATAACATAAAAAGGTATTATAAATGAATACAAACAGATTTTTCAAAAAATGGTAGATAGTCCACATGACCAGTAGGCCTACTCCGTACTATGGTAACACTTAGAACAATTCCGTTTATCGTTGAGACAGTGCTACGTCGCATGTTGTACAGCGCCACATACTTCTATAAGCTTCTTATTTTGTACTACAAACTGCTTTGTCGGTCCTTACTTCCAATGGAACAAATTTTTTGTATGGATTTATAACTTTAGTAGAATATCGGCCTTGCTTCTTCGGTTGAATCCTAAAGCAACATTCAATCTAAATTGTTTCAAATCCAGGTTAGAGCCAGCAAATTTTGAAGCAAAATATATTCGTTCACTACTGTTGTGTCCAAGAAATGCCAAACTATGCGATGACAACATTTCTTACTTTTTCGGTTTATAGCATAGCAATTTTCAACATATCGGCCTTATTAACTGACCCCATATGTTGATTGTAATCTGCAACCAACTTCGGACAATTTATATCCACACACGTTCCATCTTTGTTCCGACGTTTGACACTGACAAGCTCTTCTGGGTCATGATAATTAGATAAAAAGTATACCGCTTTTTTGTCATTCCATTTTACGCAGACTAACGCATCTTCAGTCATCCTCCTATCATATTGACCTCTGGACAGCTTTTTGTCATCAATGAAATCATTCGGCAAAGTCCTTTCCTTAGCGTACCACAACCAAATATGTTGTTTTGCTTTAGGTAAAATTGCAGAGGGACATTAGAAAATAATTGTCAAAAAATATTTTGCAATTTTTTTGTTTCAAATCATTTGTAAGATCCCGTACTACTCGTCCTCTTAAATCCTTTTCTGTTAAAGCTCCCACTTTTCCAGTGTAGACTTGAAATTGGCAGACGTATCCGCTGTCATCTACCCGCACCCACACCTTGTAACCACGTTTCGTTGGTTTAGCTGGCATGAACTGTTTATAGATGATCTGCCTTTAAATTTGATCATGCTCTCATCTATAGCTTGACATTCTCCAGGATTATAATACAACATATGTGTTGTTGAGAGCGTTTCTAACAATGGGCCTACTTTATAAAGTTTATTAAAATTTGGTACTCCCTTTTTGGGTTGAAGAGTATTGTCCAAGAAAAGTTTTATTTCATCCAATGTTCAATTTTTATTAGGATCTTTTGAGTCGCATATAAATTTGTTTGAAACGCTATTGTTTCACACAATTCATTTGGGAATAAACACAAAAATATGTCGACAGGACGCTCAATACTATCATCGTCATCAATATTTGCACCACTAGGTGCATCAAAAGCAGATGGTACTTGATGCTGGTTGGATTTAGACCAACGAATTTGAGAAAAATCAATTGGAGTTGGTTCATTATTGCGTAGTCTCTTTCTCAGATTTGAAAGTGGTTCATTATCACTATCAGAGTCACTTTCCATGATAATATTGTTACTAGCAACAACATTACTTACTTCAGCGGTTTGGGGCAAATCTATATCTTCATCACTTGGTAGGCAGTCATTCGCAATGATTCAGTATCAGAAGGAATTTCAGAAACCATTTCACAAAATTCATGAGCAGGTATTGCCTCCAGTTCCCCCAATGACCATGATTTACCTAAAATATTACAAAAAATAAAGTAGCACATTCCTAGTGGTTGTGACGGACCACCACCTGTATATACAGAGTGGCGCATTAGTGTGACAAAGTCCTTTATTTAAAGAGATACAAAAAAAAATTAAATACAAAAGTTGTAAGATATGTTCTGGTGCATATTCCAAAAATATTTTTAATTATACAGGGTAGATCATAAAAGCTTAGTAGTAATTTTAATTTTTTTTTAAATAGAAAACCCTATATATTATTACATATTTAGATTCTACATACAATTTTAGAGACATTTTATGTATAATGTCCTATACCTAAGTCTAACCGTTTTTGACAAATTTCAAATTTTTGTCAAAATGACGTTTGCAGGCCAAAACATAGGTGGAAATCTTTTCTAAACGAAGCCTTTATCAATTAGTTATGGTTGGTTTCCTTGGAAATGGGGACCTACTCTAATGGGCGGTATTGATATTTTTGTAATACATTCATACAGTGTGATCAAAAATGGACAATAAAAAGTAGAGTCAAAAAAACCTATAAAGTCGTTTTTTTTTAATGGAAACCCCCTATTTTTTTAATTCTATCTTATTTAGCAGTAAAAATAAGGGTGACTTTGTATAAGAGTGTATATTCCAAAAAATTGTAGTTTTTGAAATGACAATTTAACATTTTTTTATTGTAAAAAGGTTATACGGCTTTCAAGTTTTGTTGTTAGTTGGCCGTGACGGCGGGGCGCGGTGAAACAAAAAAAATCGAGCACTTCAGATCGAAATATTACAATTTATTGAACCCCATATAAATAATTATTTTATTAAACGAACTTAAAGTAAAGACAATATTTTTTTGATTCAACAAATTATGTCCTAATCCTAATCATAAACTTAACACCTCTAATGTAACTAAACCTGTAACTAATTATACAGATAAAAGTACTAGAAACACGTCAAATACGTACTACCTAATAAGTTGTTCGAAATGTCCGCCTCTTTCTTGAATACACAATGCAATACGTCTCTCAAATTCGCTGCTTAAATTTCTACACATTCCAACACTAATGTTTTGAAAACAGTCTCTAATCCTAATCTTCATATCTTTCTTTGTTGTAGGCGGTATTTTATAAACCTGCTCTTTGACGTGCCCCCATATGCTAAACTCCATTTTAGTAAGATCTGGGGATCTAGCAGGCCAAGCAACAGGCCCTCCCCTCCCAATCCAACATTCTGGATATCTAGCATTTAAAAAAGTTACTATCGGACCTGTATGATATACTGGGGCCCCATCATGAAGAAACCACATTTCTTGTTGCGTATCCTGTGGCACTTGACGCAACAAATTAGGTAGATGGTTTTGCAGAAAGTCTAAGTATACTTCCCCTGTTACTCGTTGATCAAAAAAATATGGTCCAATTACATGATTACCGACAACACCTCCCCAAACATTTAAAGATCATCTAGTTTGAGAAGTATATCTTACAAAATGTGGATTTTCGGTAGAATAGTAATGAAAATTGTGTCTGTTTACACTTCCGTTTCTGTGAAATGTGGCCTCATCTGTAAATAAAATCAAATGAACAAAATTTCTTTGTTGGTTTATTTTGTTTTGAGCCCATTGACAAAATTCCAGTCGTCTTTGATAATCTTCAGGAACCAACTTTTGAAGTAGTTGAATGTGATAGGGGTGCATTTTTTGAGACTTCAATATCCGTTGTACCGTATGTCGTTCAACACCAACCTGCTGAGAAATGGGTTGTTGTCCAATATATGGATTTTCGGTAACTGTTAATAGTACATTTAATTGATTTCTGTGCACGTTTTTCCCTAGTATTTTTTCTATATAATACATTGCCAGTTTTTTCAAAACGCTCCAAAAGCTTTTCAAATGCCCTTCTTTCAGGTTGTCGTCTCTCTGGAAACCGTTGTTGATACAGTCTTCTTGCTAAGAGCGTATTCTTATCGCAAGCTCCCAAAACAAAAATCATATCAACCATCTCGACTTGCGAAAAATTCATTATTTACAATTTTAATTCAAGTTTTAAATCAATTTGCTATAAAATACACTAATGCATCACACAAATTATCAACTGACAATAAATAATGACGTTTCTGATGATCTCTATTATTTTTATATGCCACACCTCGCCGTCACGGCCAACTAACAACAAAACTTGAAAGCCGTATAGCCTTTTTACAATAAAAAAATGTTAAATTGTCATTATTTCAAAACTACAATTTTTGGAATATACACTCTTATAGTCACTTATTTAATGCTAAATAAGAATATTATTTTCCATACAAGAATCTACTTATTGTCCATTTGATCACCCTGTAGAATGTATTACAAATATCACATCATTACAGTAGGTCCTCATTTCCAAGGAAACCAACCATAACTAATTGATAAATGCCTCGTTTAGAAAAGATTTCCACCTATGTTTAGACCTGCAAACGTCACTTTTGACAAAAAATTGAAATTTGTCAAAAACGGTTAGACTTAGGTATAGGACATTATACATAAAATGTGTCTAAAATTGTATGTAGAATCTAAATATGTAATAATATATAGGGTTTTCTATTTAAAAAAAAATTTTAAATCACTTCTAAGCTTTTATGATCTACCCTGTATAATTAAAAATATTTTTGGGATGTGCACCAGAACATATCTTACAACTTTTGTATTTAATTTTTTTTTGTATCTCTTTAAATAAAGGAGATATGGGACTGTGTCACACTAATGCGCCACCCTGTATGCAATGTTCCGGTAATAACAATGTAATCAAGGGTTTTAATAATAAATGTGTTAATGTATAGTATTAGCATTAATACCTACCACTCATTTTTAATACACACTAATTTATTTAGTATATAAATAATTATAACTTTTAGCGGCACAAGACTCACAACACATGTGTTAAATAACCTTCATTATTTAAAATACAGGTAACTACAATCAAGTATGGGTTGAACTATCAAAAACTAGATGACGCCACTAATTTATTATGAACGTGGTTAGCGCAGGGAACCAATAGGACTATAACAGTAACAGTTTAATTTGGTGGTGGTGGACCACTTCTAGCGTGGAATTTCCTTATTATAGTAGCCAACAAATTTACTAAATGTCTTTAGATAGATTGTAAAGCACATTATCGATAAAAAAATATATTTATCTACGCTTCAAAGCCACCCACGCCGATAAAGTGCTCTGCGATTAATTTATCGTTACTGAGTTATCAACCGCTCTCACTAACCTCCTTCCTTTTTTATGTTACGTGGTAGGTTAGATACGTAGCACAGTAATGATTTAGTTTTATTTCATAACAAAATAGGTTACACCAACGCTTAAAAGTGCAGTATGTACTTGGTTTATGGTCTTACTAATGGAAACTCACTCGAAGCAAAACGTGTTCATGAAGAAAGATATCCTGAGCGTGATTCTTCTTGTGAAATAACCCGCAACTCTACCTGAATTTTTGTGTGTGTGCTCAGTCATATTCATTTTAAGTTAGGTATTGTTTTTGGTAAACAGTCTTAATTTCTTATTAAGTAGCCTGTAATTTCAAAACTACGTATTTCCAGATGTTCGTTGATATGAACTTTTCATCTTGTTTTTGTGGAAGAAACACGTTGTTAAAACATTTCCAACATATTATAAATCACCTTGTGTAGTCGAAAATTAAATCAATTTTTTTATATAGCGGTTGATGGCTATCCGGTGATGTTATGCTTCCATTACGTTTACTACACATATAATTAACAGAACTGTAAATTTTGGCAATGGATCTAACGTAATAAATTATCTTTCTCGAAATGTGTATAGAAAATTATTTGTAGGTTAATGCTTTGATAAACTGAAACATTTAAAATTTAAGTATGTCCTTTGATTGGTTTTGGTTTAAGTAAATTAAACAAATTTTCAATAAATATACAAAATCATTAACGAATAAGTAAACAAATCTTGGAATTTATTTAAGCTTGAAATTAATCTAAGATTTTGCACTGTTAATGTCTGAACTGTAAAAGTTTCATTAAATGTTTCTTGATAAAAACGGAAATAATTAATTTTAATGAATTACGCATACATTCCTATTCTGCAATTGGTATATTGATTCAATTTGTTAGAATGTTCTGAAGCGTAATGTAATAATAGGTAGATTTAACAATGGATACACCTACTTAGTTTTTGAATTTACTAATTTGAAGATAACTAATGAAGGATGAATGTTAATTACTCTAAAACATTTTTGTTTAATTAATGTTTATTTTATTATACAAAAATAATTCCCCATGATTCGTGTTAGGGTATTATAATACTAATAAATGTAAACTGGTCGTAGGTGGTGCGTGGGGTCGGTTGGTTGAAACGGGGAGACTGGATAATGTTTATTCCTTGATTTGTTCATAATTATAATCATAATTATTATTATTATATATTATTATTATTATAATTTCTTTGAATTTACTTTGCTTGATGTACGGTGCTATTAAAAATGCTGTAACAACCACAACAAAATTAAAAAAATATTAATTACACTTTCAAAATTTGCTTTGTAAGATTAGCTTTAATTGTTAAATAGTAGGTATGTACACAAAACGTAATATTTAAATCCATATTTTCTTTCAGTGGAGCATATAATTAATAGATAAAAACATGGTCAAGTCTACAAACTGTAATAGTGACAAATTAGAAATTAAAAAGCTATAACGAGAATGACAATTAGTCTTTCATATATACGTAATTGTTTAGTGCTTATATTATTTTTAAGCGTGGAGATGACTACTTTTTTTTCTTTTTAGTCAAACATTTATATTCAATGTTCAATATCACGTTTTTTGTACTTGCCAATGTTTATATTTATTAGTGATATATTCAAAATAAAAATGACGATATATAACTATAATGTACTGTGTATTTTCCGTCTGACAGTCTTGGGCTGTAACCTTTCGCTCCAGAAGTAATGCTGCTTTTTAAAGTAGGTAACTATTTACTTCGAAAATTTGTTTAGCTCGTGTTTGTTCAAAACATTTTGCTTCAATTGCGATGTTTACAACTTTAAAACACCAAATACTGGATTATAACCCCAAACAGAATCAACAAAGGTGTTTATTGTAAAAGAGATAAACTAATTAAAAATAAATTACGTTCTTATTTTGTTTATAGTTGGGTATTACTAGCATGAATTAATTTTGATTACATCATTTTTTGCATACGTAGCAAGTTTACCTTTTTAATAATAAAGTTCCATATAAATCGATTTATTTACAGCCTACAATTTTAGAGTACACTGTAGTCACTACAGTTTTTGTATATACACTGTGTCTCTTGAATTTCTGGACATAGGGAATTCCCATGTTAAAATAAACTATTGTAAATATTGGCCCCCCTAATTATTTTACAGTAAAATGTCAAATGTAAAACTTCTTAAGGAAAAAAGGCTGCTGCTTATGTTACAATTGCATTTACCTACATTTGGTTCATCCGTTTTCGAGAAATTTAGGAAAAACTTAAGGGCTTTTTCGTAACTGGTCAAGGTTGCTTTGCTTTAGACAGACAATGCTACCAATAATTATTAATTGTCATTGTAAATCATTCATTATTCAAAAACAATTCTTTCATCATTAAAACTTTATTTGGGACAGATTATTACTTTTTAAAGAAAAATTTGTTTACAAAATGAATTATTACACCATTGAAGAAAAAGTAAAATTTATTGAATGGCATTACTCTGGCAATTCAAATAGTAGAAATGTTAATTTTTGTTATTTATTTTCCAATTTTCATAATTAATTTGTTTATTTAAAATATCATCTTCTTGTTTATAACAGACTAATTTTATTTGTGCTCCTTATTGTATTTATCCTGACACTTACATGGCTTATTAACGTTACCGGTTACGAAAAAGCCCTTAAGTTTTTCCTAATTTTCTCGAAAACGGATGAACCAAATGTAAATGCAATTGTAGCATAAGAAGCAGCCTTTTTCCTTAAGAAGTTTTACATTTGACATTTTACTGTAAAATAATTAGGGGAGCCAATATTTACAATAGTTTATTTTGACATGGGAATTCCCTATGTCCAGGAATTCAAGAGACTCAGTGTATAGACTCCCTAAATAAATAAAAATTTTTGTTTTGTAATTTTATATTATTAATTTTTATTTAATTCAAAAGTCTAGGAATGTGTTTTTTTTTTCTCATTTATTTCATTCAACTGACGTGACGACAAATCTGTGACGGAGATGGATAATATCGTGCACATAGGCACACCATATTACCCAAACAACGACATGACTGAGTGTGATCAGTGTAAATAGGTATTTTTCACATTGAGAATTTTATCTAAATACTAATGAGAATTAGCGAGATATAGTCAAAATAACATCTTTCATAAATTTTAGAAGTTACTTATAATCTTTGTAGTTGGGATGAACCGTATTCAAACATGAACAGACTTCTGGTCTGTTGACATCGAAGCCATTATTGTGAAAATCAATGGATATTTCCACATTTATACTGTTCGAGTTGAACAATTAAAAGAATTTTGTTAATTCGTTAATGTTGAATATCAAAAACTGTTGGGATGCAGTAGAACCAGATGGTTAGCGTTGTTACCATCGATAAAAAGAACATTAAATATCTGGTGTGGAACATCACACGACCTTCGAACCTACAAAATGGAAATTAAAAGAAATGAAATAATTTTAATAACATTTTCTTTGGTATAATTATGCCTCTTTGATAATTGTAAAAGCAAAAACAATAATGTATGTCAAGCAGATGTTTAAAACGTCATGATAGACAGAGGTTAATAGACATTTAGATGCCAACTTAAAAAATTAAAAGAAATGAAGTAATTTTGATTATAATTTTTTTAGGGTAACTATGCAACCTCTTTCATACGTTCATAACGAAAACAGGCAACATTGTAAAAACAAAGACAATAATCTAAGTCAGAATGACCTATAAAACTTCATGAGAGATAGACATAAATACACGTTAACTTAAAAGAAAGTTCCGAAGCCGCCCGCTTCTATAAGAAATCAATAATACAGTTTAACCATTTTCATTCATATTTAATTATTTTTTTCACTTACCTTGCGCTATATTAAGAAACTTTATAAAGAAAAGTTATGCAAAAATAAATTTTCTATAAAAAACATGTCTACACTTTTTTTGTAAAATTAATTATTATTCAGATATTGGAAAAAACCACTTAAATTCTACCTTGGGCTTTTTGCCGCTAAATTATGCCCCTTATCAAAACATTGCATAAAACATAATTAATCGTCATGTTTAAGGTCTATATCTGGGTATTTTTATATCTATGAAATATGCAGTTGTTTTAGAAATATTTGATAAAAACCAAAATCTGATCCTAATAACCTCCCCCCCCCCCATCTCCACCGCTGGATTTCTCCCAAAATCTAATCAGCTCCAAGCTTAAATACATAAGAATTTTCGTTCTGGAGCTATCGTGGATACTAACATACATCCACACACACAGACACACGCACGCAGACGCACAAACGCACACACACACGCACACACGCGCACATGCACACGCACACGCACACGCACACGTACACGCACACGCACACGCACACACACGCACACGCACACACACACACACGGACACACACACGGACACACACGGACACACACACGGACACACACGGACACACACGGACACACACGGACACGCGGACATGCGGACACGCGGACACGCGGACACGCTGACACGCGGACACGCGGCACGCGGACACGCGGAGCGCGGACGCGCGACACACACACACACACACCACACCCACACCCACACCCACACCCACCACCACCACCCACACCCACGCACGCACGCACGTCCATGCTCGCGCGCCGCTCACGCACGCACGCACGCACCCACGCACGAACTCACGCACTCACGCACGCACGCACGCACACACACACACACGTATATCTATATATATATATATATATATATATATATATATATATATATATATATATATATATATATATATATACACAGGGT
Organism: Vesta saturnalis; assembly: GCA_036346205.1. Lineage (NCBI taxonomy): Eukaryota > Metazoa > Arthropoda > Insecta > Coleoptera > Lampyridae > Vesta > Vesta saturnalis. Next base: position 2,505,073 of record JARFJB010001619.1, on the reverse strand, counting down.
GTTCTAAAAGTCTATTAGGAACCTCCGTGAGGAGATTCTACGAGCAGTTTGTAAGGAGATTTTTTTAGGATTGTCATTTGTTTGCAAGTTACGGCCCGTCAAAGACCAATTTTTTTATTTTATTTATTAACGATTCTGGTTTTACAAAGAGATAGCGTTGATAGTGGAATTACACTAACAAAGTATGACAGATTCTCCTATTTTATAATAATAATACATTTTATTTGTCCAACAGAAACAAGTACCAAATACAGGACAAACTGAAAAAAAAACCTAAATACATAAACACCAATACAAGAAAAAATACTACACACATAACATAAGGATTATTAGATACTTTTCTGACTAAACGGTTGCATTTATCGGCTTGAATAGAGAGCACATCATTTTTTCTAATATTGTTTCTCTTTATAATAATGTTCATATTTTTGCGATGTTTGGCGAGAAAAAAAAGTTATCAATAAAACAAATTTTGAGTTTCAGGTAAAGTGCCCTCTAACGGCACATAATGGAACTTTTTTATTACTGCTCCAATAGAACTTGATCTAATTAGTAAGTATGTCAAATGAGAGATTAATCGACCTTGAACTACAGAAGTTATTTAAAAAGAAAGTTTTAAAAAATCGTCTTGGACAAGCCGTAACTTGCAAACAAATGAAAATCCGAAAAAAATTTCCTTACAAACTGCTATTATTTTAGCTCGTAGATTCTCCTCCCGGAGTTTCCTGATGGACTTTTAGAACACCCTGTATATATATATATATATATATATATATATATATATATATATATGTAGGTTGGGAGGTAAAAATGTTCAAACAGTCGCAAAGTGGCTTTCTCTCTCAAGAAAAATGTCTCACATCGGTTCCTAATACTTTAAAAACAAAAAGTATGTTTATGGTTTCTTGACTCACAAGCTTTTACATTTCATAATGTGTGCTGCAAGTGGAATCTGAAAAATCTTCATGGAATGGTTGAAGTATACATGGTTATATCAAATTTAAAGTAACAGTTAATAGAACGGGCAAATAAAGTCTTTTTGCCAAATCAAACACTATACTAGTAGCTTTGACAAATAAGGAGAACCATGAGTGACGCAACACTTTGAAGATTCACAAGCGTTTGGTTGGGTATTGCTAAAAAAGAACCTCTGTGGTCAGATATTGGAAAGTCATTAACACTAACAATTCACCCTGATATTGATATAGATGATTCGGAATAAAAGAGTGGAAAGAAGTTTCTGTTGCTATTGACAAACAATGAGTCGAGCTTTTTAACCACTTCAAGAGAGAAGATCTACCACACAACATTATATTAAAAATTGTTAAAACGTCCGTGTGTTTAGAGGGATCCAACGCCGCCACGGAAAGTGTCCTGATCAATAAAATTTGAACCAGCGAAAGAACTAGCCTTGCTGTAAGAACTTTAAGCGACTTTTAATGACAAAAGATAATTTCGAAATGAATTGCTTTGGAATTTTTTAAGTATCTCCAAGATCGCCCAGATATTTTAGGAATTGTGCGTTTAATGGAAAAATATACAAATGAGTAACGTTTCGCGCGCCATTTTATTAACCATGTACTTTTAAAAACCAAGGTAAAATACGGAATTAAATAAATTTTCTTTTTGTATTTGTGGGCCGAGATTTAGACACAAACGGAAATGTCAGACACCTCTATTCGCATCAACTACTGATGGTTATTAGCACTACCCGTCGCTAGAATTTTGACCTACTAAAGGAATTCTACCTTTAGTAAAGTATCTTTAACGTGTCAATCATCGTATTACCACAGGACCTACAGTTTTACTTCGTATCCGAAAAGAAGGAGTGGTTTGGTTTTTGTTCATTTTAGAAAAACGGCTACCTCAACCAGGATTGAACCCGCGCCGCACGGGTGAAAGGCAAACACTCCGAACTATTTCACCATCGAGGCAGCTGATAGATTTTTTTACACTATTTCATTGTGATATGGGGCGCCTAAAAACTTACTATAAACAACCTTTACATTTGTCACTTAGACTAGAGCGCACAACAACTCATAATTTTGTATCTAATTTAAAAGAAATTTCTCCCTCTCCTTCCCCTTACTGGTACACCTCTTTGGGTGATGCGTCCATGTTCCGCATATCCTTTTTACATAAATGGTCATCGTAGTGTATTGGTATAGAAGATATTTTAGCTTTAGTGTAATATGGCGTCATATCTACTTTATTAAAGCAATGAAATACATAGAAATTACCTCTCTCAAGTGGTTGGGTTAATCCGATAGTAAACAGCTAAAACGAACCTTAACCCACAGTATGTATTTCACCAATGATTAGGAATAAACTTTTTTTTTTAATTGTGCGTTGTTCGGAGATTTAAAAATTGCACTGCATGCAATTTAATCAAAATTGATGTACAGGGTGGCCAACTAAGAATGCAAGGTACTGTATCTGGGAAACTATCCATCGTACAGGATTGCGCAAAAAAAAGTTTTACTAAAACGGCCAATACAAAAACCTGGAAAATATTTTCAAGTTTCTGAAATGGCCGCTAAGGGGCGTAACTGCAAACTTGAATCTAAAAAAGTGATGTTTCGGTGAATTCTGCTATATTAACTTAATAAAAAAATATCTGATCTTTAAACTCGAGGATAATCTGAACTTTTTTTGTTTGGCACTTTTTGACGTATGTCTAAAAATAAAGTGGTGGGGGGTTATTCCTTAAATAACCCCCTGTATCTTCGAAACGGCTAAGCCGATTTTAACAAACTTGAGCGCGTTGAAAAGAGCTATTCTTGGGCTACAAATATTATAATATTTGAAGTTTTGTTAGTTTCACATGTCGTCGCTAGAGGGCTTTGTTCGACATTCCGACAGAAACCGTTAATTTTCGCAAAAAAGTTAAATGAATTGGTATGACTTTTTTTTCATGAACTAAATGATGCCTAAATAAGCTCGCGAAAACCGCATCTCGATATCTTGTTCCTAACCTAAAATATCGGCCAAAGAAAACTTTATACGAAAATCCCTTAAATTTTTATTTTTTTAACAATATTTTTCTGGAAGTGTTTCTATTATGTAAGTTGTGGTCCTAAAAAGGACCGATTTAAAGGAGGAAGGTTTTAATGCCCCGTAAATGCTCGAAATGCTGACCATCACTCTGTCAATTGCTGAGGCCTCTTATGGGTAGACAAAACTGCAGCTTCAATTTCGGCTCTGAATAGGTTACCTAGAAATTGCGATTTTAAATGTTTGTAAATTTATTCACCAGAATAAAATCACCCTTTTTGAAATTACTACGGGCAAGTAAGCAACGCTAAAAGTTATACGAACGGCCTATTTTTTGTTTGTTTAAATGCATATTCACTATGGATATGTACGAAAAATACAATTAATAGAAGCAGGCAATGGAAACAGATACCTAAACAAAACATACATTATCCGCAAATTGTCAATAGTTGTCAATACTTTCGCGTTACTTTGAGCAATTTTTGTGCTTTCAAAAGAATTCACAGAAACATCACTTTCTTAGATTCAAGATTGCAGTTACGCCCCCTAGCGGCCATTTCAGGAACTTGAAAATATTTTCCAGGTTTTTGTATTGGCTGTTTTAGTAAATCTTTTTTTTTGCGCAAGCCTCTACGATAGATAGTTTCCCAGATACAGTACCTCGCATTCTTAGTTGGTCACCCTGTACACATGAAGATGTCTATTTTTTAGTATCTTGAATTCTTCTCTCTTTGATAAATGATAAAAGATTTTGTTTGACGGCGTACTTACCTATTCGTAAGAATAAACGGAAAAAGCAGTCTCGCAAAAATATGAAAATGTGGCTAATTTGGGACAGAAATATTACTATGTCGTAATTATTTGAAGTTCAAATATATTAGCTTTGTACGTCTATTAACCTCTTGCATCACGTACCGCTGTTCATATTCACTTTTAGGTAATTCTAACTAGTTCATAAATTTGTTTTAGACTGGAAAACTACTACTGAACTAATATCTTTATTTTTATGACTGCAGTAAATTCCTCGTTATTTTCTCCAGTACCTTCATGGTATTCTATAAACTATTCTGAATTAATGCCTCTAAGCTCTAAGTTGATATAAACCACGTATTATTTTATGATTTTGGTGGTCGAAAAATACCTATAGTCACAATAGTTATTTACCTGCATATATAACAATCGGGCTTAAGTTACAAAAAAGTAGAACTCCTTAATTAAATTTCTCTGAACTGAAAAATTTAAAATATTAATCCCTAAAGCATTGTTCTTAAATATGAGAAGCCTACCAATGAATAACTTGAAGAAGAATAATATTATTTGTATTACAATTACTAAATGACATCCATTTAAATACATTGGTTACCCCATCAATGTAAGACAATATTTATTCAGACAGATAAACGTCGTTTTAACGCTATTCTTTGTTACAGATTAGAATCACCGACAAGATCGTTAGAAATTCGTGCACCAATGGGAATCAATGTAGAATCAAGAGCCGGAGACATTAAATTAATGTCACTTAATGACATCAAATTAAAGTCTGTCGCAGGGCAAGTTAGACTTGAGTCCAGTTCGATTCTAATGCCTCAATTACCTCATGCTACATCATCCCCAAGATCTGTGCAAACTAAATCTGATGAAATTTTCCAACTATGTGTTTGTCGTAATGGAAAACTTTTTATTGCACCTTCTCATTCGGTGTGTTCAGGTTCAGATGAGCACATTTGTCGGTAAAACCGGCTTTTACTTTTATTTTATTTTTAATTAAAATAAACGAATATTATATCCGCATAAAGTTAATAATTGTGTATATAAACAGAATTTATTGAATCGACGTATTTTTATCTCGCCTGGTGTTCATAATGTAAATATGTAAATTAAAATGTGTAATTACGCAGTATAGGAAATTGAATCCTAATAAGTTTTGTAATTATTTATATATAATTATTGTTAGCTATGGCGCCTATTACTTAAATTATTTAGAACATAATAAAATTGATTTGTAATAAACTGTGTTTGTTTTCAAAACTTTAATCAAGTGTTAGTGGTGTAACAGTTCTTTATTTTATTAGCTAAGTGCAATTTCATTAAATAACATCCGACATTACATTTTTATTATAATTCATAATGGACAGAGTTTAATAAACCACGAAATAAGGGTACATACATACAAAAGAAAGGTGGCCACAAACAAAAATTTACAACTGTCAAAAGAACGATTTGGTAACAAATATTCTTTCAACTTAAGCAATAAATAGGAAGATGTTCTTTAAATTTTGTTATGTATCGAAATAAGAAAAAATCTCTTGAGGATATATTTACTTTTCCAAACGATTTGGCACCTAAACGAATTTAAAGAAAATACTTCATATAATAAAAAATTTAATTTTCATCCTTGGACGTTACGCCTCGTCGCTTCGACTCAAATCACTGGAAAATAATAAATTTCGTTCCTGATATTTATCCAAAATTGTCATAGTTTCAAAGTAATAATAGAGATATATCATCTATTGATTTCTTATATGAGGTGATATAAACTTGTTCAGTTTATATCATTATGTTTTAAATAACCGACAATTTTTTAAACACGCATATTAACACTTTTCATTTGTTGCTTGACAAGAATAACTCTGCTAGTAAGGTAATAAAAATAAACCCGGCGCAATGGTCGACAGAGAGATTGGAAAGTCACTTGAATAAGAAACGTCAGTGTTCAACTTCAATACCGAAGAAAAGTATTTAAACTTTTAAATAATACATATCTATTTATGTACTTTAAGCCGTCGAAACACTGATTAATTTTTACCTGGATCCTTAAATTATGGCTAATTTGCAATGTAAATTTTGGCAACTGAGTTATCTATAATTCTAGATCGGTAAATGACTCAATACATTCTTATCTTTCATTTTAATATTTTCACATTTAACTTTGGATTCGAAACGAATAAAAATACATATGTTGATCCTTGTAAATGAATAATTATACAATTATGAACAAATGTTAAATAATTTAGTATGATCTCATACGTCTCGTAAGTTACAATAATTTTATATATGGAAAATAATTTTAAATTTTTATTTGAAATTGGATTTCACAGTAATATGACAAATTTATGTTATATGATAAATGCTCTAAAATATGTGCATATTGCCCGTCACATTTAAATTGAAATGTCGTAATATAATAGATGTACTGGAAAGTGCATCTATAAAATTAAAGCTTAAAGACAGTTTCTTATTTACATTAAAAAGATTATTACTGTTTAATACATTTAATTAGAATTAATTAAATTATTTTAGTAGTTTAATAGAAATATCTTTATTTTATTAATTAATTAAGAAAAATTTTCATATTTATTATAGTTTATTGTTAATGTGAATGAAATTTTAAAAGTTTGTAAAAGAAGAATTAAGTCCACGTAATACTATATGCACCTTGAATCGTGCGCGCGTAGTATCTATCTTTTTTCCTCCATATGCGTTCTCTCTTCTTTGTGTGCGCAAGAGCCTAAAATTCTCACCCGCGGAGCTATTCTTGTCAAGCAGTAACAGCATTTGAATAATTTTCTAAAATCTGGCCCTAAAAAACCCCCCTTCGCCGAGACATCCAGACATCATGACCGATCTTGACGAAACTTGGCCAAAAATTGAAAAATGAGTTAATAAGTCGATTTAGCGATAGTGAAAAAAAAGTCGATTGCATAACCTTCTATACCTATACAGGGTATTCCAGTTTTTTGTAGCAGGACTTTAATAGTCGATAGAGCTTTCAAAATTAAGAAAAAAAGTTCATCTAAACATAGCTTGCCAAATGCTTAGTTTTGGAGATACAGGGTTTCAAAGTTTTAATTTTTTTTCAGTTCTTTTAATTTATCTTCAAAACTATTTAAAATAATAAATCCAAATTTAGTACACATATTACACTCCTTAAACTCAATATTAAGAGTAGTTTAACGTTTATCAATATCTACAGGGTAGTACATTTTCTGGGGTGGTACACCCTTTATCCTCCCTGAACTTTTTCATGCGACGCCTCTAACTCTTAAAAAAAATTTAGATTGCCCATTTGATTTAAGAACTTTTTTGTCTTCTGCTTTTTTTTCGAAAAATGCATAGTTTTTGATATAAATCAGCTGTAATGCATGAACAGCATCCAAATGGTAAGTAAAGAACGTCTGATACTCCCGTAAAAAATAGTGTGCCATGAAAAGAACAATAAAAAAAAAGAATCAAATTCTGTCAAATCTCACGTTTTATTTTAAATACGACTTGTGCATAAGAAAGAATGTAATTTATTTACATATTTTATTGTGTTAATTTTTATTGCAAAAGTAATCTTTTAAAATGCCATTTTTGTTTTCTAATCAAGAAATAGCGGATATCCATTTTATTTATGGCTTTGTGAATGGAAGTTCAGCAGCAGCAGCCCGTGAATATAGGCGAAGATTTCCTTTTAGAAGAGCTCCGCATCCTTCAGTATTTGTAATAGTTCACCGACAAATTATAGGTCAAGGGTTAAATAATGTGCATGATCGTCAAAATAATAATCATAGGCAGCAAAGAAATATTGCACGACGAATTTTGCGTGAATTCGACTGAGATCCCACAACTAGCATTAGAAGAGTATCCGTAGCTTTAGGTGGAGTCTCCAATACTACTATTCACCGAACATTAAGAGGGGATCACCGATACCCTTACCATCTACAACCTGTTCAAGGACTACAACCAGGGGATGCAGAACGTAGAGTTGTGTATTGTGGATGGATTCTTGCTGAAAATAATAACAATCTAGGTTTTTTAAATAATGTTTTATGGACTGATGAATCCTGCTTCACTCGCCGTGGTGTGGTAAATTTTCATAACCAGCAGGTTTGGGCACATGAAAATCCACATGTAGTTCGCCCGAGACATTTCCAACAAGAATTTAGTGTGAACGTCTGGATAGATATTTACAATAATCACCTTTCTGGGCCCCACTTTTTACCACCTCAGATGAATTCTCCGGCTTTCTTGGAATTCTTAGAAAATGAACATGGAAATATGTGGGAACATAAAATTTACGAAGAACGGCTTGGTTCCAGCTTGATGGTTGTCCAGCTCATTTAGCAGAATCGTTAGAAACTGGCTGGACAACCATTATCCAGGAAGATGGATCGGTCATGCAGGCCCAGATCCCTGGCCGTCAAGGTCTCCAGACCCAAATCTCTTAGATTTTTTTGTGTGGGGGTATTTAAAAGAAAGGGTGTATGCAACTCCCGTGACAACAAGAGATGAACTCATTAATAGGATTAGGGATGCGTGTAATGAAATAACACAATTTTTAGTTAATATTCCACATTTTGAACAGTTTCTTTAAATTTATTTATTATTACGACAGCGTTTTAGTTTTGTTGTTATAGGTTAAATTTATTTGTTTAATGTATTTATTTCGTTCGTTTCGTTCTTGTTAAAATCTTAAATAAAAATTCTTTCCAATTTTTTACAATAAATACGTATTTTTTTAATATTTATTTTGTTGTTTTACTTTTATTTTCCTTTATTTAATTCAACTGAAAAGTTAGGAAAAAATCAGTGGGGTACTACTTTTTATTAAGGAACAAAAAAGCCTGAGAATTGACATAATTTGATTTTTTTTTTATTGTTCTTTTCATGGCACACTATTTTTTGCGGGAGCATCAGACGTTCTTTACTTATCATTTGGAAGCTGTTCATGGATTACAGCTAATTTATCTCAAAAACTATGCATTTTTCGAAAAAAAAGCTGAAGACAAAAAAGTTCCTAAATCAAATGGGCAATCTAAATTTTTGGTTAGAGGCATCGCATGAAAAAGTTCGGGGGGGGATAAATGGTGTACCACCCCAGAAAATGTACTACCCTGTAGATATTGATAAACGTTAATCTACTCTTAATATTGAGTACTAAATTTGGATTTATTATTTTAAATAGGTTTGAAGATAAAAGAACTGAAAAAAAAATAAAAACTTTGAAACCCTGTATCTCCAAAACTAAGCGTTTGGCCACCTATGTTTACATGAACTTTTTGTGTTAATTCTGAAAGCTCTATCAACTATTAAAGTCCTGCTACAAAAAACTGGAACACCCTGTATATGTATAGGTAGATTGAAAGTTGAAAATAAATATCTCGCTTATCTTTCAAGATAGCTATGGACTGTTTCATATCCTTTTAAAGCAAATTTCGCTCTCTTTCAAATAAAGTAAGAATATTATACCAGCAATACGAGTAATGATTTCAATTTCCGGAAAAACCGGAAGTAGTGCTTTCATCAGGATAATATCATTTCATTAGCGCAAATGAACAAAGTTTATTTCCAAAATCCCAAGTTTGTAACCAAAATAGTTAGAAAGGTATAACAATGTCAATATTAAATATTTGAAAATTCATATCTCCTATACTAGCAGCTTTAGAAGAAGCAGGTTAGTTGCATTCATAAAGTGGCTGGTTGCCTAGAAAATATAAATAAACAAACAAAAATGCTTGGAGAGAATTTTGAATAAATCAATTTCGAATAATTGCTTAAGTTTGGCCCCTTAAATGTAGACAAATTTATACCATAATTTATTACGTAAAGAAATCTCTTAAAATAACCATTATTTAACTACGCATATATATTTCCAATTCTTTTATATCTTCAACGGTATCAGAAATATATATTTCTACAAAAAAATGTTTATGTGACTATAACTGCGGCCATATTCAGTTTTGAAAGTTTTAAAAAATTGCAACAAATTGCATTTCATGCGAGTTATTGATGATTTGAATTTCAATCTTCTGTTAAAATTTGAAAATTTGCCCCCAAAATAACACCCTTATTTTCACCCCTTGTATACGTATTGCGTATAAAAGCTTGTTTTGTCGACATAATTGTCTCGTAGGCCTTCATTCCAAATTTCATCAAAATCGTCCGTATAGTTTCGGCTGGCGAGTGACCACAGACACACACACAGACATTTTGAAAAATTTTCAAACAATTTTTTTTCGGGTTCAGGGAGTCGTAAAACATCAAAATAACGCGTTAATTTGATTATCAAACAGCATTTCGTTCTAGGTTCAGCTCTACAACTCTATTTAAGAAGATCTTCAAACATTCCACCTCGTTCCTGAAGACATTTGTCAACTCGTTTATGAACATCTTTTACACTTTTCAAAACGACCCTGCCACCTATTTGACAAAATTATTCCCCTACTGCATTTTTTAGAGCGTCAACATTATTGTGTCGTCTTAAATAAATTTGATTTTTCAGATAGCCCCACAAGAAAAAATCGAGAGAGGTCAATTCAGGTGATGTTGGAGGCCATGAAATCGGTCCATTAGTTCCAATCCACCTGTCATTAAAAAGATTATTTAGAAGATGACTGGTTTCTCGATAGTTGTGAGCAGGTGCTCCATCCTGCTAAAAATGCCATTTTGTCTGCTCACAAGATCTACTTCATCTAAAATATTGCAAAAGTTGCACATATCTGTCGCCGGTGAGGGAACCTTCATAAATAAAAGGTCCAATAATTCTAGCTGAAATTATCCCACAACACACACTAAAACTAAAACAAATCTAAGGAGCTTTAGGATGTGCCTTCAAGGGGTTTTCTCTTGACCAGTAACGATGGTTTTTTCTGTTAAACATTCCACAATTAGAAAAGTTTCACTCGCCACTCCATAGAATATTTCGATAATTATGGGCGTTTTGTTGACAATGGTTAATATACCTACCAATAGCCATGATCGCCAGGGAGTAATGCCTGTACTTATAACCTCTGTTTCAACTGCTTCACTAGTTACCCAATTTTGTTTCAACCCCTTTTTATTAAAAACATTCTCATAAGTCACGAAATGGGTAAACTTCTGGTAATATTATTTTGGTCTTAGCGAACATTTGTTATTCACCTAGTAAGCTTACATGTCACATTTCTCATTATAAGAAAAAACCATTTTGAAAACATGTAAAGGACACAATATCAGTTCTATTTTCAACAGATAATTACACGTTTGACATAAATTGACATCATGTGTTTCCGTAGCCTTCTAAATTAATTTAGGTTTAGATTCTTATAACTTCGTTATTTTTCATCCTAACAAATAGTTTGTAATAACCATTTATATTCTAAATCTCATAAAGATTCTTAAAAAATAATAATATACATAGTGTTCTATTTAAAAAAATGTAAAACACTCAAAAACACAATGTTCAATTGTTTTTTTAATGCCACAAACAGCGGAAAAATTATACTTGCTAATTTAACCGATGTTGTAGGTATAACAATAAAGACGTTACCAATGGTGCGCACTCGATTTGTATTTGGTAAATACGAAAATATTTCAAATTGCTTGAAATTCAGCTTCATCGCAAACGTTTCTGTCAAAATAGACATTGTACATAAACACATGCAGCTGCCATAGAGCATACGACGCAGAAGTGGATGTAAGAAAAACTAATCCAAAAGCGGGAAATTTTAAGAAGATATGAAGGTCGAAATTCAAATGATGAACTCATGGAAAATCAAGGTGTGCTCTTTATTGATTCATTGATGAACAGGTGATCTATTAAAATTTAGCTTAGAAAAAGTAACATTCGATAATAGGTAACAATTATTAATTGTTACAGTAAGTGAATCTTTTCTTGCAATTCTCTTTTAAACTTATTTCAAAATATGAGAAGTGATACATAAAAAACGATAGTAATTAAAAATTATTATTAATTTTAATAATAAAAAATAAAATTAATAATAATTTTTAATTACATATTTACCTTTGAACTTATTCGTTCATAACAAAACTTATAATAAAAAACGATAGTGTGTAATGTTTATCACATATCTTGTTGTAAAATGTAAAAATTGGTAAATGAGTGATCGTTAAACATATTAAAAAATCCCATGTTCTATAAAGTTATCCCATTCAACTTTGATAGTGAATGAGAGGTTTTTTAAGAATAGGGATACATAAACAAATCTAACCTATAAAACCATGCAAATATAACTCACGAATTATCCATAAGTGTTTTCAGTATGGAATTATCACAGCCGTGTATGTTTAAAAAATACTCCCCCTAGCGGTTTTAGGGAACACTTTTAACAATAATTCCATAAATAGATAGATCCTTGCCATGGCGAAGAGAGACTTCTCAGTCCATAAAACTAATCTTCTGTCAGTCAAAAAAAATTCGAGGAGATAATGGTAGAGAAACTCGATATATTAATGAATCTAAAACCCGCGGCGGATTTATGCTTCAAAGAAAAAAATCTGGAATCAGCTTTTTTGGATCCTAACCGCATATTCAAAGATGATGAGTTACGATTTGTTTTGAGTCTAAAAAGTGGCAAAGTGTTGGGCCAGCCAGAACGACAGAAGGTCTTTCTGAAAGAGCTACTTCTTAAAAGGAAGAGATAACCGTGATGCCATATTTTCAGCTAATGTAACGGTAGTACCACCAATGCTCATTATTCCATACTAAGTAGATCAGATTCTGGATTAATCACTTCTTAAGTATTTTGTGAATATATTTCAAATTATGTTACACCTTTTTTAAAATCATCGGGGATTATTCGATCACTTATACTTTTTGTAGGGCATCGTTTTCATACGAAGCAACAAGTAAGCCAGCTTTGTGACGAAAACGGGGTGATTCAAATATCCCTTTTTCCAAACACGAAGGATATTACGCAACCGGCAGATGTAGCTGTATTTAAACCTCTTAAGGCTGGGTGGAAATCTGTTGAATTCACACGGTATATAATTTGCTACAGCGGTCACAATCCAAAACGGATTTAGAAAAACTAGTTTATTTCCGTTCACTGAACATAATGTAGACTACAGAAAATGTATTACAAATAGAAAAATTACTCCAAATAAATCACAAGAAATCATTTAAAAGAAAAAACTGGATCAATTCCTGGATACATATCAAAGTGGTGTAGAGTGGACTGCAGATATACAGGGTGTGGCGCGAAGAGTTTTGATTAAAAGTTAAAAGTTGATTAATGGAGGATACAGTTATGTTAAAAATCTGAAATTACCAAGCTGTAGGTTTTGGATGACACTGAGTTCAAATATAATATTGTCCTGAATGTGGCACTTCCGGTCATACCGGAAGGAGACCTCAACTTTGTTATTTTAAATGGAACCTAATATTTTTTATTTTACTTTCGAATTCTACATGAAATTCTAGATAAAATTTGTGCGCAATGTCCTATACCAAAAATGAATTATTTTCGAGATATTTCGATTTTTTTTTAAATTTTGAAAAAATCCTAGTTCACATTGAATAACGATATCTCCATTAATAATGAAGCTAGTGACGTGAAATTGTAACCAATAAACAACAAGCGGTTGCCGTTAACTCCATATATCCATCTCATGGATATTTCATACAGGGTGTTTTAAAATTAGCCGCCAACATGCACAATTTAAATCATTTATTATAAGTTGCTTACTTTAAATAGAACACCCTGTATTTTATTACATTTTCCGCTGTATTTTTTTAAGCCAATTCGTTTGGTATCAGTATTCCCTATACCTAAATCTAACCGCTTTTGAGATATTTCATTATCTTAGTTAAAACATAACAACGCTTAATTATTTCAACATTAGTAAAGGGTAGGCCATGATTTCCACTATTTAAGGTGATATTTTGTTATAGATGGATTGCCAATCAGGGTCCGTTTCGTTGGACAGCTCGCTCTCCTGATTTGGCTCTTCTAGATTTTGGTATTTGGGGTTACATTAAAAATCAGGTATTTTCCAAACCTGTTACGACAAAGGAAGATATGATGCAGAGAGTTTTACTTGCTTTTAATTCTCTAACACCCGACCATATTTCCAGAATTACAAAACATAACTTAATGAAAAGGATTCATAAATGTTTAGAAGTAGATGGTGCTAATTTTGAACACTTATTATAAAACTTTATTTGTTTAATATTACATTTAGTTATTTTTGTTTGTAAGTTATCTAATTAAAGTAATACAAAATACCTAGTCAACGTTTTTAATGATATCCACAATTAATAATCCTTTCAGGCTATTGGTTACTTTTCAGAATTAATAACTTATGAAAAAATGACAAAATATCACCTTAAATAATGGAAATCATGGCCTACCCTTTACTAATGTTGAAATAATTAAGCGTTGTTATGTTTTAACTAAGATAATGAAATATCTCAAAAGCGGTTAGATTTAGGTATAGGGAATACTGATACCAAACGAATTGGCTTAAAAAAATACAGCGGAAAATGTAATAAAATACAGGGTGTTCTATTTAAAGTAAGCAACTTATAAATGATTTAAATTGTGCAAGTTGGCGGCCAAGTTTAAAACACCCTGTATGAATTATCAATGAGATGGATATATGGAATTAACGGGCTTGTTGTTTATTGGTTACAATTTCACATCACTAGCTTCGTTATTAAAGGAGATATCGTTATTCAATGTGGACTAGGATTTTTTCAAAATCGAAAATACCTCATTTTTGTACACAAATTTTATCTAAAATTTCAGGTGGAATTCGAAAATAAAATAAAAAATATTAGGTTCCATTTAAAATAACAAAGTTGACGTCTACTTCCGGTATAACCGGAAGTGTCACATTCAGGACAATATTATATTTGAACTCAGCGTCATCCAAAACCTACAGCTTCGTAATTTCAGATCCTTATAACATAACTGTATCCGCCATTACCTTTAATCAAAACTCTTCGCGCCACACCCTCTAGAATCAGTTAACTGGATAAAGTGTGATTTGCAATTAAAAAAACGACCAAGATAAGATCTCCAAAACGTGTTCATTACTAGTGATACTATGTCCACCATTGGCACACTTGACCATTGTATAAAAAATATTTTATAAAAAATTCAAAGTATGTAGTTATAATATAATATTTACTTAATTTAGGCATATGCCATATTTGCTTTAATAAAATTTAACAGTTTCTGAGAACTTTTAAAATTGAAATTTTCTCTCGAGTGTCCATTACTGAAACAGTTACCCTAGCGTAGGTAAATTGTAAGTTTACGCTATCAACCTGTTGTGTTTCCTAACAACGGAATTACTTTTCGATAGTATAATCGTATTGTGCCTTTTTAATAAGCGATTTCTGCCTTTAAGCTAAGTTTTTGAGGGCAGAATCAGTTAAACCAACACCAGAAGTACGGCGTTTGTAACACCATTTTGTATTTTAAATTGCCTTTTAATAACTATTTGGCCTTCCGCCATCTGATTTACACTATTTCTTGATAACAAAACTAAGACATACAAAACCTAATAGGTAACATTGCAAACTAAGCAAACACTCAAACATGTAAACACCACAAACAAGCCGGTAATCAACTAAACGCGCGCACACAAAACATAAAGTTACTCAACATACAAATACGCGAACAACTTCTATCGTTCCCTCTTAATGGTCCACTTCAGCCTGTCTTTCTCCTTTGGCGTTATAAGTAAATGTTTAGAACAGTTGGTACACAAAATGAACGAATTACTGTCAAAAATAAAAAAAAAAGGCTAAAATGTGATTTCTGGAAATGCTTGTATTCAAAGAAGGCTACATTGGGTGGACATGAATGAGAACAAAACCAGAAGAATCAAGAGATTGATTTAATTAATAAAATATGTAGTATCGCAAACATTATCAAACCTATGAGTAAACGACACCATACAAAAAAATTAGTAGCCAACAAACATATACGCTTACACCCAAATACGTAAACCCAAGAAATTAACCGGCGCCTTATTTCAAGAATTATTACTTACCGGCGTATCACGCTTACTCGATAAACACAGTGTGTACCATCAGTATCTCTACATTTACTACTACGCTGGGAAGAGACAGACAATTTGGGACATTAAAAAGAAACGAGTGAGAGGGTGTTAATTGACTAATTTTTGGTGTTTACATGTTCACGTGTTTGTGTATTGAATAACTGCGTTTTTGTATTTTCGGTGTTTACTTGAGTGGGTGTTTACTTCGTTGCTAATATCCTTGTTTGCGTCTAGATTTGTTTTTAATTAAAAACAGCTAAACATAAACCAAAATACATGGATGATGTGTTCTTAATTTGGCTAAACACAAACCAAAACCAAAAATCTGTTTTCAATTAAAAACTGCTAAACACAAACCAAAATTGTTAAGATACGTGGATGACACATACGGATAAATTTTTACAACAGTTAAATGAATCACACCGCAAGATGAAATTTGGACGAAAACGTTGAAAAAGACATACTACAAAAAATAGGTAGAGGGAGAGCAGTCACAAGTCAGCTAAACTCATTATTATGGAAAAAATAAAAAAAACTATTATTTACAACACTGGTGAAAAGTACAATCACATAGGGTTCAGAGGTCTGGACAATAAATAATAAAATGCAAGGCTGAGTAAACACTGTAGAAAATCAGTTTTGGCGAAGATGGTACACGCTTGCATTAAATGATCATGTAAGAACAACCTTAAAGAGATACTGAAGATAGAAACAACATTAACAGATACTATAGAGAAAAATAAATTTCCTGGTATGGCCACATGAGACGAATGAACAATGAGAGATTACCGATTAAAACTTGGGGGGAATTGGTCCCAAAAAGAAGAAGGAAAGAAGGAGACAGAGAAACCTTGAAAAAAAGGAATTAGTATAGCCATGAACAGAAGAGATATTGAAATAGACTCATCAAAAACAAAGAACAATGGCGTTCGAATTGCAACAAAGCCAAGACTGTAAAACAGTCGCTCTCTCTCTCTCTCTCTCTCTCTCATATATATATATATATATATATATATATATATATATATATATATATATATATATATATATATATATATATATATATATATATATATATATATATATATATATATATATATATATATATCCCCAATAAAGATTCGATAGGGAGTGGTTAATGAAACTTAAAGAACAGCTAAAGCTCTTTCTAATAACGTTATAAAATACAGGGTGATCCATTTAAGAAAGTTGAGAAATGGTATAGTACGCGTTTTGAATCACCTCGTACATTAAAAATTATTTTATCCACAAAATGTTAAAGTTTTTTTTAAAATAGATGATACTAAAGAAATGTTTACCAACCAGATTGTTTCCCTTTTTATTATTTATAAAGATACAGTGTGTCAAACCGGACACTGTTTCGTATTAAAATTGGTCATATCTCGTAAAACACTCGGTATAGGGTAGCAAAACCGTATATTGAGAGAATCCTCAAAAGTAGCTTTATCGAAATACGTAATAGTATACAGGGTGTTCTATTTAAAATAAGGAAGTTGTAACCAACTTCCGGTATAACCGGAAGTGGTAGAAGACTCTAAATATTTCAGATCAACTGGGCATACCCGAAAACCCTATAGCCCAAATTTTCAGATTTTAATTTAGTCAAGTTTCTCTAAAACGTCTAATTAAAACTCCCAAAGAATCACCTTGTATTATATATAATATATATATATATATATATACACTAGTCAGCTTTACATATAAATTAATACATGGCGGATAGGGATAGGGCAATAGCCATCACAAGTAATTTAAATTTTTTACTTTAATGAAGTAGGTTCAAATTATATATTAAACAGTACATACTTGCTTTTGCATGTCGTTTGGCAGTTGAAGATTGTAAGACCCTAATAGGCTACAATTACTTTTATTAGGCTTTACGACGCGGCGCGGCAATAGCTCGAACTTGTTGAGTTCTACTGGATCGGACTCATTGATTGCTACCTGGGGTTTCATACTGACGAATAAACAGAAAAAGTTTTTATGCATTACTGTATTAATATCTAAATGTACATATACATATACATTTTTTCACTTACATACCCTTGTAATGACCCATAAAAAGGAGTAAGACATCAATTATTATTATTTTAAATATTATTGAGATAATGCCGTAAATAATGATTTTTTCAATTTATTTCAATTCCGATATCATAGCCAACAGCACGTTTGCGTGCGCGCCAGTTCCCCCTTTAATATGTGCAAATGCATCGCACATGATTTGTGCCAAACCCCACTTCATCGCAGAGTATAAAAGCCAATATTTTGATATAATTCGACACTCTGTTCTGAAAAACACTTCTTTGTGGAATATCCAACAGAATTTCTCTGCAACCCGCTTTTAATGGTAATTTATTACTATTCCTGTGCTTAGAAAATTTCTCTGTTCGAGAATATCAAACCTGACGAGCTTTAAAGCCATTTCGTGCAATTTACCTTATTGTTGTAACGTATTTCACCATTTCGAAATCTAACCTGTATTATGAAAATATTTAAAGAATTCCTGTGACATAAACAATCCCTAAATAAATAATTTGACGCTAAAGAGGGACTAGCTCCTATACCAAGTTGCTCTATCAGCTGATCTTTCGGCAGAAGAATGGCTTGGTATCGATCTCTTCTCATGTAACGATGCTTGAAGCTCGTCTAGAGGATCAAAACTAATGCTAGCACCTTTGGAACGTCTTATTACTATTCCACCGTTAAAAATTCTACTTATTTAAAGTGTCCGAATTAATTTTAAATAAATAGAACCGCTAAGAATTCGCTGGTTCAGCTGAGGTTACCTAACCTGGCCATTAGCAAATTCCAAACCTAAACCAGTTGTATTACCCACCAAGTTCTACTTATTTAGAGTGTCCGTATTAGCTCTGAATAATTAGGATCCCTAAGAGTTTACTAAGTTCGGCTCGAGATTACCTTGGCCGCGAGCGAACTCACAATCAAACCCCCTGTATATGTAAATATCCCCAGAATCTCCTTGTGTAAATATTACCGAAAATAATCAAACTCAGACATAACGGAAACGTTCAATTTCCTTTTGCGAAAATAAATAAATAAAACAGGTCGTTTCGTAATGTTTAAGGCGAATACAAGACGGCATTAATTGTACAAGGTTATTTTATTATTTTAATTTATCTAGAACATTGGAGTAAAATATCTCAATAAACCATTTAAAGCCCTCCGATAAATAGTGTACAATTCATACCGATTAAATAACGTTCCTATTTAAGCAAATAATAAATGTTTCATTGACCTTTAGTGATACAACCATCACATCTAGCGAAAGATTGCATATACGCATAAATTCCAATAAATGAAAAATCTGGAACACTGGAACTGTGGCAGGATCTGTAACAAACAAAATACACCCACGTACCACACAAAATTAAAAAATTAAACGCGTTTCGATAGCTACGCTATCATCATCAGCGGTCGACTTAATTTTTTAATTTTGTGTACGTGGATGTATTTTGTTTGTTCCAATAAATGAAAGTAAACGAATGCATGATTTCCTCCCCAATTAATTATTTTTAGCCCTATGTACATATTTAGTTTAATTAGAATATAAGAATAGTTACAGTTATTTGAACCCATGTGTATATAAACACCAGCATTCTAAGTAGTTCAAGGTCCCCATTCAGCGTGACATTAAATTTCAATTGTCACAATTTAAACTTTCTCTTTAGATTGAATTATACTCAAATCCTCCTATCCAGTTAGTCCAATAATTAATCAAAGCTCAATTCATTATTCCATATTACAGAGAAGGAACTGTATTATACAAACCTCAATTTTCAAATATAATTTGTCAATTAAAATAAATTTCAAACTTCAACTTACCTGCTGATATTAATTATCCAATCGATCTGGTGAACACACACATATTCTTTTGAAGTAAAACAAACCACATTTATAACGTTATTTTCACTTCAAAACCGGCATATCATTTTGTTTATACTTTCAAAACGTATAACTGGCGTCGAATTACAGAAACGCAGCGAAAGGAGACCAAATTCCCAAGCAGCAACATGTGTTCTCGAGTCCGTCACGATTTACAGCCGGCGACCAGGTTGATCATCTACCCACCAGGGGCCAAGACGAAAATAACCACCTAGGATAAAATCTTAATTTATTTTCACGCCACGACATTATTCATTTTGGTTTCATTTTTATAATACTAATTTAATTGCCTTTTTCTTTCCACAATTGTATTTTTTTGTTGTTAACCAGAATATTATTTTATTTAAATATATGTATAAAATTTGCTCGTACCTGATTATTTAAAAGTTATAAGAGTCTAAAAACAGAACCCACTCACACACCGCACTGTAGCTAGTCAAGGTATATTAACTAAATCCACAGTGTAATTGAAATTTGTTAAGGACCCGAAAGGGCCTTACACCCTTCAATCACATCACGTTTCAACCAGATTGCTTCCTACGCGATTCTTGGCTCTCGCGCCCTCACCGGACTTGCTGTTATTTATTTGCGACCAAATGCTTCAATTATTTTTAATTTAGAGTTATAGTTAGTTCTTTATTATTTAATAAACATAGTAACAAAGGTAAAAGTTTGCTTACATTTTGAATTTGCAGTCAAGGAAAAATATAGTATAAGACAATATGCAACACATTGTTATAATTAAACTTAAAATAACATATAGTACCGAAACTAAAGTTGGGCCAACTTTCAAATTTGAAAACAAAGAAAAAATGTTCAAAAAGTTACCACCTACCTACGGATCAGTCCTGCATAGCCACATCTGTTCTATTTTATATTTGTGTCAGTACGATTTTATGAGTCTCAACAATAATCTGGCATGGGTTTTAAAGGAACCGTATTTTTCGTAGAAGTTCAATGCCATAGCAATTCTAAATTTTATTTACTCGCCTTTTTTTTATTAAATAGGTATTTTACACGTTACAAAATTCTACTGTTTAGATTATTATTATTTTTGTTTATTAGTAATATTCAAACCGATAAAATCTATTCAGTATCTTCCTACTTGTATTTAGATTAGATTGTTCCCTAACGCGACTTGCTATTATTTATTTGAGAAAAGAAATTATTTAATTACTTCCATTTAGAATTTGGATTACAAATTAGAGCCAATTCTTTGTTTATTTTACCTGTTTGTTTGCTTTTTTTTTACTTTGGATTACGGATTCGATCTAGTTATTTATAAAACGGTTCCTATGACAATGCTTACGTTTAGGTTTGTTATAGAAAGGGGTTCATTACAAGGTTGAATCACATCTGGTATTTTTCCTACAGTTACAGATACGTATTTATGATTGCTTTCTTTACACCACGCTACTGTGGGATAAAATAAGTTATTTTTTATTAGTTCTCTATAATTCATTGTTATTGCAAAGATTTTTACCTGTTTGAATTCAATCCTTAGACAAAAGGGTGGTATTTACGCTTTAAGTTTACTTTACAATTTTACCGGTTTTAACAATTACATCTGGGTTTAAAAGAGCCGTATTTTTTCGTAGAAATTCAATACTATAGCAATCCTAAATGTTATTTTCGCGCCTATTTCAACTAAAGAGACATTTACACGTTACAAAACTTGTACTGGTTAGATTAGTATTATCTTTGTTTATTATTAGTACTTATTCAAACCGCTGGGTATAAAAATCTGTTCAAAAGCTTACTCTTATTTTATTGAGTTAGAAGTTGTCATTTTAACACGTATTTGTTTCACTATCGAAAGCTAGAAGCGGAGCAACCTTAAACACGTCCTATCGCTTTGACGATCTTATACTTTATTTTCCTCAAAATACGTTAAATTAAATAAACATCAGGCAATATTTAGATTACGTCTGGTAGCTTGAATAGACGTATAAAAGTTTTATTGTTAAGAAATGCGCGATAACGTTTATTGCTCGTTGAAATATTTTGAAAGGGATAAAGGCATAGAGGAAAACGCGCTCTACCTGGAAGATAGGCCAGTAAGAAAATCTGCTTGCGTTATAACAGTTTTATGTCTAACTACTTTAATTAAATAATAAAATTTTAACATATTTGGCTAATATTTCTCAAGTGACATATTTAATTAACAGGGTGATGCTCTAATTAGTTTTTAGTAATTAACTAAAATTAGAATTATACGAGAATGATTTATTCTTTTACAGGGGGTATGCGTGGTACGGGAAACCTTAGTTAGAAAATGTTGGTGGTGGATGAGATTGTTACCGGGTGAATCTCTTATCTCGGGAGCGTTTTAAAGCGCAGTTGAGCAAAGAATTGGAGGAAAATATGAATTTCGGTAATTCAGAAGTACCCTTCATAAGTGAATAAAATGCATGTTGTCTTTTGGAAACCTAAACAGCCTAATACCAGGAATTAGGAATGTATTACGGCAATATTTTACTGCGCACACTTTTGGAGTGTCCCCATTATCTTGAAATATAATTTAAAAGTTGTCGCACAAAAAAAAGCGAAAATGACTAGTATAGCAACAAAAACGAATTAACAACAAATATAAAATATAACGTTTACACAATCATAAATATAATGCACTAGATATACAAACAATCAACATTAAAAATGACATAACATAACTATAACCTATAACCAATAACATTCACATACAAGTTAAATCAAAAGTAGCGTCCCCTTGTAAACAATTATTGGAAGGACTGCCTAAATTCGTACATAAAACACTTACGAGCAAAATTTTGCCGAGTTCTCCGTACTTATTGAGATTATAGTACGGTTCTATCCATTAAGTATCTTTCAGTTACGGTTCTGACCACACAATAAATGGGAAAGTAAAAAAATGAGAAAGAAAATGCAGAAATAAAGCTATAAGAAGATTATGGTTTCATTGATAATAATGACATCTCGTAAGAAGTTGTCTTCACTGCGAAATGAAAACAACCCATACAGGTAAAGAATTAGTCTGTGGGACAACCTTAATTTAAATTACCGCTCAATTACAAATTAGCTCCATAAATTAAAATTTAAAAAAATCTAAACCCGTGTTTGTGTATAATTCATAAATTAAAATTGCGCGTATATACATAGCATCTAGAACAATGCAGACCAATAGGAAGTAAGCTTTAAATGTATAGTATAATAATAGTTTACATAACAGTTTCAACATCAAACTGGGGAAGCGCTGTTGGTCTTGTGGTACATTGTTTGCCTGACACGCGGTTGAAGTAGGTTCGATTCCCTCCTCATGCACTTTTTTTTGTTATGTTAGGTTACAGTAGTTTTGTTTATCTAATCTACTTTTGTTAGCTTACTGCAGTTCTGTGTATCTAATGTAATTCTGTTAGGTTACAGTAGTTTTTATTTATTTTTGTTCCTATTATTTCATATTAGAACGTCAGATTGGTGATCAGTCCGCATTGATCTGCATATATCCGCAAGTGATGTTCGTCGCCACTGATGCGAATCAATATCTATAGCGGACGTCACTGTGCTATTAAATAATGAGAAATAGTTTAAGTAACGGGAAACACTGAATTCAGTTTTAGTAACAGAAATTCTAGGTTAAAGGCTTTCTTATATAAATTTATATTTGAAATATATTTAAAACTCAAAAATGCAATTATAATTATAGAAATGTCATCTCAGGTAAGTATTTGTATTATATCAATATCAAAATTTATAAATTAATTTTTAACACAACTAGGCAATAAAAACCTTAGGTATTTTCAAAAAATTAACTCAATTAGAAAGGGGTTTAGGACCAAGGCTTCCAGAAGCCTATAAAAAGTTTTATAAGGAATGGAAGTTAACTGAACCTGCTGCAGTTCATTACATTCCTGAACAGGGAAATTGGAAACGTGATGATGTAACAGGACAAGTGTAAGTTCAATATTTCCGGATAGTGAACTTTACAGTGACTAGAAGGAAGATTTACATTGCTGTTTAGTGGAGCAGGTACCAAGCATGTAGTATTTCAGTGTCCGCATTATGTAAAGGATTATATTGACACAATGTTACGTAAAAGTAGAAAAGTGAAACTTTGTGGCTATGCTAGATGTTTAACTGACGAGGAAATCAAATTAATAAAGATACTCATACCATACACTATTCTTTCACAAATCAGGAACATCGCTTAACTAATCTTTTTTTTTTTACATAAACGAAAGTTAATCACGATAGTATATTTCACAGAAATGGATGTTAAATTGTTGAATACTGCAATAATGTAACACCACAGGTAATTTTCTTAAAAATATTCAAATCGTTCTCAAATATGTTAATAAATATTATAATTGGCTTCAAAAACTAATAGGTATTTTTTGTAAAAATTTACTTTAAATAAAATGATCTCCATTATATTATAATAAAGAAACAAACTCCTGATTTTAAACGAGTAAGTAAAAAAGAAAGAAACATAGTGGATGTCTACATTTTGTTTGCTTGACGAGTTTTAATTGTGTGATCGTTCCAGTTACTTAAAGCTCACTATTTCTCAGACAATATGTAAAATTTATCTTTTAAATATAGTCATCCCATTCAAAATTATCCAATACCTATAAAGTATCCTCCAGAACATGATGAACAAATTTGGGGTGGAGAAGGAGTTATACAAGGGTTTGAGAAACGCTCTAAATATAATAGAAGAGTACCTCATTTTTGGGTTCCTACACTTAAACGGTCCGTTGTTTATAGTGAAGTACTAAATAAACATATCTCTGTTATTATAACAGAGAGAGCTATTCAATTAATTAATGAAAATTATGGATTTGATCATTATATTCTAAAGGTAAATAACTATTTTACTACTAAAATAAGGGTAAATTTAAATTTTAGACCTTGGCTTGTGATTTGAAATCACTACTTGCAGTTTCATTAAAACGTAAGATTTTACAAGAACTATCCAATGGTTGTCCTTCATATGAAAATAATCTGGTGAAACAGAAACAGATTCTAGATCGTTACCAACAATATTTAGATGCTGTAAGTTCCATGTTTTAACATTATCCTTGTCAATAGTATAATGTTATAGTATACATCTGAAGAAATAGAGTGGTATGGATATTCCTTTGAAGATGCTTGTAAAAAATATGAAAAATTAATTGAAAATCAACAAAACCCTGTACCATTAAAATATATTTATAGAACTCAACTAATTGAAAAATTAAAAGCTCAGGCTGAAGACTCGATTAAAGAAGATGGTAGTCTTTCGTAAGTTTTAATCTTTCTAAAATAAACATCATAACATAATTTTTTTAGTGGTCCTACTGCTTGGATTCAAAAAATTAATCCATTTAATAAAAAACATGAAACATAATTATTGTAATTATATGCTGTACAATATAATTTTTTTTTATTTATCTGTATCATTTCTTATTGTGAATTGTGCAGTGAAGAAAAAAATACAATAATAAAATAATCAAAAACATATTTAAAACTAATTAACAGAGAAATAATACATAATAATAAAATTTAAGATACATAAGTATAGACTAGATGAAATTAGGAGAATCTAACTAATTGTGCAGTCAAGCTCCCCTTGCTTTGGTACGCATTCTAAAATTGTTGCTACTGCCCTAGTAATGTAAGTCATTGTGCCATAAGATCCACTAGGAGCACTATCATAGAAATGTTGACAAATAGATGCTGCACCACCACAAAGTAATCCTCCTGATTGAGATACTTCTTTAATTGGTTTTGCACAGCATAATGTAGCATCACCATTACAAATGATCTGCTAATGTAAATTAAAGATTAGTGCGAAGGAATATCAACATACCTGATTTTCCAAAAATAATGTATTTGCTGTGTGCACGAGTTGTTCTATTTGTATTATTCCTCCTAATGACGTAGCTACATTATATTCTGAAACTAATGTTAGCACCATTAAAGCTTCTACAATTAATTGACGATATTCCGGTTGGGGTATTGAATTTAAAACTGTTTCGACTGCTAATGCAAATTTTAATTCACCAGGTGTCATTTCTTGAGTAAGATTTGGTAGTAAAACTTTTCCTGCAATATCCAAACCATTACACTAAAACAAGTAAGATTATATTATATGTTCATGTTCCTTAATTCACTACAAGCATTGAATAAAAATGCCAACAATGATTGGCAGCTCGTTATAAGGAGCCGGCACTACTTGAACGAATTATGAATTCCATAATTTCATTTAATGTATGATTAAGAATAATAGCTTAATTAATTTCATAATTTTTAAACATCAAACGGGTGCCAAAAGAATTTTCCCCCACAAAGTCACAATGCATCTGCCATATGTCCGTTCTCAAATCCCAACATAGGGATTTAACATTGAAATTGATGTTTTTGTGGATTTCTGCTTGCCAATTCAACCGACAGAAAAGCTAATGGTATCAATCAAAAGGTAAAGTGCTTGCACATCCAAAGGTACTAATTACGAGCTAAAAGATGAAATATTTAGTTTAAACACTAAATAAGTAATTGACATTTTTTTAAATATGATATGCCTATATTTTGAATTTTTTCAAATGTATCAAATAATTTGAAAAAGTATTTAGCGTTGTTCAATATTGTCCATGTTATTAACGTTAAAATGAATAACTACTACAATGAAGAAAAAATTTTCATGGTAAAAACGTTTTACAGTGGTGTTAGCTTACAGGCGGTTAGAGATTTGTTTGCCGTTAATTTTGATAACGACTTATACTCTCTTTAAGTACCATTCACCATTATGTGCACAAATTTGAAAGATCTGGAAATATTTCTGTCGAATCAGAATCTAGGGGTGGTAAATAACAGTCTTTTTATCGTTAAACAATTAAAAATAATTATATCGCAGGAAATCGACAAATAGAATTAATTGATCACACTGAAGAACATGTTTTGGTGACGTTAAACTTAGACCTGACAATTAGTTTCTGACAAATTGCTGTGGAAGTAGGTTTATCTGAAAGACATATGAGACATACTTAGAAAGCACAAATATCACCCCTACAAGACCCAATGTCATAGAGATTTTCGATTTTGAGAAGGAGTGTATTCTCGAGTGAATATTACTATGCGAAGTCAGTATCCTCAAAAAATTAATATCTGGCCTGGGATTTTTAACAATAGCTTATTGATCCGTTTGAAATCGAAGGAAATTTAAATTCAGAAACTTATTTAGAATTCTTAGTAACCAAAGTTGGCCTTGCATTAGAAGTTGCAAGATAAAAATCAGGAGATCTGATTACAACAAGGCGGCTGCCCTGCACATTTTGGTTTAGATGTTAGAAATTTTTTTAATGATTTGGTGCTATAAATTGGCTTGCCAGATCTCCTGATTTAGCCCCTTGCGACTTCTTCTTGTGGGGCAACCTTCAAAGCAAAATTTATAAAAGGTGCCACCCAGATATCAATTCTTTGATGGAAGCAATAGAAAACGGGTGCTGGTTAGTTACCGAAAAACAATTGGCTAACGTTAGAAAAGGTTTTTATAATAGATTTGAGTATTGTTTGTTTAAAAACGGGGGTTTGTCTGAATATTTATTGTAATTTTATTTTTCTTTGTCTTTATATTTTACAATAAAGCTTTAAAACTATAATTTTATAATTTAGTATTTTAAACTACATAATTGCGTCTTTTGCCTTAGTTTCAATTTTTTTATTCATACCGTGTAACTTTTTTGAAAATTTTTTTTCATTGCAGTAGTTTCTCATTTTAAAGTTAATAACATGGACGACAATATTAATCAACACTAAATAGGGGAGAGTAGGGATCTTTGATCCCCTTTTTACTTTTTTGAAACTAGTTCTTCTAATAGAATACATTTATGATTACTTTAGAATTTTGTTCTATTCTAACAAACGTTAACTCAACTAGTGGTAAAAATGCTTCTGTAAAGTAAAAAACATTTATCAATTATTATATTGTAAATGGGATTAAGTGTTCCTCTATCAGGGAGACTTGATCTCCCAAGCTGGGAAAGTGGATCATGTCGCTGTATGTTACTTTTTGTTACAATAATGAGGGGAGAAGATTTATGGAGGAAATTAAATTGACGAAGTATGGGAGTATATTTATTGAATTAAATTTAAACACTTTAACTAAAACAAACATTCGGAAATTTTATTTTAAATCTGTAGTATCGATGTCTCACGTCGGAAGTGTGCCACTTTTTTTCCTAAGAAGTTTACCAATATCTCGGAAGATGTTGGGTCAACTTCGGTCACTTGCTCCACAAAATAAATTGCTTCTTTTGTTAAACCCTACAAATACACAGTCCTTAATTTTAGGAGCGCACACCTGAAAGAAATCGCCCGCCTCCACTTCAGAGTCGTCTGAAGAAACATAAAATGGATCAATGCCATCAAAACTATCGTCACTGGCATCCCAAACCTGTTCATCTTTGGAACTGTCACCTTTTAACTGTTCTTTCTTTCTACTTCTTTTCTGTTTTCTTTTTTTTGTAAAATTATTCTTCATACTTGAAGATTTCTTATCACGTTCTGCTTATTCTACTTCTAATTCCACTTTCTCGGGTGTATCAGTTAAACTCCTACATCGACCGCATTGCGACCTTTCATCTGCTTCTCGACTATCCTTGGAAAATAGTAACTTTTATTGGGGAGACCATTGTTGATGTAGGATTTATAACTGGCGATTGATGACTTTAGCCAAATCACCCGGGTTGTGGACTAGGTGATCATACTCTAGGCAACTCTGAAGCAACAGGATCTAGAGTTTCTTCAATAGTGTTTGGTCCATCGTTACCAAACTTGCACAAAACTCATCGTCTCTAAAAATATTGTATTCAAATGGGTAGATTTCAGATACTCTGAAGCCACTTAGGATATTCGCTGGAGTGAAAGCCTTAGAGTAAGCTTCTCCAAGCAGGTCTGAAATGTTGTATATTGTCAATTTTTTTCCTCCATGATTGGTCATCCAATAGGATGCTGCGCGGTTCTAGTATGTTTTTAATGGTCCGAAAACAGTTCGGTTCAGTGGCCGCAACTTGTGTGATGTATGTGGTGACAATGGTAGTACGATAATACCATTGGTTTGGGCAAAATCTATAACTTAAAATATTTTCGTGGCTATCACGGTTATCAAAAATAACTAATTGTTTGCTGTCCGGCTGCAGTTGGTATGCTTCTGAAAGTGTTGCAAATACTTGATGAAGTGTTCTTTCGTCATCCAGCCAGATGGATGAGGACCTCCTGCAGAACCAAGTGCATCTTTCAGCATGTGATCTTGTCAGTTTACACGTGGGAAAATAAGAAAGGGATGGATATGTTTTCAACATGCATTTACTGCACAACAAACGATTACGAGCTGCCCTCTCTCGCCTTCACTTTCGATACTTTCTCTCCAATGATTTTTCCAGGTTTATAAACAGTCGTAACTCCGGTTACCTCAAGATTCCTAATTTTTCAGGAGCAAACCTATACTTTTCAAGTGTAGCTCGCGTTTTTTCAAAACCCCAAGGAATTTTTTTATTATTTGCCCTAGCGATCTCAAAGGCAAGTTTTCGAAATGGGATGCTTGGATAACATACTCCGAAAGTTGCAGTTCTTCTTCGCTTGTAAGCATTTGGGCTTCTTTATATCCGAATAAGCGGTTTTCTCCTCTTCTAATTAATCTCTTTGATATTGATTTTGGAATGTTTGGCAGTACCTTTAAAAGACTGCAACAGCTACAGTTTCGGTGTCATACTGAACACATTTCTTTGCACCAACTTTAGGTTTGTAAGTTCTGAAATAGAAATGTAGGGATTACAATTAAAACTTGTTAAAGGAGACTTGATCCTCTGATGATCTCACCCTTAACAAGATGGGATCACCTCTCCCGAGAGCACATTAAATGTTTGAAAAGGCAATATAGCAAAACATAACCTCAATAACGCGGCGCAAACTACGTAAAATGTTCCCTAGAAAATCGCACAACACCGCTACGATCCTAAAAACTAGTTCATATTTATACAGACTACGTAATAAAAAATTTAGTACTCACCATAAAAGATCTTTAATCACAAGAAAAACAAACAAATTTCACAAAAACACAGCAAGCGTCGTCTAATGTAGCTTGTTGACTGAAAGCACATGGTACCCACCAGTGTTGCTAACCAAATTCGGTACAAGTTATTGTGGCGCTAAATTCAAAGAGGGAATCATGTCGCCCTTTTTAAAATTATTTGAAACAAATAATTTTAACGGCATATCATACCTATTCAAAAAAAGCCAATTACTTATTTAGTGTTTTAAACTAAATATTTCATCTTTTAGTCTTGTAATTAGTACCTTTGCATGTGCAATCACTTTACCTTTTGATTGATACTGTTAGCTTTTCTGTCGGTTGAACTGGCGAGCATGAATCTGCAAAAACGTTCATTCCAAAGTTAAATCCCTATAATAAAATACTTATCTTTTTTGGGTTTTTTAATGGTGTATTTTAAATTATACAATCTAAACGTTTTGATAACACATACAGTTATCTTCGTCAGTAGTAATATCTGTTAAAATTGTTAAAGATGTTGTAAACAATTTTGTCAAAGTTGAAAAATTAAAAATTAAAACATAAAACAACCCAAAAAAGATAAATCCCTACAGTCTCTGGCCAAATTATTAGATGCACAGCAAGATTTCATGCAAAATATTAATTACCGAGTGATATTGTACCGTTTTATTGTTTTAAATTGATTTTTTTTATTTTTATATTATCCAATCAATGATCGATTAATTTAACATAAATAAAACAGCATTAATTTAGAAAATCATATGTTTATTAAGTTTTAAAGAAAAGTGAAAATAATGTAAGTAAAGGTCAATATTTAGTTGAGCCACCTTTAGCCGCTATCAAAGCTTTAATTCTGCGCGGCATGCTATCAATGCGAAACTGTACTGTCTCCTGCATTTGAGGATGATGATTCCACACATGAATAATTTTTTCTAGGAGCGGGGTTTTGTTGATGATCACATTTTTAGCCACTTCTCTTTTCATCATCTCCCACACATTTTCAATTGGGTTCATATCGGGGCTATTACCCGGCCAATCCAACAGAGGGATATTTTCTTTTGCAAAAAAAGCTTTAACAGACCGAGCAGTGTGGCAGGGAGCTCCATCTTGCATGAAAGTGAATGGTTCCCCATTTGGAAACTATTCACTGAACTGCGGAATCAACCGATTTTGGAATACTTCTTTGGACTGATCTTGCCTCATTATTCCTTTTACGACGTATAGACGTCCAGTGCCCTTGCCGCTGATGACTGACCAAATCATCACTTTGGTGGGATGTTTAACAATTGGAACGACACAGTCAGGATGAAACTTTTCTCCATGACGACGACGCACATACAGAGCTTTATTCTGCAAAATTTGGAATGTGCTTTCGTCACTGAAGCAGACCTGTATAATAATAATGTATCAATTTTTTATTAAATTACAATATCTTACCGATCTCCAGAAGTCCACATCTTTGTCTTGCCATTGTTTGGCCCACTTCAGGCGCTTTGCTTTCATTACAGCTGTTAACTTGGGCTTCCTGGCGGGGCGACAGGCCTTAAAATCTAATTCTTTCAATTTTCTTCGAACAGTGCGCTCAGAAGCATTTACGCTAGCATCCTGGAGTTGTGATTTCATCACCTTTGTGGTAACAAATCTGTTTTCTAGACAGATTTTCTTCAAACATCTCTCTGACCGTGGAGTGAAAATTGGTTTTCTACCGCATCTTTTCTTTCTTTTCGAGCTTAATTCCTCACCTGACTCAATTTTCTATTTTATGTGTCGTACACTAGCTTCAGAAACCTTCACTTTTTGTGATATTTCCCTTCACTTCAGCTTTTTTACATGGTGAAAGATCGCCTTTTCTACCCATAATGAAAATAGTCCAATTATTTTTTTAAAACACTGCATATAAAATAAACTAATAACTGAGTAGTATAAAACTGTTAAACACACAATCACAGTCCATAAAGCCACAGAAACACGTCCGTACCTCACGCGATTCCGATCGCGACTAATACAGGTTTGTACTTGTTTACGTTCATGTATCACTTTGTCAACACAGTGTTGCCATATATTAAAAATAAATACAAATAGGTAGTCTACAACACATCTTTTAAATAAACATCAATAATATTGTAATTTAAATATACAATTACTGCATAAAAACTCTTAAGAAACACAAAATTATTAAAAAAATACAGTGCGTCTAATAATTTGGCCAGGGACTGTATGTTCAGGTTTGAGTGGAGTTTCAAACAGTGCTAACAAAAATCAAGACGATCCACAATTCAATTTAGTCACACTGTTAGTTTATCCCATTAATGCGATTTTGTATTTGCTAATCAATCAGCGCAAATATTTTTTACCCCTGCCCGGACTTTGCACATTTTTGTAATTTAGTAGCATGCGGATTACACGAAATTATTCACAGATGGCTACTCCGATCATCTAGATGGAATTTTCATTCACAGGGAGTTAACACTGTTTTTAAAAAGGACAGAAGGGTGGTTCTACATACTTATCGCAAAAATAAAACCAACATGTGATTTAGACGGCGGAATCGAATAAAAATATTATCTGACTCTCAAAACGGTTATAATCGAATTGTCTCCCGAATGCTTTTAATCCGTAATTAGCATAAGGGCTTATAATACACTAAAATCTAAACGTTGTTACCTAATTTTGTTAAAATAAAACCGTAGTTAGGAAATTATAATTATTTTATTATAAAAAAAATACACTTTATACAAATAAGTAAACAATAATGGAATGAAGTTCGTTACATATCCTAGTATGGTAATAATAAAACAATGGCAAATATACATTGGTTTGCTTATACAGGTATGTATTAGCGGGTTAAAATACGATATAAACGTTATTAAAGGTGATATCAAATAAAGTACCTAGTCGGTAAAAATTATAGAAACTTCACAATGTAAAATTATTTCGTATTTACAGGGTGAAATAACTTCGTTTCGTATCTTTTATAATAACTGATATATTGTATTTCAAGACAATGATGTTTACAAAAATGATATAAAAAATTTACTCATTCAACTATGACTTATAATACAAATTAAATTCTGCATTTAAAGGAAATATTTTTTACGAATTGAAAATTGGTAAGTCTTGTAATTTTTTTTAAATTATCGTCCAAAAACTTTTTTTTCATTAATACTTTTCTATCATATACTTTGACCACGGTATCAATATTTTGAAGCTTAATATAGGTATCTATTTGAAAATCTAGGAGAACTTTTATAAACTGGTTAAAATTTGGGTGTGTATTATAAAATGAAGCATTATAACGTGAATGAAAAGATTCGCATGCGTTTGTTGTCCTTTTTAAAGACGAAGAGTTTTCAGCCCAAATGTTAGGAGGAAAGGTAGAAATTTCATCTATACAAGTTTCAACTAAGTAGTCATTAAATTTAATCACCCTTTCATCATCTGGTTGAATTGCAATGAGATCAAGAACAAAGCAATCGCCAACGTCTTCTGCTTTCTAAATCGTCTTTTAACTTATACTCGGTGGAAAGTCCTAAAGTTTGAATTTTTCTGTACCAACTTTGACCTAGATGAAATAGGCATCCCTTAATTCCTGTTTTTGGAAAAATTTCGCGAATTGCTTTGTGCATTGCTAATTCAAAATCTGAAGTTATAGTAGTTTTAGTTATGAACGAATAAGTTCAAAGGTAAATATGTAATTAAAAATTATTATTAATTTTATTAAACACATAAATAAAAAGTTTACCTCGAGTAGGATTTGACCTTACGACCTGTAATTTTCTACATACATACATTTTAATATTCAGACCAATCAAAATAAAATAAACCGACTATTCACCTTGGTGCTAAATAGGCGACTGTTTTTATCAGCATGTCACCGAAAGGACGGCATTCAACAACCAATAATTCACCCGAAAATTTCAATGTTTTCAAATGAAATCACTACTAATGGTGTTATAAAGTTAACTGTACTTAAGTAATTATTGTTTGTTGATAATAAATACATAAAATAAACGAATTTGCATTTTTTCTGAAATTATAATGATATTATTCACACAATATCCTTTCTGTGTGTTTTTCCTTATATATAAAGAAATGTTGTTGACTCAGGAAATAATCTTATTAAATATCACACGACTTCAATAAATTAGCTACTATTTTTATTGCTACTAAATTTCTCATGTATTTTACAATTTGTCTCGACATAATTTTGGCTTTAATAATCAAAGATTTGAATCAGATTATTAATGCCAAAATTACGTCTCGACAAATTGATTTTAAAAAACATTTGAAATTTAGATACAATAAAAATAGTCGACTATTTATCGAGGTCTTGTTATATTACTGTAGACTATTAGGCATTTTCAAGTACGTCACAAGCTCCGCCTATAACAGCTGATCTTGGACAACTTGTGTTAGCGTTTCATAGGAATCTATGTGTTTTGCTGTGATTTCTGATTGTTTTCTCCAGAAAAAATCCTGATAATTGACTTATTGTAGTGTTAGTATATAATCTTAAGATATTTCATAGTTAATTAGTGAACATTATTGGTGTATATTATAGTTGGGTTAGATTTTATGAACACGTATTCGTACCTTTACTACATTGCAATAGAAATGTGTAAGTATTTTGTTACTTGCTTTAATAAAGTAAAACCCATGTGAAATTTGGTAAATTCCAGAACAAATGGCTTTAAGTGATTCCATCATCTGCTTGTGAAATATAAGATGTCGAGCCTGCTGGTATTATCCCTATGACATCTTTGACAACGTTGATAGTGTTATGATGTTTATAGGTAGGCCAAGTTGTGCACTTTATTTCTATTTTTTTTGTCTTTTGCAATTTAATTTCAAAGCAATCTATAATTATGGTGATTCAATTGCCAAATGCCTGTTTAATAAAACAAGGTGGCATTGCTTTTATTAATTTGTCTCTTTGAGGCCATACAATAAATTTAAATAGTCAAAAGTACATTACATTTAGTGTCAAATAGAAAATTGTAGAAATAGTTGGGATACTAACATGAAATGTATAAGAAAACAAAGTAAAATCTAAATTTAACCTGAGTTTTATTAGCACTATCAAATCATGATTGAACTTATTTGTAATAACTGCTGTGTTGCTATTTTGATATAAGGTTCAATTAATTTTGTAAATATTATATTGAAAGCCTTATAGCTTGGTATTCCAGTATAGTAACGAATCTATAACATACACATTTTAACATATCATAGCCAAAAGAGCCTTATCTTGAATACAATTCTTTAATTTGACGAGTTTGATGATAACTAACCTAATAATCGCACGAACGTTTCAATATTATGTAGGCTAATTGTTCACTTTATTCACGTATTTTTGGTGAATTGTATCAATACAATCCTCATCTACAAGTATTGGCACAGAAACATTCTCACCGACTACGATTTTCGATAAAATTGTCAGAAAACAATCACATCCCATAAGAACGCGTGTTAAAGTTGTCCTACATCAGGCAAGGTCACACGTTGTGACGTCACTTGAAAATGCTTAATTGCACTAGAGTCACTTTCATTTTCTGTTCCTGTTTTTTGAATTTTGTATTCAGTTAATAAAATGTTTTCTAATTTTTATTCTGAAGCTAATTTAATTTACGCGGGAAATAATCTTCCTAAATATAACATGACCTTGATAAAGACTCATTTGTTGCTATTTTTGTTGTTGCTAAATTTCTCTAATATTTTACAATTTGATTCGACGTAATTTTGGCATTAACAATCAGATTATTAATGAGAAAATTATGTCTCATCAAATTGGTACTAAAATATTCTTGAAATTTAGTTGCAACAAAAACAACCGACTATTTACCAAGGTCTTGATATATTACCCTGAAAAATTTCACACTTCTACTTTAAAACCAATAATATGCCTTTATTTTGACTTGTTTTCATGGCAACCGGAAAAAATTCCGGAATCTTTTTCGAGAAGGTCAACATAAATGATCTACAGATTGCCATCTTACCTATTTTGTTTACAACCACTAAATAATGTACCGGGTGGCCAACTAAGAACGGCCGTCGGCCATATCTCAGGAATGGATTATAACACAGGTTCGGGAAAAAAATTTTTATAACAAAAGTGGCCTCAAGAAATGCCTGGAAATTATTTTCAGAATTGTAGGTCCACCGCTAGAGGGCGTATTTGACAGTTAAAATTTTAAAAAGCAAAATTTTTCCAAATTTACTCAATTAAGGGGCATATTAAATATTATAATCAGATTCCTCGACAAATTCTGCATATTTTTTATTTGACAAGTTTTAGTCTATCTCTTCAAATAAGGGATTTGAAGCAATCTGATTAATAGCATAAATGCTAGAGGGCGCTGTTTAATATTTTTTTAATATTGTGTTTTCTCTTTACAATTTTAAATGGAAGCATAAAAATTTAAGTAGGTCTTTAAAAAGTAGACTAAATTAGTAATAAAACAGTGAAAACTGCAAGTCGATATCTTTTTCCGATCCTGAGATATCGTAAGAAACAGGTAAATGGTGGGAATTGTTCTTCCAACGTCTAGTAGGCTAGTTCGCGTTAACGGAAATTATTAAATTTACCCTGGATGAAAAGATCTTACATTGGTCTGCAGTAATTTAAACTGTTATCATGCTAATGTTATGATTGCCGCTAGATTACCTAAATGTAATGCTGTCGCTATTAACAATGAGAACAAATTATAAAATAATAATGTGATAAATCTAACATGTTTGTAATTATATAAGAATGTTATATTTGTTTTCAAGCGATGTGTTAGTAAATTAAAAGCATAAAATATTAATAAAAACCGATATTTGCCCAGCAACAACAAATACAGTTTAAAATATGAATTACGATTTACTGATGACAACAAAATTAGTAAAGAGGGCCATGTAAGATATAAAATAAATTCCCTGTTGAAAACAACCCAGCTATGATTTTCACGCATATGTCGAAAATTATTCATCGTGTTGCATTTAATAGACTTTCTTTATCTTTTCGTACCAAAATGATTCGTACAAATGAAGAAGCATTTGATATGTTGGCAGTTTATTTTGAATGTATGAGAAATGCAACCGTTGCTGCTGGAGTGTATGCACTGCAGTACCCAAACAGACGACATCACAGCAGAAGAGTTTTTCTCCGACTCGCACATCGTGTGCGTACTACTGGAAATGTTCCTGTGTTCCGAAGACAACGCAGAGGTAGAACAGGGGAAAATGTTATTGGTGTTTTAGCTTATGTAAATGTTAACCCTCATTCAAGCACGAGAGCTATAGCTAGAGACTTGGGTATATGTCGAACCACCGTCCAAAATATTTTAAGAGAACACAGGTGACTACTTATTTATTAATGCATGTTTTATTCGGTATTATAATCATAAAAATGTTTTAATTTTTTTCGTTTGTCGTTATATGTTTCTCATTTTTATCATACCGAAAATGCCATTGCATTAAAGTTAACTTGTGACAACATGACTAATGTATTTGCCGCCATTTTATGTCCAGTTTCAATAACACACCAAATTATTTAATGAAATTATCTTATGCTATGTAAATAGATTTTAACTAACAACATGATAATTAAGTGTGGCAAAGTAAAGTAAAAAGGTACCAATAATAAAAAATAATGAGAGGCCGGGCGAAAACATTGGTAATAACATTACGAGAGTTAATGCATTTCAAGTCCTTTTTCGTTTACTAACAACGAAGAACTTCAATGTGTCTTATTGATCTGATTACTTTATAATATGTACTATTTCAGATTGCACCCATATCACATGGTCTTACACCATAGTTTGAATGCTCAAAATTTCGATACCAGGTTGGATTTTTGAAACTGGCTCTCACATATGATATACGACGATCCTGAAATACTTTCACGAATTACGTGGACAGATGAGGCTACTTTTCATAGTGAAGGTAGTGTAAATCGATATAATATGCACTACTGGTCTGAAACGAATCCCCTCTGGATGCAGTAGGTCCAACAACAGGGTCGTTGGGTCGTCTGGTGGGGGATTCTAGGTGGAGAAATAATTGGGCCTTTTTTTTTAATGAGACTATTAATGGAGAAAGATATTTAGATTTTTTTAAGCAACGAATTGCCACTTATTTTAGAAGACGTACCCTTTGCCATTCGTCGTGACATGTTCTTGCAACATGATGGGTGCCTGGCACATTATTCTAGAGATGTTCGGAATTTCTCGAGATCAATCATACCCTGAAAGGTGGATAGGACGTGGAAGTTTATTTATTTGACCACTAAGGTCTCCAGACATAACTTGTTTCGATTTTTATTTGTGAGGGCGAATAAAAGATCTCGTTTATGCCGATAGACCCACAACAAGAGCTGACATGATTGAAAGAATACGACAGACAATACGAAGTATTTCAAGGGCAGAAATTGAAACTACTGTTCTCTCCACCCGTCAGCGATTGATTTTATGCATTGAAAATGATGGACGACATTTGGAACATCTAGGGCGACACTAATTACGTAGTTATTTATTGAAGGTTTTAATTGTTAGATTTATCACATTATTATTTTAAAATTTCTTCTCATTGTTAGTAGCGACAGCATTACATTTAGGTAATCTAGCGGCAACCATAACATTAGTATGATAACCGTTTAAAGACCAATGTAAGATCTTTTCATCCAGGCTAAATTTAATAATTTCCGTTAACGCGAACTAGCCTACTAGACGTTGGAAGAACAATTCCCGCCATTTACCCGTTTCTTACGATATCTCAGGATAGGAAAAAGATATCGACTTGCAGTTTTCACTGTTTTATTACTAATTTAGACTACTTTTTAAAGACCTACTTAAATTTTTATGCTTCCATTTAAAATTGTAAAGAGAAAACAATATTAAAAAAATATTAAACAGCGCCCTCTAGCATTTATGTTATTAATCAGATTGCTTCAAATTTACAAATTTTCTATTGTTTAACAAAATCTCTTCCAAACAACATCAAGTTTATTAAAATCGGTCAAGCAGAACCTGAATTAAAGGCGTTTTTTCGTAACAAGATTCACACTCTCCCCCACCCCTTATTTGAAGAGATAGACTAAAACTTGTCAAATAAAAAATATGCAGAATTTGCCGAGGAATCTGATTATAATATTTAATATGCCCCTTAATTGAGTAAATTCCTGAGATATGGCCGACGGCCGTTCTTAGTTGGCCACCCAATAATACGTGATTTCTAGGCATTAACATTTTTATTTATTACTAGCAGCACCCGACGCGCTTTGCAGCGCTCAAATATAAAACACATGCATATCAGGGGCTCTCCTAAGGGTCCGGTATTTACAATTTTTTTATGTACTCAACAACTTCCCAAAGTTTCATCGCGATCGGATGAATGTTGTATTATTCAAATAGGACCCTTCACCTGGGGAGGGGGCGATTTTTAAAATTATTTCCAGAAACCTTCGCGGGAGTGTACTCAACAACTTCCCAAAGTTTCATGGCGATCGGATGAATGGTGTATGCATAAGAGGATCCCCCGGGGCCGATATTTAAAAAATTTGTTATACAAGCAATCATTTGGCAAAGTTTTATCGCAATCGAATGAACTGTACGGCAGCGCTTAAATTCATTTTTAGATATTAGAAGATTCCCTATAAAGTTTAAATTAATATAAAACACAAAGTACACAATTTGTTTAATTGTACATTAACAAATTATATTTGAAACATGCATAACAAGAGTTAGTGCAATTAATTAAAAATGACAGTGTTTACATGAATGAAAAATTATTTAAATATAATTAAACTTAAATATTAGTTATGAGTTTTTAAAAACAGCATATTTTAAAAAAAATATTTTTTCCATACTTCAGTCTCAATTATTAATAACATTTTCCTTTAAATTTGTCACAGGAAACAAATTAATTTCAAGTAAAAAAAATGTTTAAATAAATAAGTAAATAAACATACTTTTATTTTAAACTCAAATATTACTGTTTTTATAGAGCAATAGAATCAACGCGTGTGTAGTATTGTCACGGCCGGGACCACCAGTGACGTGGGACGTGGCTCAGGGAGAGAAAAACTCACTAGTTTAGAAAAAAGAAACGGTATAATAAAAATAAAGCAATAAAGGCAAAACAAAAGGTGAGAATAAAAGGGACATAAAAATAACAAATAAATAAAGAAAAATGCAACGTTACCCAGCCCTTTACGTCGAGAAGGTCTCGAGTGGGTAGAGTGCGTCGGGAGATGGCTACTCACCATTTCATCTTTTCGTTATGATTTATTATTGGTTGACCTTGCTGAATTCGTAGATTTTTATTATGTTCAAGTATAAACACTTTCGCTTATGATAATAAATATGTTTTAATTGTTTAATTTTAAAATATCTTGTTTTTTGGGATCTGCGGAATTCAGCAGGTAAAATTCCGTTTTTCACGACAATATCAGTAGCCTTGCTTGATGAAGCAAACGAAGCGGTACCAAAACAATATACTTTTTTCTTCTTAATTAATTCATATTTAACAAAATTGTTGTGATTTATGGAACAAAGGGGTAAAGGGACAAAAATAATACAAAAAAGGGATTACTTTAAGAAAAGGGGGAAAAGGGGACTCACTACGTTGCCTGTGCCAGGTTTGATTTATAATTTTATTCCAAATTTTGGTGTGAAATGTTCTTTTCGGATACGAATATTTTAAGGAAATTGTCCCTCGCCCCCGACTTGGGCAATTTCAAAATATTCGTGGCCTCAAAAATTATCCGGAAGTAATTTAAGCTCTTGTGATATTATAAGTGAAAATGTCCATTAAAATTAGCCTGAGCAAAAATAAACAATCATATTCACGCATCTCGCTGTTGGAAAAATTATGTCGTGGCATTTTTTGATCAGTAGCTAATAATTTTACACGAATAATAAATTACACTCACGTAAAATACACTAATATTTATTGACATGAAAATTTGACACGTTTTTCAAGCATAGCGCAACAGATAAAAAAACTAGCGTCCTCTAGGAGCAACGTCAAAATAAGCTTCAAATTCGTAATTCTCACTCCACAAAACCCAACACTGCCAATTTTCAGATTCATGCCATCAAAACTTTCTCAACGAATGAAAAATTTCAGAATAAAATTTAAACCTTCAACACTCGTATATCTTAAACCAGCGACATTCGTATGAGGCATGAAGAGTTCAAACATAATATTTTGGTGCCTAATATCAGTAGCTTAGTGTTGACTCACCCTGTATATTCAGAAAATGTACTCCAGCGATTTGCGGACCAATAGGAAATAAGCTTTGAATGTATAGTATCATATAGTTTACATAACAGATTCAACGGCAAACTGGGGAAGCGCTGGTGGTTTTGTGGTACATTGCTTACCTGACACGCGGTTGATATTGGTTCGATTCCCGCCTCATGCACTTTTTTTTAATGTTAGGTTACTATAGTTTTGTGTTATCTAATCTAATTCTGTAAGGTTATCTTAGTCTTTGTTTTTTTCCTATTATTATTTCACATTAGAACGTCACATTTTTAAGTACTACGAACGCGCGAAATAAAGAAACGCGTGATTGGGCGGCATCGGTCTACATATATCCCCAAGTCTCCAGCGACCCTCTTAAAGTACTTTTTTTAGGTCTAATTTGTTATCTTATCAAACACTTCTGTAAAGAAAACTCTAAATTTGAATTTTTCCTAATGTTCCAGATGTTCACAAAAAGTAGTCAGAGCTCCTATAAAGTATTGATAACAATTATTATTTATGGGAATTTACCATTAATTTCCGCGCTAACCAACTGCGCTGTGGATACACAAGCCCAAATCGATGTAAAGTTTGTCTTTATGTATGTAGAACTGATGTAAATTCTAAATATAATAAGCAAAAAAGAGTTGTTTCTTTTTTACAAACCCTAGCCATTGACGATGTCCTCAAAGAAAAAAATAAAATTTACTATATATATATATATATATATATATATATATATATATATATATATACAGTGTGATCCAAAGTAGAGGGACCATTCAATAACTTCTTTATTTTACGATATATAAAAAAAAAGTTCAATTATTTTTTGTTTACGGTCATGTGCTACATTTAATAGGGCTATCAAATATTTTTTTTCATTTCCGGTTAAACCGGAAACGAACACAACTAGTGTTTTTTTAATGACACCCTGTATATTTTTTTTCCTCATTATTTTTGCTTTCTGTAAATGTAAAATTTTATGGGTATTATACCAGAAAATTTTGTTGTAAATCGCAAAAAAACTGTTTGAAGGCGTACAAGACCACTATTTAAAAAACAAAATAGCTATTGCCATGGAAAACGGAAACAACTGCTTTTATTATTAGTATTTATTAGAATAGTAAGAAATCTGGAAACGGATACATAAACAAAATACAAAATTCAACAAGTAATAAGCACGTATTTTTTAACTACAAAGATTGTATGCAGGAAAATTATTTTATAAATTGTTCAAAATTCCCACCATTTTGTGCAACACATGCCTCTAGCCGCTTTAGAAGTTCATGATGTGTTGTTCCATGTATCACATCGGGCGTTAAGTGCATACAAGCCAACTGGATTTTGTTTCTTAAATCTGTATAGACTAGTGCCTTAAGATAACCCCATAAGAAATAGTCCAGAGGTGTAATATCAGGCGATCTTGGCGGCATTTCCACTGGTCCATGGGTGGCAATTAAACGCCCATTAAAGGTTTCGTTTAGATATTCACTAACAATGTTACTAGTATGAGCTAGTATGAACTGAAAGTACATACTTCGTCGCAATGCTAATGGAAAATCTTCTAACATGGTCAAAAGCTCAGTATTTAAAGAATGAAGAAATCTTCTTGCAGTGAGAGTTGCGTCATAAAAAAAGATCCCAATAATCTGTCTCCTATTAAACCGCACCAAACTTAGGACCAAAACGATTTGATGGTTTGTATTTAATGTCCAATGTGGGTTTTCGTCCGACCAGAAAGGATTATTTTGTTTGTTCGTCGGTCCACAAATTCTGTCTAAAATGCCTCGGTCATCTTCCAGTTGTTCCACTAACCACGCAATAAATGTTAATCGGCGTTCGGGATCTGCTGAACGTAGGTGTTGCACTAAATTTGGTTTATAGGGGTACAGCTTGTGTTTCTTTTAATGTCCTCTGAACATATCCAAATGATGTTCCTACTTCCTGAGCTACATGTCTAAAAGACGAACGTGGATGTAGTCAAACATACGCTAAACTCTGTAATTCTCGTTCTTCGTTTATCTGGTTATTTCTCTGGGGCTCTCTATTTTGGATTTTTACTCCAGGAAATGCTCCATGTTGCCTTAATGAATTTTCAATTTTGTGTAAGTAAGTATGTGGAGGGTGATACCTGTCAGGAAATCTTTCTGCATAGAGTGCGACTGATCTTCGTGCGTTTCGATTACACTCGCCAAATATTAACTTTAAATCGACCTTTTCACTATTACTCATTATGTAGTTGCCTAATAATTGCATACAATAACGTTGTAATTATAAATGCCGTCACAGATTAAGTAATTACATATAAAAACTAATTTTGAAAGATGTGAAACAATCTGAAACAACTTCACAAAGCAGTTGTTTCCGTTTTCCATGGCAATAACTATTTTGTTTTTTAAATAGTGATCTTGTACTCCTTCAAACAGTTTTTTGCGATTTACCACAAAATTTTCTGATATAATACCCATAAAATTTTATATTTACAGGAAGAAAAAATAATTTAACTTTTTTATATATTGTAAAATAAAGAAGTTATTGAATGGTCCCTCTACTTTGGATCACACTGTATATGTATATGTATATGTATATATATATATATATATATATATATATATATATATATATATATATATATATATATATATATATATATATATATTAAAAGTAGCGTAGTGGTGATACCACCTGTTTAACATTCGGGACGTAATGGGTTCGATTCCCGTTACCGTCTACCTTGCATGAGGTTTTTTCAGGGGGTTTTCCTCATACACATGTAGCGGCATGGTCACTGCGTATATGTACACCATGTGCGGCTCCGTTCCTTTCGATCATATCCTGACCACACCCATCCTTAATCCCACCATGCATATATACGTTATGTATGTATGCTGGGAATCCATGATTGTGGCTAAAGGAGCTCGAAAAGTTCGAGCAGCCCGCCCTCCCCCTTGAGGAGGGAATTAAATACGTGGCCTTTTCCTCTCCTTCCAAACTTTTTCGTGGCTGCGCGGTAGTTTGTTGCGATTGAGCTCTTCGCGTCTTCGATCCAGACATGTTCGGTGATTCTTGATGCCCTTGCGGATGTCGTTCTTATGCTCCTGAGCTCTCACTTTGAGTGGTATACTGCTTTCTTCTATATATGCTCTGTCGCATTCGCATGGGACGCAGGGATGTTAGATAGTTCTCCTCTAATGTTAGCTTGATCATGGATATTTCAAGGTTTTTGAAAAGCTGTTAGAATTCGGGGCCGTACCGAGTTACTAATTCTGTATTATCATAAGTGTTTTTGTAACTGTGGTTTCATATGTTAGTAGAGCTAATCGGCAAATTTCCAGTTTTTTCGTTTTTTAACGTGACGTTTCGGAAGTGAACTCTGCTTCCGTCATCAGGCTTTGCCCTGAGAAGGACTTGATTTTGAAAGGTTTTTTTTTATTACAAATTGAGCAATGTATCACATTCGATGGTCGGATCGCATTTTGAAACTTCTATGGACCATCAGCAAGAAACTTTTGAATACACACCTGTATTTTTAAGACGTTGATGCAGTAACTTTCCCGTATGATATTACACACACCATAATAAAGTTTCTTAATATTAGAAATTAATATCAACAAACAAATTGACGGTAAAAGGAAAAACTACTAATTCCTTTTGTTTTTAGTGTAAATTAAAGTAAGAATTTACTTACTTATAAGTTTTATAATAGTTTTTCAAAAAGTTCTCCCTTATTTTCCAAACACAAATAACACCGTCTTGCAGTTGAATTCAAAACATTGCGAAGCACTTGAGGCGTAATACTTTCAAATGCTTCGAGAACTAAGTTCCGCAATTGATTGTCATTTTCAATATTGTGTAGGTTTCTCACCAGAGAAAAAAAGGCAACAGATGTTATATCGGGGGATCGCGCTGGCCATCTTACTCTGTTCCAACCCATCTTGCTGGAAACCTTGCCGATAAATATTCCTGAATTATGTACCGGGGCACCGTCTTGTAAAACCAATAATCTTCAATATCAGCTTGAAATAAA
The DNA here is from genome assembly GCA_036346205.1 of Vesta saturnalis. Taxonomy (NCBI): domain Eukaryota; kingdom Metazoa; phylum Arthropoda; class Insecta; order Coleoptera; family Lampyridae; genus Vesta; species Vesta saturnalis. Next base: position 2,460,098 of record JARFJB010001619.1, on the reverse strand, counting down.
TCAGCTAAAGCTACTTCTACTTCATTTTCTAATAAATTTTGGTAGCGTTCCGAATTTAAAGATCCGTTATAGAAAAACGAAAATATTATTCGCATTCCGAATATTGCAGCCCACATATTAAAACCGAAACGATGTTGGTGTCAGGGCACTTTATAAACTCTAGGATTTTATTTCGCCCAATAGTGTGCATTTCTTCTGCTGAAAATTCCATTATTGGTCACCTGACTTTCATCCGACCAAATGATTTTATATGGAAATTGCTCATTATCTGCACATTGCCTGATATACCGTTCACAGAACTCTTTGCGCCTCGCTGAATCCCATGGTCAAAGTCCCTGACAAATTCTAAATTTAAATGGACGTATTTTTTCTTTTTGTAAAATAAAATGAGCAGTAGAATGAACCACTCCAATTGTTTGTTCAATGTGTAGAAATTTCTGGATTTTCCATAACAGCTATTAAAATATTATTTGCTTTTTCTTCATTGCAAGGTTTTTTACGGGAATTTACAGGCTTTTCAAATGCCATGTTCTCTTAAATTGACTGACAAAGCGTTCGGCTTCTTTGGAATTTCGTTGACATAGTATGTAACAGGATAGCATATCATATTTTTCTACATTTGAAAATTGCACCATACTTTTTGATAATAACTACCACAAATTAACTAATTTAGAGTTAAATACTAGTACCAGCTAAATAGAAAATTGTACAATACAAAATTATGACAGATTTGATTCCTTCAAAGCCGTCTATTTTTATTTTTTTCAAAACCGCCTGTTTTGATGATCGTCCATAAAAGGTTCAAAACACGATCAGACCATCAAATGTGATACATTACTGAATTTGCAATAAAAAATCCTTTCAAAATCAGTTTTCAAAATATCAGAACGTATTTAAAAAAAATAAGTTAATGATGGTTACAAAAATAAGCAATGTCTGATTGAAAAACTGACTATGCCATGTTAAAGCCCGTAACAAGTTGCCATAAAACAACTGTTTGTATTTTTGCTCTAGCATTTATAATAACGCCCGAAAAAAATAAAGTAGAAATTTCAAAAATTAAAATTTTTTCAAATATCTCAAAAACAAAAAATCACACCATCGATTTTTTTGTGTCATTTAACCGGAGTTCTATCTATTACCATTTCTGAGATCGCCGTAGTGAGAATCCTTATCTTGGACACAGTATATACAAGATCCACCTGCTCTTTATTGTCTGTACATCTAGAGAGACACAATAGGTTAGTGATGGTGGACCGACCAGGATAAAATCCATGTTGAGCTAGAGAAATTTTGTTAGCAACCCAAACCATAAATGATTATGTAGAAGAATTTCGAATACTTTAGAAAAATTACATAATAAACAAATAGGTCTATACTTTGTAATTTCTGCCTTGGACTCCTTTTTGTTTTCTATATAGTGGAAATACGTTTGAGCTTAAAATTTTATTGAAAATAGCAGTTAAAGGATTCACAAAAACGGAAGAACACTCTTTAATTAAAAAAGTAGGTATCTGATCAGATCTAGACGTTATGCTAGTTGTTAACTTAATGATTACGTCACAGAATACCATCAAAAACGTTGTATATCTGCCTTAGTTCGGTTCCGAAAATTTTATTAATTTCAGTTTTATGGTTCACATAATAGGTTGAGACTTTAGACCGGCACTGTATACATGCAGGGTGTCTAGCAATTATCTTTCAACATTTTTAAAAATAAATTTCTGCTGCACATAGATGAACAATTTTCAGAAAATTTATAAAATTTGGTACCAAATGTAAAATAACGCAGTCAACAAAAAATGGATCATAGCATCACAATATTATTTCAGAATAGTAGAAGCTACAGATTGATATTACTTTCTTGACGTTGCAAAAAGCATTTTTGCAAATGTAAGGTAGAATAATTATAAAACAATTCGTAATTGAAATTAAAGTTGTTTCAAAATTTAGCTACTTACATAATTTTACCGTTACTTGAAACTGTATAAAACATATCAATTGATTTTCAAATGTATCATAATTGTTTCATAACTGATTTCATTCCATTTTACTTAATGAACTCTTCAAGTGAATTTAAATAAACTCTGTGTTTTAAAATAATAGTAACATTAAATTTAAGTTAGAATATATAACTACTTCAGAGTTTTAATTTTGCGTAATTGGTAATTCTGGAATAAGCAATAAGCACCAGAGATACGTTTTTTAACACTAGAACTGCCATGGCGGCTTCTTTAAAATGTTGTTTATTAAGAATATTAAGCCGTTTTAGAGTTTTTTTGTAGTATTTGTATAACTGCCAGAACCGTCATTTTAACCGTTCATACACTCATAATCAGTTTCGAGGTTGAATAACAAGAATAATTACAACGTTGAGATAAAACAATGTATTTGACTATTATTGTGGTAATTTTTAGTCGTGTCCGAAATTATGAATAATCTTCGCTATTTTTACCTACGCGACCGTGATATGAAAAATGCAAGCATACAGGGTGGGAAGAGTGGACACTCAATGTTAAATTTGATAGACTTAATAGCGCCCTCATATAACTTGGAAGGAAGTATTTTCTTCACAAGCGCGAAATTCAAATTTGAAATTATTTTTATTTTGAAATTTTATTATTTCAATACCTTCATTCAAAATTATAATTTACATGTGTGAAACACATTAAAACGTATACATATTTAACAAGCAAGTAGTAAAATGTAAAATTTTATATAAAAGTGCAATTTTCTTTTTTTTCTGTTGTCAAATTAACTTTTTGCAAACATATCAAATGAAATCCAGGATGCAACTTTACTTAGCTAATCACTTACTTAATTAAGGTAGTTATTTTTTAACAACATATTTTCAGCTTATTGAATCACAATGTAGTTAAACGAACGTTATTCAAACTGCAGGAGCTTTTTAAAACATGATTATTTCAATGTTACAAAATGAGAATGATTTCACAAGGTAAACCACACAAAAAGCGACCGAAAGTTATAAATAATGTTAAACACATTTACAGGAAATACAAAGCTTTCAAGCGCTATAATGGCAAACGTCATATACGCCCAAACATCCAATCAAAAAATTACTACAACTAAGTATGCATTGTGCAATTACAGTAATCTATTATTTTTTTAGTTATTACTACCCTCTATTTAATCGGGAGGAAGTAAACTTATCTCAAGATTTCCTATTCGAGTGCCCACTCTCCCCACCCTCTCTGAATGCAAGTTATAACTTGTTTGTATAGAGACATATATATTCAAGTACTTTGAGATTTCAAATTAGTTGCAAGTGAACGTTCTTGTGAGATACTTCTGTACGTATTACGGGGTTAATTTCGTATTAAAAACAATGTGGTCGTCTCGCGGTTTTACACAACGACAGGCTTTAGATTATCTTTCGGAGTTGGAAAAGATCTGAATGCGAATCCAAAAAAGCAAATAACCACTCCGAAGATGGTGAAAGTGATGAAGCTGTTCCTGTTGATTACAAAAGTAGTGAACAAAGTGAAGAATCTGATGTCAGCGTAAATAATGTCACTTCTGATCCTTGTACATCTAATAAAATTAGTGATGACTTTGAACACCATCCAAAACGAAAAAATTACATCCATTTACGTGTGGGGAGTAAACAATCATCCCAATCTAATGATATATGGGAAGTTGTGGAATCAAGTGGACCTTATGTTGGCTGTATAGTTCAAAGAAATTTATGTGAAATACTCCTCGACCAACTCCCAACTCCTTATGCAAAAAGAAATGTGTTTGCTAACTCTGTGCTAAGTGAATTTCGATTGTTTATAGATAACACAACGCTAAAATGCATTCAGAAATGTACTGAAATTAAAGCTAAACGACAACTAGGAGATGATACAAATTGGGCAGTTTCTCTTCAAGAACTTGATACTTTGCTTGCAATATTGCTAGCTCGTGTTGCTTACGGCGCAAGAACATTACAGCTTGACAGTTTATGGTCTGTTATTTGGGGACCGCAATTCTTTCGTGACACCATGTCACGCAATCGATTTCGTGAAATCATGAGATTTTTAAGATTTGATATTCAATCAACACGAAAGGAACGTCTAGTTAGTGATAAGTTTGCTTTGGCGTCCAAAATATGGGATAAATTTATTAGTAACTGTAAAGCTTGCTATGTTCCAGGAGCAAACATTACAGTAGACAAACAACTGTTTCCTACTAAAGCTAGATGCAGATTTACACAATATATGGCGAATAAGCCTGATAAATTTGGTGTAAAATTTTGGCTAGCTGTTGATACAAATTCTATCTCCTGAATGGTTTTCCTTATTTAGGAAAAGATGATATGCGTCCTAACAAACAAGCCCTTCCAGAATATGTTTTTTTAAAATTAGTGGAACCTTTCCGAAATATGGGTAGAAATGTTACTACTGAAACTTTTTTACCAGCCAAAAGTTAGCAACAATGCTGGCAAAAAGAACACAACAATAGTAGGAACAATGAACCGAGCACGAAGGGAATTACCAATTTGTATCAAGAATAAAAGGGCAGTTATATTCTACCACAGTAATGAAAAATGATAGCACCTTGTCAATTTATCAGGGTAAAGTTAATAAAAACGTCATATTGCAAAGTACGCTACATACAACTGTGGCTATAGATGATAACAAAAATAAGAAACCTGAGACAGTGTTGTGTTACAATGAAACAAACTTTGGAGCAGATGTGTTGGACCAAATGGTTAGAAAATATTCTACGAAAGCTGATTCACGTAGATGGCCAGTTCATGTGTTTTACAATGTTTTAGATCTTGCCACAACCAACGCCTGTCCAGTTTATAAGGAAGTCGTACGCAGTAAAATAAAAAGAAGAGACTTTATTTTCACTCTAGCTGAGAAACTAAGAAAAGAGTATTTCAATTCGAAACAAGATTCTGGTGCCAGTACCAGCACATCTGATACAACAAAACCTAAAAAACGTCATCAGTGTCAATTTAAAAAATATGACAAAAATAAAACTGCTGCCGTTTGTTCAATGTGTAACAAATATGTTTGTGAAAAATGAGGAAGTGTAACAAAGACCGTTATTTCTTTGAACTGTAGAGCGTAATACAGTATGTAAAACTGTACCGAATTCTAAATGTACTAGAATTAATTTGATTTTTATTTAATTAAAATGAATATTTACCCAAAATGTGTTTTTTTATGTTTCTTTCTCAATTAAGTGCAAAATATATAAAGAATACATCTCAAAATTACCTTTCTTGTCCAGAGGTCAAAATGACCAGCCATGGCAATTTTAGGTATTTACAATAGCCGGCGGTGCTAGTACACAGCCCTCTTTAACGTTGAATTCAATTTTTTATGTGTATTTCATCATTTTGCTTTATACATTATTTGTAAAAACCCAATAACAATAACTAGCAGGAGCCGTCACTAGTAGTCGGTAACCTTTTAAATAGACTTTGATGTGGCAAAATTCTAAACTTTCTTAGGAAATTGATTATACAAAAGGCGGAATACAACGTCAGACTTCTTCATTTTGTTATAATGCACCCATCACATTATAATAAAGACCTTATCGGACTTTTAGTTTTTGTTTTTTTTACTTCATAATTCAAAACTAAGAGTTTGTACACTTACTCGTTCTAGGACAGACCAAACTCGTGGATAGAAATTTCTAGGTACACGATTTAAAGCACCGTCTAATCTTCGACGTCTTAACCATTGCCCTTGTCGATCTGAATCGACAACTTCATCCAAATCAGAATCAGGTGCTGCAAGCAGTCCACCAATCTGGCTTTTCTAAAATAATACTTAAAACCAGTGCTTAGTGGTTCAATAAATCTTACTTTGCTAACACGTGCCGATTTAGAACTTATAATTGATAAATTACCACGTCCAACTGAAATATAAATGATGTAAAACTTTCCTATATACAGGATGTCCAAAACTTCTGATGACAGAAATTAAGCATTTGAAGTATAAGAAAAATGCAGTACATAACATTTTATAAGTGTTTACAGGTTAATAACAAAATTTCGGTTTGTAAAACATTCCACAGTTTCCTCCAAATACAAAAATATCTTGTCTCAAAAATTGTGTGCAACTTGTGTATTGAACATATTCTTACCACTACTAATGGCAAACTCCTTGCCGCTAATTATATGGTGTAATAAATTCTTCATTTCAAATGGACTCAAATTTAGCAAATGTTCTGATGCCTCTTCTCCTCCACATATTATGGTACGTGATAATTCCGTAGCCATAACTTGTATAATTAAACCCACTCGTAACCTCAACATTTCCATAAATAATTGTGGTTCCGTTCTTATAAACATCGCCAAGTATACAAGCAATTCTTGAGTTAACATTGCAGTACTATCGTCCTCACCATATGCTTCATGTATTAGTAACCGAAGGTCTGTTTCTGGTAAAGGTGCCGTAATTGTGTGTTCATTGTTTGGAGGCATTCCTACCGTAATTTGCTTTTGTCTTACTAATAAATCGGTCACTGCTTTTGCTAAATCTTCTACTCGTTTACCTAACATTCCTGCTGTATGTCTAACCAGACCCCACAATTTTTGTTGGCAAGCTTTTTCATATAACCCTTTTAGTAGATCGCGCACTGTAACATTACGACCTTTGTCTATTATACCCGTTTGGAAATCTAGACCCTTTGAGTCTACCAAATATTGTAGTATGTCACCCTGTTCTTCTAATACTTCCGATTCTCGCAACATAGCAAACAACTCATCGACCTAAAACCACCCCTTAAATAATAATAGTGTAATTTTCAAAATATACCTCAGTATCAGCATACTGGGTTTCAGAATTATTTTTAAGACGACTCGTGCTGTTACCACGATCTTTAGATTGCCCTAATAACAACTTGGCAGCTGGCGTGGGTTCAACAGTCGAAGGCGTGGGTGGCTCATCGGGAGAAGGAGATCTGCCTTGAACGGTAGAATGATCTACATCTAAAAATACCCCAGCTGGAACAAATACCGATCCTTTTCTTTCCAAAACTCCAGATTCCATTCCCAATGTCTCAGCTATAAGAACAAAGCAATAGTTTAAATTCATTCGGCGCCTAAATGAGCACATAATATACCTTCTGATAAGCCTTGGTAGCAAACATTTAAAGAAAAGCTTGATAATAAAGAGAATCGAAACATAAAAAAACTTACAATCTACATTAATAGATCTTGTTTTCTTAATGGCACCTCGAACTGACATTTTTCTTTTCATATAACGACTCTTCTTGCTTGTTAATGCTGAGGTATTTAACAAAAATGACCTAGTTGCAAGTGTTTTCATCAAATGCTCTTCTAAATACTGCCTTACTTGGTTATTTAATTCTATAAAATATAAAAACACAGCTACTTTGAAATAGAATTTAGTTCATAACTTACTGTCTGGTAAACCTTCTTCATGATTTCCTAGAAAACTTAAGTTCGTAATACAACTAGTACTTAAAAAATCGCTCAAATTTCCTAATGTTACTCTGGTACCGTTGATATACCCGGATTTCAATTTTTTCATTGTCGTTATCATTGCCAAAGGTATTTTTCCGTTTTCTAAATAAATATAAGTAAAGTATCATTAGAATGAAGATTCAATACAATTTTATTTAAATTATCTCAAAACTACCATCATTGTCATCAATTACACACAAACCACAATTTCTAACAGCTTAAACTAAACATGTATTTATCAATTTGACCTTCACCCTAAACATACACAAAAACCATATACCAAGATCTAAACGTATACCTTGCTATTTTTAAAACATTCAAAGTGTTTGTATCACGCTTGCGTTTTAACTATTTGGGTATATTTTGCACGCGATTTCGGCGTAGTAAAAAGCAAACCAAAGCGATGGAGGTCATACTGTTCATTCTTATCTTCGAAGAACTTTGAGAATGTTAAAAATGTGAGCTTTCACCAGTATTACACACAATTAAAATACTTACCTTTTTTGGTTTTTTTTAATGGTGTATTTTTATATAAATCTATACGTTTCCATAACTATTACAGTTATCGTCCTCAGTAGTGGTAATAATTTAAGAGTTGTTTAAAATTATATTTTTCATATTTCATAAATTTATTCTAACATCAAACAATTCTTAAAGAATTACCACTAGTGACGACGATAACTGTAATTGTTAACGAAACGTATAGATTTATGTAAAATATAAAAATACACTATTAGAAAACTCAAAAAACTAAGTATTTTAACTTTGAGAATTGTATTTTTTTAAATATTCAAAAAATATGTTCGTAGTTCCACTCTTCATAGATAGATCCGTTGATTTGGACAATGTGTCTTAAGATAAATGCACACAAGTCAATATATTTTACCATTTATTTAAGTATGGCAACTGTTATGATCGTTTTCTGGTGAATATAGCTAATATTATACCGGGTGCACATTTATTATACCAAGAAGAATTAAAATAAAAATCTTAAAATTGTAAATATTTCAGAAACTGTAGCAGATAGACAAAATTTGCTTATTACAAAAAATGTACGTCTTTCAATTTCATTTCGAATAATGTAGTAATATACAGGGTGTTGTATTTAAGATAAGATAATTATTTACATTAATTACATGCGGAGTTATAAATTCATAGATTTGGTAGTAACCTCAAAATAAAATAATTTTTTATCTAATAGTACAAATATTTCAAAAATGGTTAAGTTTAGCTACACGTCATGTTTATGAAAGTGGTTGTTTGACAGAGTAGAAACGAAATCCGCAGTAAAAACTATACCAGTCCATTTAAAATAAAAAAGATACGTTATGTACCGCTGTTATGGAACACTCTCTATATGCAAAAATATTTTTAGGTTATAGCCTGCTTGTATTCAAGCAACTTTTGTATAAGACATTTTTTTCCACTGTGCACAGTTTAGTCGCAAATTCACTTTGACGCACTAATGAGCCACTGTGTATATGTATATACAGGTATGGGAAAATATTATAGCGGGTCTGACTTATACTAAGTAAAACAAAAACAGTACAATGAGTTCACATGCTAAGTGAGATAGAATACACAACAAACTACAAGCGCTGATGCCAAGCATGCGTCTTTTGAGTAGGCTAGTATCAATGGCACAATTAATTGCTACTGTCAACGAGAATTGAAAATCAGTGTTTTTGCAAGTCTGACACAATACTCATGTATTCCACTGAAGAAAAAATACTGAATACTAATTATTCAGGAAGCACTGGATAAGAAATAATGGTCAGGTTTGCTTTTTCCTTTGAAAACAGGCCAATTCCATCAGAAAGCACGATTATGTGTACTGTTTGTAAATTTGAAAGATGTGGATGCTTAAATAATTGTAGAAAATGCAGTAGAATGGTAATGATGTTGAGCATCCTGGACGTAACTTAAACGAGAGCGCGAACTCCAATAAATTGCAGTGTGTAATTTAGCAGAAACTAATTTCCCGTGCAACAGTACAAAAATTTCTGAAGAAATGAATACTGAACCAAGAACAGTTTGCAATATCTTGAAAAGGAATAAATACCATTGCTATCAGTTGCAAACTACACAAGAAATTTTTGCAGAACATCATCAACAGCAAATGAAATTTTGTAAAGATATGATGAATCTTATAAAGTAGACTTTTGAAAAAAGTGTATTCTGTTCATTTTTAAAAATAGTTGGTTTTTCAATAAGAATTATAATAGTTAAACCTTAAACTCAAGTTATACTATCAATGTAAATGTTAATGTTCTTGTTTGTAGCGTTCTCGTAAGTTTCTTCTTGGTGCTTCTTACAAGTAGTAATCGAACCATGTCATAAATTCGCCATTACAATAAACTTCGATGTTTGACGTATTATGATTTAATGTTTAAGTATTTACTTAATAGTTTCAAAGAACACGCGACTTTTCAACACGCGACTTTTCATCATCTTAGTTGCTTTGGTTTCGTTAGAAATGTTGAAGCTAGATTGAGGGACACTTAAGTAGTTCATATTTTGTGCCTACATGCAAATATGTACAAGTGGCAACAGCGGTAAAGTTATGTCTCTCTCATACTCATACAATGCTTATTGGGTTTCTTTCTAGCTTATTATAAATCAGACCCACAATAATGTTTTTCCATACCTGTATGTATGTATATGTAATATTGATATATATATATATATATATATATATATATATATATATATATATATATATATATATATATATATATATATATATAACCGGATGCCCACGAGATCAATTTCCGGCTGCCATTTTTTATTTATCTATCGATTTAAATGAAACTTGGCAGGGTTGTTACTCTAACCAAACGTCATTTTAGGAATTTTGACAAGCATTTCCGACTTCCGGTTTAACCGGAAATGACCTTAACTTATGATTTTAAATGACACCCCTGTATATATTTTTTCGGATTCTGGAGGTCTTTTACGGCCGATTGCGTAATATTTAAATCGATTTTTTCCAAATGTAATTTTAAAATTGAATTTTATTTTCTCATCCAGAGTGCCATGACCATCTTAAAATCATTCTACATACTTAACTCACTTCCAGAAAAATGCAAACTCACTTTTATCTTTGTTAACTTTTTTACTAGAACGTTCTAAATTTTATTTTTGCCGTAGCCCAAAAAAATTAAATGGAAGTATACCACTTTCATAAAACTACTAAATGCAGTATTTTAAAACGAATTTAATGGCGTATAACACGTTTTGTCATTTTTACCCATTTTCGATTTAAAACATTTCTATTTTTATATTTACGTCTTACTCATTAATAAAATACACTTCCTATGTCACAGCACATCAGAGTTGCCATGAAAACAATAGGTGGCTAGGTTGCCATGGAAACACTGGTAATTTTAAAAGTTTGACAGGTAATAATAAAGGTTGTTGTTTATTAACATAAATCTAATATTTTACTTAAAAATTAAATTAAAGTTTGTACTTAGTTTAATTATAAAATTAACAAAACTGTTTAGCCACCTATTGTAGGAAGTGTAACACATTACAGTCCCTTGAGCATAGAAGGATGGTTTCAGTTCTTTCTTTGTATTATCGTTATTACAACGGCTATTATCCCTCTATCCATCCTCCTAAGTGTTCCTGAGTGCTTTAGCACGATAGGCCAATTTTAGCCTGTTCAGGTCCACAATCATAAAAAAAAAAAAAGATTGAAACAGATGCCAAATTGTTAAAGAGCACCCTAAAGTTAAGATTGTAAAACACTTATGAGTTACTTAATTGAGTTATTTCGGTGGTTAATTTTATTTTGTAAGTTTTTATACTATATTGTATACTACAAGGCATCTTGTTTTTATAAACTTCATGTGAAATGTATTTTTTGTAGAATCTTATTAAAATTAGATCATTTATGCAGTAATAAATAAGCATTGTTAAAGTAATAAATATAGCTAGTAAGCAGTTTGAACATACATAAGAATGTAGGTACTTACCTACATTTGCTTGAATTATTGTACACGAGATTACTGTCAAATATTGTAAGTTTAATATTTATTGTTAAGAGTAACTAAGTTAGATTTAATGAGGGGATTGGAGGCTTGCGCCAGCTATTTGGTAGAGTGCATGTTTTGAATGTATAAATAAAAACTTTAAAACGAAATGACTAAAAATTTATTAAATAAAACCTCGTTTCAACAAGTGCAATGATTGGTTAATAATCACAGACACTAACTTGGACAATCTCATTAATGCAACTTCAAAGCATATCAAGTAGTGTATTCTTGATTCAGTTTCTATTAGAAACAATGGAGGTAGGATGTGAAATCTTGCCAATTACTACATCTTGTAAATAACAAAAAGTCTGTTACAAAAACTTCACAAGTCATTATGTTACATACTCTAGTGCCGACTGTTTTTGTTAAAACACATTATTGTAGCTTTCACTATACACATAATCGAATATTGTCAAGTGTTCTATTCGAAAAATGTTTAATGGATTTATGATCTCTATTTAAAGTTGGGGTAATTGAAGTCTTCCATAACGTACTCTTTAATTTTATATAACAGTGACCAGGGGACTTTTATAAATGATACTGCGTAAACGTTTTTTGTGAAATTAACATGTCTGTGCAGGGATGAAAACCTCCACTACTAATTCCAAATTAGAGCTTATTATGCTGATAATGAATGTAAATAATATCATTTGTAAGGTTAGGGTGACATGAACAGTAATTCAAGTTTAGAAACAATCCAAATCTATAATTAACTTATTATTATAGCGCCATCTATTAAACGTGGGCGCCAGAATAGTGACATCTATTTTCCGTGGGAGCTCAAGTGTTAAACAATTTTTTGTTAGGCTTTGCTTATCTGTTATATGTATAATCAATGCATTCACTAAGGAAGATAACTATAATTATCAAAATGTATAAAATTGTAAAAGATTAATAAAAATATACAATGAAATACCCAAAGAGATGTATTTTAATTATGAGTGATAATCGTGAAAATTTGCATTCCCATATTTTATTACAAATTCACTACATTATGTTGTTAAATTCATAACATAGTTAACAAGCACACAAAACCCAAAATCTTGTTTCATTTATGTAAAAGAACTGATTAAATACTTTCTCTACCTTTATTTATTTATTTTTATTCAATCTCTTTAATTATCCTCCATAGCTTTGGTTTGCACGTCCTTTACATCTGTATCAATAGTATTTCATTAAGTACTATTTTGCACAATGGCAAAAATGCACATACATACATGTATACATAATTACAAGCAAGAGTTTGTACTGCTGACCAGTTTCTTAAGTCACTCAAATACATATTCCAATTTTAATTATCGCATCTACATTACATTATTTCAAAACTTCTGAATAACAAATTAAGCAATAATTATAAATGAAAGGTTACACAATTAATTGATCATAAATTACCTAGAAGATGAACACTAGCCAGCAGAGTAATGATAGGTCTGCCAAGCATATGCCGCCAATTCATGGTTAAGAAGGCGAGATCGGTTATGAACTTATCAGCTAATAGTCCACTGTCGTGACTTGTATAATACTCTTCCATATCAAAATTCTACCCCAGGAAAGAATGATGCAACATGCAACATACCACATTCCACCTTTATAGCTATACATTATTTTAGAATAAATGTATTAGTAAACTGTGATGCAATAATTCGTAACTCAGTATACAAAAATATATATCACTTGAAGTTAAGTAAACACCGGATATTGTTAGTATCGAGACAAAACCCACTTTTGCAAAAAAAATTTTACTAAAACACCAAAACTAGTAAAATTTATTTTGATAAGCCAAAAAAAAGCAATGCAATAAAATACATATTTTTGCGAATACCTAGATGTATATTTCGACAGACAATTGTTACTAGCGGACGGCCCATTATATTTTGCCAACTCGACTTCAAGAAATTAATTTCGCTCTTGCAAATGTCTATCATAAGTTCGTAATCCGTTGCAATGTAATTTTGAGACATATCGGTGAACTATTGCATAATAAAGTTATTCAAATACATGTATGAAAAAAACTTTTTTGATTATTGAAATACAAACCTGTGGAGTAAAAGCAAATATTTTATCTCCTAAAGAATATAATTTGCTTGTGCTTAAAATACCCACATCACGAGATTTACGTCCTGTTAAACCCAATTTTTTATTCCGACCTTTAATAAACAACAATTAGTTCAAGCATGACTAATACTATTATGTCCATACCTAGATATGTATAAAGGTGAGATAATACTTTTGCTGGTTGAACTTCAATTGGTGCTACTTCTGCAATTGTCTGTACTATTACATCATGTTCTGCTAATTTATCTTTTATGTTTTTATCTTCAGCTAATATCACAACTTGAACAACCACGTCAGGTTTTTTTTCTGAACACAATCTTCTATTTAATGGATCTAGTTCTCCTGGAGCTAAAAATCCCTAAAATAAATTTGTTTGCTGTCTTCATACAACCCTTTCTAAATAGACATACTCACCTCTTGCAATAATTTCCCTAATATATACAAAGACTGTGCCCATAAAAATGGACACTGCCCCAATGGTATTCTTTCTTGGGTTCCAGGTTCTCTATATTCGGCGTTAACAAATTCTGCTGGAACAGAATATAATTCTGGAACTAACCTTACACCATCTTCTGTTCTAATCATAATCTACGGAATAAACATGTTATATTAATTCCTATTTCTTGATATGATTGTAAATGTACTTTAACCTACTAGTACATCGATGGCTGAGTTCTAACAGGTCATATCCCATTTATATAAGATTTTTCACGAAACGTAAAAAAATGGTTTGTAAAAAATTGACTGGTAAATTGCAAAAAAAATTAAGAATTTAGTTACACGAGAATATCATAGATGATTGTACATAGTTATTTTTTGAATTTTTGGGACAGCATGTGGGATACTACCTTTTGTTTTTTTATTACGTTATTTAGATCTTTTAGCCACCCGTTTTTGTCACTTAATGTAAATTTCAAAAAATTGCAGATTTTTGGAAACTGTGTTAGAGCGACAATTAGTAAAACTACATTTTTTAAGATACAAATAAATGTACAGGGTGTCCTAGAAAAGGTGGGCGATAACAAACAATTTCTCAGAAAACCCTTGGAGAAAGTTTGAGAATAAAAATTAGACTGACATTTTTATTAGATTTATGCAATTCCGAGTCATTTCACACCTTCATTATGACACTCTGTATAAGACATAAATTAAAAAAGCAAAGAAAAAACATAGGAAGTACACATAAAATATTTTTATTAATAATATCAGCACAAAAAATACTATTTTGAAAACAATACTTCTAGATTATTATTTATGTAAATAGGCGTCTATTATTTCCTTTCTTAAATTTTATTTAGACGAAGTTGAAACAGTTCTTCATTTTTCTCGGATGTATTGACTAAAAGCAGATTATTGATTTGTTGTCATAATTTTGACAGGTATTGTATGCCCGTCCAGTGGAAATGGTTTTTTTTCTAAAATTCTTTATTACACTAACATACTGAGAAGGAAGTGTTATTTGACGCCCTTTAACTTTCATTCAATTGGGTTATTGAAACAAAATTTATCCATTGTTTTTTATGTATTTTAAAACTTTACCATAAATTATAATAATAGTCGATGCAAAAAACTCTTAAAAATTTTTTTTGACTTATAAGCAATTTAAAATTGATAAATTTAAAAAAAAATCACGCGACTACAAACGCGCCACGATTGGTCGCTATATTTGTGACGTGGTAATGTTAAATTAATTCTCAATAGTACAGTATAAGTTAATTACTTATATAAAGATTAATAAAAAATCCACTATTTAATGCCTGATAAGTGTCTTATGTTTGCTTATATAGGGGTCCCCCTCGTAATTAATATTAAACAGAAATATTCTACGGTCAAAAACAAGCGTAAAGACTAGGTAGTATACCGTTTGTTCTAAAAGAATAAGACCGTTATCATAATTTTTGGAATAAATTTCGATCATAACCTCGGAGGGAGAGGGCGTTCTGATGGGGGCTATTTAAAAACATGAACACTTTGAAATCAACCGTTTAAATTTATTATAATCAAATAAACTGTCTATATCATTTATTACTGTTCAGTAGATTTTATCTGAATTACACAAGTGCACAATATGGCGTGTCCCATTTAAGCTGACAAATCAAAATAACTTAAAAACCGTTGCCAAATTATCTGCCATAATGCTTTCTCATATATTTTGACCAACAAATTGTAATAAGCAACTTAAAGGTTTATAATACCTGAATTTGGGTCATATCGGATTTTAAACACGATAATCCCCCATTTTTGATCCGCCATTTTGAATTTTTTAATTTTGGCAAATAATTCATACTTAGTGATCTTAAAAACCCCCAATACCCGACTTTCAAAAAAATCGGTTTATAAATTAAAAAGTGCACAATTTTGTACCCTAAAACTGGTTATTATTATTTTTTATTTTGCAATTATATAAAAAAGTATTAGTTTGTTTTTTAATTTTGTAACTTTTTAAAACCCCTTTCATCGATAAGATGATTTAAACAAATTCTGTTTGTTCAAAAAATTATTTTATGAAATAGTACCATTGAATGCTCTAAAAAATCATTGATCAACGCCAATGCGGTTATTTTTCCATTTCTCGTTTAAATGTTATTTGTTACGAGCATTTCCTGAATTTCTTACATTCTTACCAAATAGTTAGGCTAGTACACTTTAATTCAATTTTAAACCGAAAATTGAAATCAATTAATATACCGATAAACGACACCCCTAAAATAACAAAAATTTACAACTTCTCGATATGTCATCCAAACTTCATATCTGGGTATGTCAATCAAAAATAAGCAACTATTCCCTGTAACCCTTTTTGATATCTTGCAAACTAAGGGTATTTTATTGAGAAAATTTCAATTATCTGTTATTTACCACTAATCGGTACGCCACTGGTAAAATCTGTCTACTGCATGGTTAGTTTTACGTGATGCACCAACTCTGTGATATAGGGTGAAAATTAGAAAAAGCAAATGAATATAACAAAACACGGCCTATCTTATTTATTGACTTTAAGCAAGCCTTTGATAAGGTGATAAGGGAGGGTATTATAGAGATTAGAAATGAAATAACCGGCAGTTTCGAGGTAGAGGAAGGGGTTAGGCAAGGGGATATGTTAATCGACAACATTATTCAACTTAGTGCTGGAAAGTGCAGTTGGAAAAGCAGATGTAAACCGTACGATAAATAACAAAAATGTACAAATTATTGCTTATGCAGATGATGTGGGGATCATAAGTAGAAAAAAAGGTCTAGAAGGTGCTTTAGAAAGGTTAGAAGAAAAAACATCAAAAATAGGGATAAAAATCAGTGAACAACAAACAAAATATTTAAAATACAGTAACAGTGTTAGTGTAAACAAGGAACCACTAAAAATTAAGAACTATAATATTGAAACTGTTCAAACATTTAAATACTTAGGTATAACAGTTTACAATAAAAATAGCAGAGGTAGTGAAAAAACAAAACATGAAATACAAATGGGATATAAAACGTATTAAGCAAATAAAAAATTGTTAAACACTAAACATTTAAGCAATAATGCAAAGGTGCACATATATAAAATAGTAATTAGACCAGTAGTAGTATACGCAACAGAAACATGGACGCTAACGAAGACAAGAAGATCTGCGAATTTTTGAAAGGAAGATATTATAAAGAATACTGGGCCAGTAAAGAATGATCAAAATGAGTACAGACCGAGAATGAATTTTGAGCTAGTGAACCAAATGAAAGAAGATATTGTTAGTTATATTAAAGAGCAGAGGATAAAATGGCTATATCATGTGATAAGAGCTGACAAAAAGACAGCAATAATAACAGTAACAGATTGGAAACCAACAGACAACAGAAAAAGAAGAAGACCCAGAACGAAATGACTGGAGAATGTAGAAGAGGACCTAGTCGAGCTTGGAGTTAAGAATTAGAACAAAAAATGCATGAATATGAAAGAATGGATGAAAATAGCAGAAAAAGCCAGGATCAAGAGAAAGCTGTAGAATAATGAAAACAAGGTAATATGGGAACCAATCCATCCCAAGAATTAGGATTTAGAAAGCTTAATTAAGCAGCCATGACTTGAGATACACACATGTATTTTAGAATATTTTTACGTAAAAGCGACAATATCTCAAGAAGAGTCCGTCTTATGGCTATGAAACCTATTATCAATTACTATCTACTTTTCACGGGGAATCGAACTGTGAAAAAATATACAGGGTGTTGCATTTGAAAAAATTGAGAAAAAATTACATTTCACGTAAGTTAATCATTCTACATGTTTTCGAAAAAATTCCCAGTTTGTTTGTTAGTAGACTATTAGTAATAGTCGGTGGTAAAAACAGATTTACAAAATCGTGGTGACAACGCTCGCATCGTGGTTCCAAAGTTAACTCTATTTTGGTACTAAAGCGATGATATTGCATAACGGTTAGTGATACAGATACAAATTTCTATACTTTTATTCTAAATGTAACAGTGAATCCAAAAATGCAAAAATATACGGAGTGTTTCATTAAAAAAACACAGGTTTGGGTTGGAATATTTTTGTCAATCACCCTGTATATACCTAAATATGTTTAGAAGGTAGGTCCAATGATCGTGTATTACCACACCAAAATTGGGTGTCCACTTTTTGATTGTGATATATTGGGACCTTGGTAACTATAACAGTTACAAGGTCGGTTAAATTACAAAAAAGTTGCGATATTTTCTGCTCGTCCAGAATCCATTAAAAATTTGGCCTTATCTTTTCCCGTTCCTGAAATATCCTGAAAAAACTGAAAAACTCGAATTTGGAAAATATGCCATAACTTTTATATTTCTTAACTGATTGCAATAAAATTTGGTACACTTACATAAGACGTAGATACGAGTACACGGGCATTAATAAAATTCTTCCAGGAGTACTAAATTCTGAATGACGACAGTCAACTTTTTTTTTCTTATGGACGCCATATTGGATTTCTGCACGGATTTCCCAATAATTAAAAGTAATTGTTGTATGATGAAAAATAAAATTTTGAAAAAAATCAAGTAGTCATAGGCATATCGTTGTGAATAAAATACTAATGTACAGGCTGTCCCAAATTCGAGGGCAAGCATGGGGATCTCGCTTATTATAAGAGATAGGATATAGGTTTAAATTCGGCACTTTTGCTAAATTCGATGCCGAGTAATAATCTGAAAAGAAATTTGAGCTAACTCGAATGGATTTGGTTTTATGCTCAAAAAACAAAAAATTTCGATTTTCGGTTTTCGCGTTTGGCCACCTTATTATTAGGAATTTTCAAAATTCGATTAAACATTATCAAGGCAACTTTTTACGCACAATACTTAAATTAAAAATATTATGCGACGTTTTGTTTATTCTGAACCATCAACAGGTTTATTTTTTCTTATCGGGGTTAAGACATATTTTTATGGAGTCGGATGGAGAATGTTATGCTGATTTTAGCAATATGTAACACTTCATGGTTTGATCGACTGCGAACTAAAATATTCTTAAATTAAAAACTAAATATTACATTATCACGATATCCATGAATCAAACAAAACTCAGGAGTTGGCTTTTGTCATGTCATTTTCTAATTGTAAAAAGGGTAATAACTGCAAGATCCTTCGTGTTAGTGCTTTAAAATTTGCAAGTTTCTTTAGAATGTTTTCAAATTCAGAAAAACGAGACATGATAAGGATATTTTATAGCTGCAATAGAAATAGTGTCAGAGCAGAACAAAGATATGTAGAGGAATATCCGGAAAGGCAGCAACCAAACCAGAGATATTTTTTAAAATTAGACCAAAATTTGCGAGAATTTGGATTTTTTCAGAAACCTCGAAATGCATATGGTAGCAGACTAGACAGAGATGCCGAAGAAGAAATATTACATCAGGTACTATTTGTTAGTATTGTACTAATTATAAGAATTTCCACTCAATTTTACTGCTAATTTCAGCAGACATTTTTTTTGGAGAGTTATGGCTTTATGTTATCCATCTTAAGTTCAAGAAAATCCTTCAACATCTACCAGAGAAATAGAGCAAACTATTGAAGTGCCAAAAACGACAGTTTGGCGAGTGTTAAAGCAACACCGTTATAAACCATTAAAGTTACACGTTAGTCAAACTCTTCGGCCTGCGGACGATATGAGACGATTCGATTTTTGTAACCAACTTAATACCAAAATGCTGGAAAATCGCAACTTTCTCAATCAAATAATTTGGACGGATGACTGCAATTTTTCCACTAATGGAATGTTTAATCGTAATAACGAGCACTACTGGTACGTTGAAAATCCACGAATTAACAAGCAAATGCGAAGACAAGGCCACCGGTCCTTTAATGTGTGGGTTGGAATCTGGAAGGATAGGCTCCTTGGGCCAATTATTTACGAAGGTATCCTAACGTCTCAACGCTACCTCGCATTTCTAACACACGAAATATCAGACCTTTTGGATGATGTTCCGCTAAACGAAAGATGGACTTTCTGGTGGCAAATGGACGGAGCTCCTCCTCATAATGCTGCGATAATAAGTGAATATCTTAACGGCGAATTTCCTGATAAATGGATGGGAAATAGGGGACCACTTAGGTGGCTAGCAAGAATTCCAGATTTAACCCCTTTAGATTACTTCCTCTGGGGATATTTAAAAAATATTATTTATAAGACGCCACCGCAAAATATAGAAGAACTCCAGAATAGGGTTGTTAATGAACTTCGTCAAATTCCCAGGCGAACCATTCAAAGAAGCGTAAACAATTGTAGAAGAAGAATTCGTTACTGTATTCAAGAAGGAGGAAACTTGTTCGAACATATGAAAATGTAAACTTTCACCATTAACACTCATAATAAAATACTTATCTTTTTTGGGATTTTTTAATGGTGTACTTTAAATTATACAATCTAAACGTTTCGATAACACTTACAGTTATCTTCGTCAGTAGTAATGTTTGTTAAAAATTGTTAAAGATGTAGTAAACAATTTTGTCAAATTTGAAAAATTCAAACATAAACATAAGCCTGCTGTTAGTATAACAGTTTGTGAAACATAAAGCCAACTAAAAAATTTTTTAGTAAAGAATAACTAGATCATAAAATTAAATATTATTAAACTGCCTCAAAGATGACAAACCAGAACACTCTCTAATTAAATTAAATTAAATTGAAATTAAAAATTACAAAGAATGTTCTGCATTGTGCTTTTCATTGTTAATAACACTTCCAATTATTGATAAAGATATCTCTTTGTTAGATTTAACTGGGTTATTTTATTTGATGTAATGTTTGGATTTGTGAATGCTTCTATCATTTTAAAATTGAAGTTTTTCACAACTTTACACTTACATCATAACTCGATTAAATTTTGTTAAATGTGTTTTTTGGCTGGCAAATTTCATTGTTAGCTTTCGTCATAGAGAGTGTTCTGGTTTGTCATCTTTGAGGCAGTTTAACAATATTTAATTTTAATGACCTAGTTATTCTTTACTACAATTTTATAGTTGGCTTATACGTTTCTCAAACTGTTATACTAACAGCAGGCTTATGTTTATATTTGAATTTTTCAAATTTGACAAAATTGTTTACTACATCTTTAACAATTTTGAACAAACATTACTACTGACGAAGATAACTGTAAGTGTTATCGAAACGTTTAGATTGTATAATTTAAAGTACACCATTAAAAAATCCCAAAAAAGATAAGTATTTTATTGTTCGAACATGTATTATAATAATTTTTGTTTGTTTGTCTGTGTAATTATTTTGTTGTTACCTATCGATAAATTTGCGTTGTCGCTATTATGACCGTGTTACATAGACCTACTTGTTTGAGTTGTTTGTTAATGTTTTTTTTAAATTGTTTAACTGTTTCTATATTTTATTGGATGTTCCAACCTCCGATAGGAGAAGGAACTGGAAGAAGAAGAAGAACGAGTTTAACAAATTAAATAAGTAGACCTACTGTAATTATTCCTTGCTGGATCCAAGAAGGCGGAATCTTGTTCTGCGTATTTTTCTCATTATTTTAGTTCGCAGTCGATCAAACCATAAAGTGTTATATATTGCTAAAATCAGCATAACATTCTCCATCCAACGACATAAAAATATATCTTAACCCCCATAAGAAAAAATAAACCTGATGATGGTTCAGAATAAACGAAACGTCACATAATATTTTTAATACCGTATTAGTACTGTGCGTAAAAAGGTGCCTTAATAATGTTTAATCGAATTTTGAAAATTCCTAATAATAAGGTGGCCAAACGCGAAAAACGAAAATCGAAATTTTTAGTTTTTTGAGCATGAAACCAAATCCATTCGAGTTAGCTCAAATTTCTTTTCAGATTATTACTCGGCATCGAATTTAGCAAAAGTGCCGAATTTAAACCTATATCCTATCTCTAATAATAAGCGAGATCCCCATGCTTGCCCTCGAATTTCGGACAGCCTGTACATATAATTGTTGATTTGTTGATGAAAAATAAAATTTTGGAAAAAATCAAGTAGTCATAGGCATATCGTTGTGAATAAAATGCTAATGTACATTTCATTGTTGATAATAACTTATTTTGTTTTTCAAATCCAGTAGACATGCATTGTTACATTAAACAGTTATCAATACCGTTGAATTTTAAATTAATAATCAAGTAGGTATCTGTCAAAGTTTTAAAATAATTAAATATTTTAGAGTAAATTTGTTAGTTTTGTAGTGTAACACCTAGTAGTAACAAATGGTTTTTAAAATGGTAAGATATACCAACACAGAAAAAAAAGAAATGTATGATATTTACATAAAAAATAACAGAAAGAAGACAACCTTCTATTATGATGTTTTCAAAAATATCTAAAAATATGTTAGAAAATAGCTCTGTATCTAAGTTAAAAAATAAGTATGGCTTAAGACATACAGGTAATGATATAAATGTTCTAGCCCAAATAGAAATTAATTATAACGAATCATGTCGATCAATTCCCCGAGAATGTGGCATTTCGAAAAGCTGTGTAAATAAGATTATAAATAAATTCAAGTTTCATGATTATAAATATTTACCAGTACAAAAGTTGTATCCCGAGGATGCTGAAAAGAGAGTGGTTTAATGAAGAGGTAAGAAATGATGAACATTTCGCTATTAAAATATTATGGACAGATGAAATCCAATTTACAAATAGCGAGATGTATAACAGAAAAAACACTCATTATTATGCAGTGGATAATCATCATTTGGTTAAAGAAGTTCGAAATCAAAGACTCTGTAAATGTGTGGTGCGGGTTGATTAACGATAACTTAGTTGGGCCGTATTTTATAGATGGAAACTTAAATAGTGAAATGTACTTAAATTTCTTAAGAACCGAATTAGAAAATTATTTAGATGAGCTACCTTTAGAAACCCTAAGAAATTTAGTTCATTATCAACACGATGGTGCACCTGCTCACAGCGCAGTTAGAGTTTCTAATTATTTAAATAACAGATTTCATAACTGGATAGGGAAATCATCTCCTATAAGCTGACCACCACGCTCGCCATGTTTAAATCCACTGGATTATTTTTTATGGGGTTACATAAAAGATTCCGTCTATAAAACCCAATGTAGTGACATAGACCAATTACGTGATAGGATAGTTGTTGCTTGTCATTCGATTCCACCAGAAATTATAAGAAAATCGGTTCTACAAATGAACAGGCGGGTGCAAGTGTGCATCCAACAGGAGGGGCATCATTTTCAGCAATTATTATGAATTCTATTATTTGTTTAATTTTTTTACTGTTTCGCGTTGAATTTTAGACATTCAATAACTATTGATTCTTTTAATTACTAAATGACAAACTCTGTTCATGTGTTTATGTTTTTTTCTTGTTCTTAGAATAAAATATCAACCATTGACTGTACGTTAGCATTTTATTCACAACGATATGCCTGTGACTAATTGATTTTTTTCCAAAATTTTATTTTTTATCATACAACAATTACTTTTATTAATTATTGGGAAATCAGGTATATGGTTATAAAGAGAATATTTTCCTTTATCTATCCGTGCAGAATTCCAATATGGCGCCCATAAGAAAAAAAAAGTTGACTATCGTCATTCAGAATTTAGTACTCCTGAAAGAATTTTATTAATGCCAGTGTACTCGTATCTACGTCTTATGTAAGTGTACCAAATTTTATTCGAGTTTTTCAGTTTTTTCAGGATATTTCAGGAACGGGAAAAGATAAGGCCAAATTTTTAATGGATTCTGGACGAGCAGAAAATATCGCAACTTTTTTGTAATTTAAACGACCTTGTAACTATTATAGTTATATATATATATATATATATATATATATATATATATATATATATATATATATATATATATATATATATATATATATATATATATATATATAGACTAATCGACCACTGATGATAATAGCATAGTATTGAAACACATTCAGTGTTTATTAATTTTGTGTGGTATGTAGATATATTTTATTTGCTACAGATCCTGCCACAATTCCAGTGTTCCAGATTTTTCAAACAATTATAATTTATAATAATTATAATTCTACACTATTATAACAATAATGTAATCTTACTATTTTGGTGGAACTTTTTTAGGGAAAACGATGCCCAATGTTTTTTTTAAATATTCATATTCATTATTAAATGCCAGTAAAAAAAAACAGCTCTTCTCTTATGGTTACTTGCCATCTGTTCAATTCATATAATTTAATTTTTAAATATTATTTATGCTACTTTATAAACCATTTGCACATCAAATTTAAATGAAATCACTGTTCTAATTTTTGAGCTATGCACAAAACGGGAACCCAGGAAGAACATCATTCTATCACTGTTTCCAATAACCAAACTCATGTGGTGTTTCAATCAGCAAAACAATGAAGTGTTACAGACTATTAGACTAATAATTAAAAATACGCATCAATTACTATCAGAATACATAAAGCTTGTAAAATTTGTTTTTAACCCATTTGCTGCCACTGCTCCTGATAGTGACCTACTGCACATGCCAACTTCCTATGATTCAAAATGACAAATATACAGGTGGCTCTGATCAAAGTCGGTGGTAGCTAATATGTTAACTACACGACCATCAACCAAAAAGTTAAATATCTTTAATAACATATAATCATTATTTACAAATTATAAAGCATTATTTTTATGTTGTTTATGATCAAATAACCCAACATTTAATTATGGATTACATGAAAAATACAAATTATGAGTTTTTGTGGCTCTCACATACTTACATCCTCTAACTGCTCTGTATACTCTAAAGTAGCATCTTTATTTCTTTGGAAACAAAAATCTAATGTTAAGTAGCAAAAAAATAAAGGCCATTCACATTCAATATTTTCAAACATGCGTAACTCCCATGGTTCATAATATAAACGTCTTGGATCCTACAAAAAAAATATTAAATCCACTGAATATTTTCTTAACCTTATAAAAACCTCTTTAGGAGTTTTGTATCCATCACGTAAAAATCTTTTACAACCATATCGACCTTGTAATTTCCCTATTATAGCATCGCGAGTAAGTTGTATAAGCATAGGATCATCAACAGCAAATGCAGGGAAGCTGATAATAGACAACAAACCACTATCTAGTTCTTTTGAGTTAGACTCTCTTGGTAGCATAGACTAAAAAAACTATAATTAATACGGAACTTTAAGTCTATTTTTTATATTATTACTTGTAGGACTGCTTGACATTTTTGTGCTTCATCAGCTAAAACGTGAATCACACTATAAGGACCACCTCTAGCTCCAAAAAGATCGATCTCATTCATGGCTTCTAAAGCGGCTTTAGCCATGCCTATTGAACTTGCATTTAACTCTGGTAAGCCATGGTTAGTTTTATCTCCTCTTTCCCAAATTCCATAATCAGGAGTACAATAAGCCGATTCAATATAAAAAACTAAATTTTGAATAAAAGCAACTTCATCTAAATTAAATATAATCTGTAATCCAGAAGCAGTCATTTGAGCTAAAATTAAAAGGTACAAAGCAATGGCATCTATTTGTAAATGACCCCACTCAGAATCTCCAACTACCGTTTGGCCAGTTATGGAAGAATATTTGGCATGTAAAGAATCTAAAGGATTTTGTGTCATTTTAAAATTTTCAACTTTATCTGTTTGTTGCATCATGGCCATCAACAATCCCCTCATAAGTTTTACACAAGATTGCTCCAACTCATATGCTTTAGCTCGATCTTCATCTTGATCTGCCATTTTTTTGTAAGCCATAGATAAACCCCAAACAGCGAGGATACAGTAAACGTTATCTCTAACCCATGCATGGTTATTTTCAGGACTAGCAGGAAATAGCCCTGTCACTGGATTTTGATGTGCCATTATAAGCTTCTGAACAATTCGTTGATAATAGTCCAAACGGACTCCAGAATTACTTCTACTTCTCATGATAACTTTATGTATATCCCCCAATATTGATAAAATATATCATTAGAAAAATAAAATCTATCACTCTAATTTATTTAAAAACATGACCTAGATTTCAATGACATATGAATGTTGAATGTGTCAAGTCCAACTGTTTTAATTAAATTACGGATTAATTAAGTTTTAAACTGTTTGAAACTAAAAATGTACTTATATAACTTTAAGAAGTAATAGTTAAAAATTCTTATCACAGAAAAGATAGGGTTAAAAATTGTAAATTAAAAGAACTACTATAACTTAATTGGAACTATTACGCATTTAACCTACAAATGAAATTCTAATCAAATTGAAATTTATTCATCAAAAATATCTGGTTTGGAACAACCGCATGACCTTCAAACCTACAAAATTGGAAATTAAAAGAAATGAAATAATATTAATAACGTTTATTTTAGGATAATTAGCAACCTCTTTTATAATTTGATTACGAAATAGTAAAAACAAACAATAATCTATATCAGAATGACGTTTAAAACTTCAAGTCAGATTAGGAAACAAAAGGAAAGGGCACGTATTTCATTCCCTCCCCAAGGTGGAGGGCGGGCTGTTTGAGCTTTCCAGGCTCCTTCAGCCACAATCAGGCCCGGATTTACCATTAGGCCGACTAGGCACTGGCCTAGAGCGGCAAATTTTCAGGGGCAGGTTTCCAAGAGAGAGAAAAAAAAACTGCGTACATCGATATGAAGACAAGTTGCGTACGTCGTACTTTTCGTATCAATATAAAATTAGGTAGCCAAATTTATTAGCTGTCAATTATCATTTAAAGCGGTTGAAAAATGATATTATTATATTTCACATAAACGGGCACATGAGAAAATTGAATTAAAGACTTTGGGTAAAAAAAAATCAAATAGGCTATACGCACCTGCCAGGCAAGGCGTATAGCCGTTCCCCCTACTACCGCCCCGCCCTAACCGCAATTGTTGACTTCTGAACCTGTAGTCTGTATAGTCTCAGTGTTGTACTGACGAAGCAACCTACAACTGCGCAGTGTATTAGTTTGCTTTTTCTGTGCTGCAATTGCAGTGCTAGTGATAAGTGGTAGTTTTTAAACAAATAAATATGATTAACCTACGAATACGATTGCAAAACCAGTAGGCGCCTTTTAAGTGTTAATTTGTGTTTTTGTAGTATTTTAGTGCTAGTGATTTCTGAGTTTAATGAAATTTAACTAATATGAGTCTAAGTAAAGAACGTAAAGATAAATTAACCCAGATATGCCCATACGCTTACGCAAGGTATTTATAAATAGTTTTTTAAAACCGTAGTTGTTTAGAGTACAAATAAACACAATTTATCTGAAAAAATAAATTTTATTGAAAAATAATACAAAATTGAAGCCGTACTACACCTAGTACGGTGGGCAAATGTATGGCAACTAATCAACTATTCTTTGTTATTAAAGAATTTAACATTTTGTGTTGTAGGACAAAAAACACTTTACATGCAGTCCTTTGTTACACTTCGTACACCTAGTTGTGGTTCTCTCATGACAATGCGCGCTACGGGTTTGCTTATCTTGAAGTGTTACTAAATGATCTAAACGATCAAAGCGAATATCGATGCCTTCATTACGTGACATGTGACCTTTTGAAGAGTTTTGTTTTGCACTAATAGCGTAGTCGCAATTCGTCTTCTAAATTTTAATTGATCTAGTTCTCCCCCCTTTTGCCTATGTAACTGCCAAGAGTTGTGTACTGCCATATCGATGCAGTGTGATATGAGTGGAAAATGCCACTTTTTACCTCTGATCAATATTCTATAAGGACTTATGTTTTGGTCACTCCTGTCAACACCTCCCATATTGGCATTATATAAGTTAATCAAATACGGCTGGGATACCTAAAACATTTTCAAAATTACAAGATCTATGGGCAGAATGGTAATCGATTGGACTTACCTGTATGGCTTTCTTTTCTTTTTGAGAAAATCTCTTGACAGCGTGGATTGGATTAATTTCTGCGGCATTTGAGCATAAAATAACAATACTATTATCGTGCCATTTCACGCAATTATGTTACTATCTTCAATTTTCTTATAGTCGAAACATCCTCTCGCATCATTTTTCATTTGCTTGGAAGTCTTTAGTGGGCTGCTAGGTATGCGAGTTTCTCGAATAGTACCTGTAGCTTTGAAGTTCTTCTTGGAAAGCAGTTCCAGCAAAGGTAAAGTAGAAAAAATGTTATCAAAAAATAAATGCATATACTACTTATTTGGCCACCTTTTTCTCAAAACATCTGCGTATTCCAGAACTACAGATGGTCCAACTCCATAACTAGCATACTGAACGCTAATATTTGTAGCTGCACCTTGGTAGGGCTCGAACCAATTAACATAGCCCAATCGTGTTGCCCCTACCCACAATTTATAGCCATATCGAATAGGCTTCCCATAAATAAATTGTTTGCAACCATGGCGACCAAAGTATGGAACCATGGCTTCATCAACGCAATGCATTTCCTCTCATTTGCTATATTCTAAGAATTTTTTATTTAGGTGTATAAATAAAGGCCTAACTTTAGCATGTTTGTCAGTCGCATCTATTGTATTATTATCTGCTATATGAAGATGAGACAGAATAAATTCGAATTTGTTTCTCGATATTGCCTTGGACACCAATACATTATGAGAGTCTCTCTCGTATTCCCAAAACATTCGTCGCCTAGGTATCTGTATATACCCACTCAGTAATAATACGCCAATGAACGCTTTTAATTCCGACTTTTCTATCAACACATTCTGGTTTCTTTGTTGTGCATACCGATTCGTCTCTAATATTTCTTCGTCAAAAAATTTTAAAAATAAATCCGCAGGGTTTTCGAGATTCGCTTGTGTGCTATATCTGTATCATCAAAAATATTGTTGTCAAGTGGCAAGTCATTGTCTTCCCATTCATAAATTCTTTTTATTTTTTTGGGTTTAGTTACTTTAGTTCGTAATCGACATTTCAAAACTGAAAGAGGCATGTCACCTTCAGATGAGAAGCAAGAGTCACTCAAATTGTTTTCATTGTCTGATATATTCCGTAAATTAATTTCTACCGGTGCTCGAAGTTGCGACCCAGGTAAATTATTTAGATTGACAAAATCTTCCGCGCCAGAATCTTCGTCGGTTTCATTTCCACAAGCATTTTCTGGCGGAAAAAGGGTTATCCAATCCACATTCTCTATTACATCTTCATCGTCTTCCAACATTACTAATGCCTCATTCATAGAAAATCCCCTAAAACAATAATGAAGTGACTGTATAAGTGTCCACCGTACTACCTATAGTACATTAAAATATGAAGGTTATAAAAGTTACTCTAAAATAATTTTGTGAAATTTTTTTTTCATTACGCGAATCTTACATGTTTTGTATATATTATATGATATATAACTAAAATTTTAATTAATTTAAAATTAGCAAAAAAACCTTACCTTGAAAAACGTATTCCATAATCTGCCGTTGTCACAGTTTAACAAATTTCAGCCGCTAATAATAATCACTATGCAGTTACAAACGATAACTTTTACATCCACTCACATGCTCTGCAGCTTACTAAATAACCTCAAGCAGTATAGAACGTATTGGGTTGCAGGTTTAAACAGGATTGAACAAGTTGTAAGTGTACTATACAGGGTGTCCGGTGAGGAACTGTACAAACTGAAATGGTATGTTCCTTGGGTCAATTTAAGTAAAAAAGTCCCATAAACATAGGTCTGATTCGCAATAGTTACCCAGATACAAGCGTTTAAAGTTTATAAATGATCACATATTTTTTCAAAAGTAATTATTATTAGTCAACTGGAAAAACAAAACGGAAACAATCTGTCATTTATTCGTTTGTGTTCTAATAATGACAAAGTGGATTGTAGTAAATTAAGTGTAATTTAAATTTAAAATGCCTTTTCAATTTTCTAACGAAGAGTATGCTGACATCATTTACATTTATGGATTTTGTGATGGAAATGCGAGAGCTGCCGTTAGGGAATATGAACGAAGATTTCCCAACAGCCATGTCCTAATCACCAAACCTTTTCTTCTGTGTTTCAACACGTTCGAACTCATGGTTCATTTCCATCAGTTTCAATAAGATCTGATCGTCCTGTGGAGTTAAATGTGAATGAGCAAGAAAACATTCTACAGATGGTTGATCGGAGTCCAGGGTTGAGTGTTAGAAGAATTTCTTCTCGAACGGGAGTCCCCCGTATGTCAGTATGGCAAACATTACATGATGGGCTTTTGTATCCCTATCATACACAAAACGTTCAGCACCTTGAACCTGGAGATTTTGCTTTGCGGTTGAATTTCTGCCAGTGGCTACAAGAAAATCCACAACTGGTTCCATTCATTTTATTTAGTGATGAGGCGCAATTTACTAGAGATGGAGTGAACAATACACGCAATTCTCATTTGTGGTCAGATGAAAATCCACATGGTACAAAATCCATAAATGTAAATGATGTCAGCACACTCTTGGTTAGAAAATAGAAAACGCATTTTAAATTTAAATTACACTTAATTTACTACAATCCACTTTGTCATTATTAGAACACAAACGAATAAATGACAGATTGTTTCGGTTTTGTTTTTCCAGTTGACTAATAATAATTACTTTTGAAAAAATATGTGATCATTTATAAACTTTAAACGCTTGTATCTGGGTAACTATTGTGAATCAGACCTATGTTTATGGGACTTTTTTTACTTAAATTGACCCAAGGAAAATACTATTTCAGTTTGTACAGTTCCTCACCGGACACCCTGTATGTAGTACGGTGGGCATATCTGGGTATATAAAAAATTAAATATAAAAAAAAACAGAGAAGATCGCCAGGCGAAGAATGAACAACTATTGAATAAAATCCTCAAACTAACTAAGTTTTTTTTCTAAAAGAATCTTCAAATAACGTTAAAAATAATGAAAATGAAGTAAACGATAGAGCATCTACAAGCAAAAATAATGATGAGGCGACAGCGACACGTACGATCTTGAATCAAATTGGGAATGACATTGAAATTAAAATGATTTTTAAAGAACACAACTTATTTGATCACAAGGAAGACTGTACTAGGTCTACTATTTCTGACGAGACCTTTCCACTCGAATTACCATCTGACCCAGCTCATTGGAAGATAAGTGACACTTTAATCGACTATATCCCAAGGAAAATACAGATATTTAACAAATAACCTCTTTTCTCGTCAACTGAAAAACAGTGAAATTACGCAAAGAAGTTGGATGGTGCTTTCTGAAAGTAAAGGTGCATATTTTGCATTCCATGTACGTTTTTATGTGGACAAGGTCACTCACACGCAAATGCATTTACGACAGGCTTCAATGACTGGAAAAATACATGTCAAAGACTGAAAGACCATGAAGATTCTCCTATTCATAAAACAAATCTAAGATTACTTAAAAATAGAGGGAACAAAAAAGGTCACAGTTGGATAAAGAAACAGAGTACCTATTGGCGCAATGTTCTCAGAAGAGTAGTTGCTGCTGTAAAATATCTAACCATGAAAGGATTAGCTCTTCGTGGCTCACGTGAACATTTAGATCTTCTACACCAGGATAATTTTTTGGGTTTAATCGAGTTTTTATCCCAATTTGACCCTTTTCTTTCTGAGTATTTAAAATTGCATGGCGATGGAGGATATGGAACCACTTCATACATATCCAAGACAACTTACGAAGAAATCATTCTACTCTTGGCTCAACATGTTCGTCAAAAAATAGTAAAAGAAGTTAAGCAAGCTAAGTATTTAGGTATTGTGGTCTACTCAACTCCAGATATTTCACATATTGACCAACTAACATTCGTGTTAACGTATGTGAACACTGATGGAATACCAGTAGAACGATGTTTGTGCTTCTTACCAAATATTCGGCACAAAGCTGAATACATTGTGAACGGTATTGTGGAAGTGTTTGAAAAGTTTCATTTAGACACTACGAAATATCGAGGTCAATCGTACGACAATGCCAGCAATGTGGCAAGAATTTACTTAGGTGTACAAGACGCTATGCCCACAAGCTGAATTTGTTCCATGCGCTGCCCACCTCTTCAATCTGGTTGGGTCTTTGGCTGCAGGATCATACATTTTCGCAGTTTCTTTTTTGGGTTACTTCAAGAACTGTACAACTTTTTCACGTGCTCAACGCATCGATGGGAGCTTTTCTTGAGCCAGAATTCAAAAACATCAGTTGTTCTCAAACGTTTATCGAAAACTCGATAGTCAGCAAGAGCAAGACACGACGCTTGGCGAGCTCTCAAAGAAAATTGGACAGCCATTCTAGATACCTTAAAATCCATAGAGAATGACAGTAATGTGCCTTCTTGTCAAAATGAAGCATTATCTCTTAGGTCTAACCTGGAGACTCTTGATGTAGCATTTTTGTCCATATTTTGGAGTAATGTTTTGGAAAGATTTCGAAAGGTGAGTGCCAAACTTCAATGTGCAACTACAACTTTGAGTAAAGTAAGAGAACTTCTCAAGTCATTGGCAGACTTTGTACTGGAGCTAAAGGATGGCTTTTCCGGCTTTGAAGTGTTGGCAAAACAAAAATCAGGTTTATCTGAATACAAGTCCAACGGAAAACGGAAAAGGAGGAGAACTTTGGCTATTGATGAGTTTCCTTGGGATAATGAGCATGAACTCCCTACAGAATCAGGATCTGCAAACTTCCGCATTAATACGTTTAATGCCATTTTAGACTCTCTAAACTCTGAAATGCAGAAACGTTCCGAAACATACAAGGATCTTCAGAAAATCTATGGATTCTTCGAGGAAATGAAATACCTTACATCCTCCATGATTTCTGAAAAGGCTACAGAATTGTGGAATGCTTGTCCTGAAGATCTTGAAGAATCCATTGTTGAAGAATGTTTGCACTTCAAATCTTGTTGACGGAGCTAGAGCCAAGCGACAATGACAACCAAGGAACTAGCTTGATTGAACTGAACAAACTCATTAGAAAACAGGATATGGCTGAAGTATATTAAAATATTGAAATAGCCCTTAGGGTGGCTCTCAGCAGGTGTACCTGCTACAAACTGCACGGGGGAGCGGTCGTTTTCCACTCTACGCCGGATAAAAACATATTTGAAGTAAGTTGACAGTTGTATCATCTTGTTCGAATTATTGTCTCTTTTTAATTTACACACACACCCACGCACGCACGCACGGACGGACGCACGCACACACACGCGCACACGCACGCACACGCACACGCTCACGCACACACACACACACACACACACACACACACACACACACACACATAGACATGGCCGATCCTAACGAAACTTGACCAAACGCTGTAAAATGAGTCGATTTAGCGATAGTGAGAAAAAGTCGATTGCACAACCTTCTATACCTACATATGAATATGTAGGTTGGAAGTAATAAAAAACTGTAAACTGTAAAAGTTTTTGAGCAATTTGTATTGTCCAAAATATATCATTCAACAATCCGTTGCTGGGTAATCGGTACATATGAAAAATATTTTGCACAGTATGCTAAACATTAAAATATAACGTATCCTTCCTTGACCGAAAATTCTGAAATGAAAATTAAAAATAGGAAGCCAATTATAAAACTTGTTAATTCATCTTCATCAAACGCTTATGTGTTCTAGATGACCTTCTTAGACTAGGTACGTTTCCAGCAGCAGTAGTAGCCTCAGAGTCTTGTGAATCATTATTAGGTAAGTCTGTATGTTCGTTTGTTATCGGCAAGGTATGATTATATTAGCAACATTTGAAGTAACATTATTTTCGTTTGTTTTAATCTCTGGCAAAGGTAAAATAATGTCCTTATTGACATTTTTTAAAGTTCTATTTTCTCCTATTACCCTGAGTTGATCAATCTGTCTACACCATAATCTACCATCATCTGGTTTGACCATGTAATGTAAAAACCCTAATTTTTGAACAACTGTACCAAATTTCCATTTTTCAATAAAATAGTCTCTTGCAGAGACTCTAATACCAACGTCGATGCATCTATTGCAAAAGTCTTGATATTCTCGGTCTGAAAATGTAGGTTTTATTAAACCTAACCTAGACCTCATATCTCCCCCAAAAATTACCATAGACGAGTTTTTACATGTTATAGAATGTGGTAGTTTCCTATAATGTAATAATAGTATACAAAGTTCATGCTCTCCATCTTCACCTTTAGAGGTCATGACTTTTAAAGCCTTTTTGAATGTCTGCACATTCCGCTCTACTTGTGGATGGATGAAAGGAAGCAGTAAATTTATAAGTAATTCCAATGGCTTTAATGAAGCTTTTGCACTCATAAGACGTGAAAGTTGTCCCAATACTAGAAACTAAGATCAACGGAAGACCATACGTACTAAAAATCTTCCTGCAAATTTTAATAGTGTTTGCACTAGTAATACTTTTTCTCTAAACTAATTCTGGCCTTTTGCTAAGAGAATCAACTAATATGAAATAATAACCTCCATTGAACGATCCAGCGTAGTCAACATACACTCTTTCAAAACAAAAGGGAAGTGTTTCCCACATGTGTTTGTCGTCACGAACTGGATTATTCTTGAGTTTATTACATTCATAACAATTCTTACAAAGTGACTTTATATTTCTATCTATATTTGGCCACCAGCAATAGGTACGAGCTAGGCCTTTCATTTTAACTATTCCGAAGTGCGCTGTATGCACTTCTTTTAAAAGTTGAGATCTAAGTGTACTAGGTATTAAAACTCGTTGACCTCTCATTATAACCCCTGTTTGTAAAGGAGGGTAAAATTGAAACCATCTAGTAAATACGGGGACTGTTGTATATTTGATAGTAATTTGAAAATAATTGACGGGGTTATTGATTTTTATGTTTGAGTATTAAGAATGTTTTCTTATCATAAAATAGAATTCACGTGTAATATTAGATAATCGCTAGTTGTATTTTCTTTTAGTAAATGCTTATAATAAATTAATTATAAGATTAATATAACTTCTTGATTTCATTTCTGATGTACTTTATTTTGACATTTCATACCTGTAATGTAGTATATTTTAAGATGTACCTATAGTAAATGTAATGGAGGCATAACACGGCTCCCGGGTAAAATCATAAGGAAACCTTTGGGACATAACCGCAGTAACACTAAAGTATGTTTATCGTTGGAATACCGTGCGTGTACCTGGTATGAAATATGTTACTCAATCTCAATTAACTACAATGGCCATTTCGATTAACTATGTTATTCAAAGTTTAAAAAATCTGAAAAAAATTACTATAAGAGTAGATGGAATTAACAGGCTATATTTTTAAAGACTGTATGTACGTGTTAGATAAACCGTTATGGACCTTGTTTAACGCATGCACACGTCAAGCTAAATTTCCGTTGATATGGAAAACATCAATTGTTCCTGTTCATTTTGTTTACCCCAGCGAAAGTATTTGAATCAATATTAGTAAAAAAAAACTGTTTACAGACGTTGCTGATCAAATTTCTATGCGTGAAGATCATTTTGGTCAACTGAAGATCAAACATCATTACTGGCTAATATAAATTTAAGTAGAATTGGGTATTTTCTATTAAATTTTATGTTAAACCTAAGGTTATATTATATTATATAAAGGCAAAAATAGTCTAATATATACATACATTTAGTTAATAAGTTGTATGTAAAAAGACTATCTCACAATCAAAGATTTGTTTATAATTTTTCAATTGATTATATGTTTGTGGACATTTAATATAAGAGGAAATATGAATAATTCAGAAATAACAGTATCATGACACATGCATAAGAAGGTTGTGCTGGCCACATCAGACTTTTAACCTGTATTACATACTACAAATTATGATTATGTATGTCAGAATCGTGCGTTGTTTAATTTTCGACATTATACTACGCTTTCTCTACTGCACATAAGGTGCATGTGATTAACAATTAGATACAGTTCAGTTACCGCAAGTGAGTTGATAGCTTTGAAGTTACGGGACAATATTGACATATTGATTATGCTACAAGTATAGGTATACTACCTCTGGCCGAAAGGTTGTAGGTCGCTTCTACACCTCTTAACAAGGTTGCCATATACTTTTCTAGCTTATTTTTATTCTCTATAATTTTCAATTAGAATCAAACCATTGTGTTGGTACCTTCATTTAGGGTCATTGCGCATAAGTAAATTAATTCTATATAACACTTAATTGATTAACTTTGTGTTTCTCAAATTGTACATCGATACTATGATTCACTTCTAAAGACTCACAAAGAGATTCTAGTTAAGATCTATGTAGCACAACCGTATAAGAGCTTGCCATAGATATCAAAGTACAAAAACTATGCGTCAGGTAGCAGCTGGCCTATTCCAAACTAGATATCCTAACATTCATGATATGGGGATCTTTTACTGAATATCCTCCCAGAACCCTGAAATAAACATGCTGTTTCCCATTTTCTCCAATCGTTTTTATTGACAAACAATTCGTCGAGATTATTGACAGTTTGTACCAGTTTTCAACCACTTCTAAATGCCTATCCAATGCACAAACCCAAGCTCATGTTGAAACTATCTTCTATACTTGTGAACTTATTCTAAAGATTAATTGTTCTTAACATTCATGAAGACATTTATCAGCAATATTATCCTCACAAATTTGACTATAACGACTGGACCGGGCAGTCGACATAGAGAGACATGTGGCAAACGAGATTCCACGTATAAAATATCAATTTTATAGGCATTCCTGTAGACTTCTACAATGTACAGCGACCCTAAGGTACAATATGGAGATTGAAT
Organism: Vesta saturnalis; assembly: GCA_036346205.1. Lineage (NCBI taxonomy): Eukaryota > Metazoa > Arthropoda > Insecta > Coleoptera > Lampyridae > Vesta > Vesta saturnalis. The sequence goes on along the minus strand of JARFJB010001619.1, from coordinate 2,423,338 downwards.
AGATTGATCATTTAAACTGGGACTGACAAACGTTTGCTTTCTGGACTCGGCTCTCAAACTAAGTCGCTTCGTATGTGTGTTTGAAATCTTTTTGATTATTAATATTGCCTTTGTACAGATGTGAGTTAACCTTATTCAATGCTTACGACGTGACGATTCATACAGTAACCTTCCACTTTTGCATTGTTTGTGATGTAAAAAGGGGGGACATTCTTATATTATTTGAACTCTTTATTCCTTTAAACCATTCTAGTGTTACTTACATGCCTCATTTTAAACTAATGATGTTTTGATACTGTCAGTATGACAAAGTTCGCTTGATTCGATTTGGGACATTTCTATACACTCAACAGCAAAACTAAGATACCAACTCTAAGATTGGGTACATTTAAAAACCTATTAATATATCACACAGGCGATTAAAATGAACTAGGAGGGGAGTTTGTGTCCACAATCAAGACATGTGGGATAAAAGTAGGCCAGTGGTTTACTTCTGCATCAGGACTCTCAGTAGGGGAAGGATACTAAAGTCTGTATTTTGAGGTTCAAAAATACCCTATGTTGAACAACTTATAAGAGTACAATAGTACTATTCCTTCCAAAATATTTGGAGTGGATTATTCTTAAATCAACAACATGTATGAAACACTGAAAAGAAACGTATCTTTGTCCACAAAAATAAGAAAGCCGCAAAGCAGCTACTACTAGTTTCCATTCATGAATCAGCTACAAGCGATTTTAAATATTCACTCAAGTTTTATATGAAAACAAATGTAGTTGATAATACTTATATTTCAATTGGGGGGTTCTGTTCAGTAAAATTTTTCCTATAGTCCAGAGTGGAATGAGTGGTACCAACAGTACTATGGGTGACAGTAAAATGCAAATTATAATAATAACGTTTAAATTAAAAAAGTCTTTATTATAAAAGAAATATTTTTCATATAATATTTACATAACAAAAATTACAAAATAAGCATAATATATGATATGTGATTTATTTACAATAAAATATTTAATATTTATACTGGTTTTGTATTATGGAACTGTTATGAGGTATATTTTATTAATTTATGTACTATTGTGAGCAATGACAAAAATGTAACTTCATGAAATATTGTTTTAAATGGCAGTGAGTGTGGTTGGTGATATAATGGATATTTACAGATTTTTTATATAATTTTTTTAAATATGTACACTATTTTTCATTTAAGCGAAAAACAATAATATATGCTAATAAATATGCCCAAGCGCATTAGGTACTATCAGTTGGTTAAATTTCATGATTTCTATAAATCAAGATAAACACTCAGTGCTTAAATGGCATAAAATTTTAAGTTGAATCACAAATATTCTCGTACATACGGTAATCACATTTGCAGATTATTTATTAAAGTATAACTAGGATGAACATTCGGTACTACAAATTTAAAAAGCAGAATATAAAAATATCAGCGTTAGTATGGGATTATAATAATTAATACTATAAAAATATAACACATTAATAAATCGTTGCATTGATTGTTGTTCATATATTGCTGCTATAGTTACAAATTTGTAAAGGTAATTGTAAATATGTACTATTTTGAACAGGAGTACAATGGAAACGATGAATGGAAGACTTCTATTGTGAGCAATTGGTATTTTTCATAATTGCATCAGTAACAAAAGTTAATAATTATTTACTAATTAAGCAGTCTTTGCAAAAAATTCCGATCTAACATAAGTAAACGCTATAAATGGGTATAATAGTAACCTTAAACTATCTTAAAATTACTTATGGAACACTTTTCTGTTATAGGAACAGAGATTGCAAGGCAATTGTGTATTTACACTGACTAAGTGTTTTTGTTGGTTTCTGCTGCACCCTTATAATAAGGATCTAGCAGGAATGAAACATATAAGTAGGTATTTCTTAAACTAAATAGTTCTCATTAAAGCGTAATGTATTGCCTTCCCCCGAAACCATGACTTGCACATAAATTCTGTTTATCTTAGGTACAATTATTTCTCCACATTATTTTTTTATGACAATTGCACAAAAAAATGAATCTTTTCATCTACACACTCTAGTAGATCATAAATACTTCTTAAGATCTTTTGGCTGCACCAGAAAATACACTTATGCCACTCATGACTTTCCTTTATTATTTTATCCCTAATTAACTATATCACTATATTCCCTTAAAAATGGATATCTCTCACATCTGTTGGGGTACTCGCCGATTCTTGCTCTTGCAATTTATCGGAAGCAGATGGGGGTGGTGTAAATTCATTTGCCCTAACTGAACATGAAGAAAAACTTTCTAATTCACCATGTGTTGAACAACTAGAATTACTTTGTCCTGATGATAGCCTAACCATATTTTCAATTTGTTTAAAGCAGTCCAAAATATAATCCTGAAAAAAGAAAAAGGTTAATTTGCTTTCAAAGAACATCAACTTTTATAAACTTTCTTTAGAATATGATCACTAATTCAGTACAAATGGTATATTAAAATGCAAAAAATGTACCCCTTGCACTAGGCTAAAATACCAATTAATTGAATTTTGATAAATTTTTGAAAATAATTGGTTAATGGACTATTTGATTAATTCATTAATTAAAGAAAAATTGATTATCTTCAGTATTATCAAAATTAAAATCGCCCACACTTAGTACATCTAGAAAAAGTGATTTTGTAGGTAAGACACAAGGAGGCAGTTTTTAATTTTTATTTTTTAAATACTTATGTGGTAAGAAAAATATAGCTTGTTTGCAGAAAGCTTTTAATTTGGTTGTAGAATAATTTTGTCAACTTACCTGTTCTGTGTTGGTTATTTCATGAAGCATTTGCAAAAGATCATTTAGCGTTCTACCACTTTTACTACCCCATCCTAACCCACATAAGGCAGAGGCAACAGTAGCTGAAGCAATTGTACTTGGCAGATAACTGGTAAAGTCAAAATCTGAAACAAAAAATTTATACGTTAGCATCTTGTTTTAATATTTTACGGAACGTAATATACATGCAAATGTTTACAACATGTATATGTACGTCTCGAATGTGAAGTAAGTGTATCTTGTCCATTATGGATTAAACAAATGTATTCAGTGACCACGTTTTAATTTCAACAGTAGATTTTAATTACGTTTCTATCTAGAGACGAAAAATTTAACCACATTTCACAACGGCAATTTAATTGAGCGAAAAGCATTATGCATGATGACGAAAGAAATTAGTTTTAAATTACCAGTGCAAGCTAGCCGGCGGACTAAAAGTGCATCGAAAACGTGATGAAAGAGTTTCGACCGCTGCCGCCCAGTTCAGATCTTCGGCAGTTTAATGTTGTACCTTGCACATTTAAACTGGACATTCCACACGAAGTTTACAGAAGAGAAGTGTTCAGGTGTTGAAATACATACAAGCATCCTTTTAACACAACTATTTAAAAAGAAATCATTACGTTTTGTAGACTTAACGCATAAATCTAATAATTTAAAAATACGCTTTCTCAAAATTTTACAGTCAAATTGAGAAACTGTTGCGAATGTTCTACTTACATACATAACAATTTTTTGCGACTTAACTTGACTGATTAGTTATTTATAGTAATGCAACAATTAGATATAAATATAGAATTAAACAAAATATGGATCAAGTTCACAATTATCAAGCGGCAGAAGCCCTAACAGTAAAACAGTTGGCCTAGTTGATATTAACTAAATTTAGTGGGGCGAAGATAGGTCGCTTAGTGCCTTATTTGTTATTTTTACAAAAAGTAGAACAAAATTGGCAAGTAATAACAATTTCTTTTAATTAACTGAAATGAAGAAAATATAGGATGTCTGGCTTCTCCATGGAACAAATTCATTCACGCATGAACTCAAGTTAAATTATCATTAATAAAAAGCGTGACCAAATGTGCTCGAGTTTTTATGAGGTACGCCAAATATTTTGGTTGCTTCGTGGGTCTGGATTATACAAGGCTAACTGGAATGACGTCAGAGGTCTTTGAACCATTTTGAAGGGTCCTGTAAAATTATTCCGACAATGGTAAAATTGGCGCAAATTAATTCTTTTATTTTATGATAGATCCCTAATGGTCTGTTACCTTGAGAAAGTTTTATCCTGACCCGTTATTGAGAAACGATTATTAAAGTAAGTTTATTTATTGGATTTCGGTTACTGTTATCACAGCTGTTTAAAACAAGATATTTGATATCGAACTTCCTCTGCTACGTACTTTTTCCGAGTTTGACATTGATTCGCGAAACCCACACATTTATATTCAGGATGAATCTCTAGAGTCATCCGGGACAATTGGCCGGCCATGACACTACTGAGTAAAATTTACCTGTTTACTTATAATATGCAAAATATTTCGGGCATATAATCACTAAAATAAAATACGTAATCTCCATGCATTGTATAATAATACTGATACTGGAACCGACATCAACACAATGATCTTTAAACCGCCCATATTCTTATTCTTTAAGTATACATTAAGTCTACAGCTCTTTTATGAAGACAATAAAAATAAAACCGAAGTAAAAAACGGTTTCATTTGATGGCGGCAGCGCTGGTATTAAATTAGTAGTAAAACTAGGAACGGTAGAGACTGTTCAACAATTTTGTTACATTAGAATGTAGCTAGCTGTAAGACTAAACTTAGTTCTTACTAATTAACTAACGAGTAAGATTACTTGATAACTTGTCGCGATTTAATGCATGTGTATTTTTTTGTAATTTTAACAGAAAGTTTGAAAGTAATATGAAATCTAAATTCGTAGTTTAAAATTAATTTTGTTTATCACCTTCGTATCATTTAAAATTACTTGGAGGCATGTATAAATTAGGTACTAGTCGTTAATATGCTTGCGTGAATACCAAGTGTATGTGAAGAGCGTTCATAAAATGTAATTGGCATAAAGGAATTCCAGAGGAGAATAACTAGTTGATCCTGCAAATCTATAAAGCTGAGAATGCTGTGGGTGTATTGTTTTAGTGAAGTAGCAGCAACAAGTTTATAGGTCTGCGGTGCAGACTGAGAGCCGCAGTCAGGAAAGACGACCTGCACCTGAATTAGCCTTGACGGACCTTATCCCCCTTTTGGAAAAGGTGAAGCCCCGATAACTAAAACTGCGGGTGGTCATACACCCATCACCTATGACTGTGAGAACAACTGAAAAGAGTAATAAAATTGCAAGTAAGGAAGTGAATACCACAAACTTGTTTATACATATACATTAAATAACAATTGATTAATTAATTAAATTACTAGGTATAAGGCACTGAAATTTAAAATGTATAATTGATATTTCAAATTTGTTACAATACATAATCTTGAATGAGCTTATTACATTATAAGGTTACATATTGCATTTGAATGTGTAACAAGTATTGGTGAACATTATAAATGGTTATGGTAGAATGGTATGCACCCCACTATGTGAGGTCTTTCTCGCACCACACAAGAAGAAAAAGGCATATTAACTCTTACGAATAAGTGCTATATTCGCAGCGCCATTACGAAACTGCTTATCCATTCATAACTTCATTAAAAATTACACCTCAGCCCATAGCGACCTAAAGACAACTTACTTTCTAAATGCTTAAATTGGCAGACAACAAACAGAGATTATGCTGGGAAGATGTTTATCATTATATTTGTATATTACTTAAATTAAAATTTGCGGTTCAGTGTTCGATGTCGAAATATTGTGGATGACGAATTCTTAAGAATAAATTAAAAACCAGTCGTTCGATTACAGGAAGTTTTGGTTATACCTAACGTAATAATCTTTTAGGTCACCTTCAGGAAAAAAATTTAACACAAATACTCTTTCTTGCCATTTTACATTATTTTTGAAAATAAATTGGGTTGCTGCAATCATACGTTTCACTGACTTTGTGGTTTACAAGGTTACATAATTAAAAAGTGCACATTTTTCAACTTTATTTAAAACACATTACTGTCTAAATTCATGTCACATCAACGCCATATAAAATAGATTAAAGTATTGCCTAAGTAGAATATCAATAGTAATATGAAATATTCACTTGTAATCTTCCTACTGCTTGGATTATTTCCGGAAATTTTTTCGAGTCATTGATGTTTTAAAAATTATCCCGATTCGAAGACGAGAGATAATTTTCTCAAAACATTCGTTATTGACGACGGGATATTTACAAGAGGTTAAATTATTTCCGGAAATTTTCTAAAAATATTCGTGACCGAGAAAAAAAATCTGGATTTAATTTAACCTCGCGTGATATTCGGTAAGAAAATTTTACACCAAATTGTGTTTAAACTAATTTTAAAATTATATTTTTTACTGTGAGGTGTACACATAAAAATTAAGTGCATTTTTGCGAAACGTAAACACGTTTAAATAAAGCAATTATCAAAAAAATGATTCTGTCATTATGTCAAAAAATTTCCATATAATTCGCTGTTGGTTACCTATCCGTAGAGAGAAAAAAATTCCGATAAAATACATGCGTTGCCATGGTGACCTGTCAATAAAAACCCATTTTGATTGGTTAAAAGGTGTTGGTGTCAAATTTTCATATACAATACCTCAAATGGCCGATAAATTGCCGAAAATGTTTGCCAAAGTGTGTGAGTGTTTATTGCTTCGATATAAATAGCAATAATACACGATTAAGCACTTTGACAAAAATTTATGCAATTCGTCGGCCACGAATGGTATTTAAAAGACTATTCAACGAACAAAATTGACGGTCAATTGACAAGTCATGAATTAATTAATTAGTTTTAATTTAGAACAAGTTGCAGGTTATATAGTGGTTTCGATAGTAGTCGGAGTTTGCATCACTTTGACGAACAAACTTCAAAGTTTGTCAATTTGACATTTTATCGGAAGGCAATTAAATTTCACAAGAAGAGAAAAAAAATTGTCAGGAATATTCCGCTAGCGGAGTTGTCGCACAATTGTGCTCTGATTGGCTAATTGTGAACGTAAAAGTGTAGTCCAATATAGTACATTTGGCAATAAATAAAATAAATTGAACACGGCGAAAATGGTTGATACACACTTTAATACTGGTATAAGATTAAGAATATTATAGTACTGAAAATGTAATGTTTTTTATATTTATACCGAGTTTAAACCCTGCGCACTGAAATTACGTAAAAGCAATAATTTACAGAAATGAATTAAAGAAAACGCTGTCGGGCCACTTGATTGAGTTCCTGCTAATTACCTGTACCATTCAGCGAATTTCATTACTCGTCTTTTACTTCATCGCCCATATTAATCCTTTCTTTTGTAAAGGTTGTGTGCTTAAATACTGTTAATGCTAATCGGGTCAATTCAAACTTGGACGTTTTAAGTTTGAGATGATGCGATGAAATTATAAACGCTTCAGTTTTTCACATTCAACAATAAATTAGATTCAAATTATGGAAGGCTGTTTTTAACATACCAATTGTACCTATGTACATATTATAAATAAAGCATTCTAACCTTTTCATTCCCTAATAACGTTTATACCCGAAGGACATTATATTCACTCCGTGGTGTATTGAAACCTCACAACAAAATCGAAAAATTGAGAAAATGTCTAAGCCTATGACGGTTTAAAACGCAGCGTTTCTGTTCTTCTTTATGGCTGATTCATTTGTGATCTAGCATTCCTCAAATACCTACGTTATAATCAAAATTTGTCACTAGTATTTTACTGAAGTTAACGGTCAAATAAAAATTCACAAAAGTAATGCAGTCTGCTAGTCAATATTTAAACACAAAATATCAAGAATAACTTTAGTTTTTTAAATATTTGTAAAAGTGCATAAGCAGCCAAATGAAACGTGTTGCTCACTAATCAGCAGACTTGTTTTTATCTCATACTTGAATGACGCATTAAAGTAATTAAGATGTTTTGGATATCACTTTGATATTTTGTCATAAATTCTTTGTAACGCTTAATCCACTTTACAATTTCCAAAAATTATACCCCCTTTTAGTTCTTGGATTGGTAAATAATTATTTAGGTAATGGTAAATTTATTGGTATGCACATAGTATGTCTTTGGCTTCAAATTTAAGTTATATGCGAAATGAAGTACAATATTATTATTCATCAAAGCACAGCGGTTGGTTTTAACGATTTCAAAAGGAATTTTGCAAGTTAACACGCGTGGTCTGAAATATTGCATTAAAACCCAGTATAACTTGTACCTAATGAAAACTACTAAAATAACTTATTTTAACTTTTAAAAAGTGAACCTATAATAACAGGTTGGATACTTAAATACCATCACGTAAACACATCAAAGTCGGAACAGGGTAAGATATGTAAATACACACAATAAACTTTTAACATGAAATTTTGGGATGTGGGAAAATTGCAAAAATTATTACAATCGTCTAGAGGCCGCATTTAGGTTGTGCCGACAAATCAACGGTCGTCTGGACCTTGAGAACGAAATTAAACAGCCATTCATCTTTAAAACCACAAAGATGGTTATATTCAGAGTATGTAATATAAAAGGTTTAACGCAATGAAAAAATAAAGAGAATCGTAAACGTATACTAACCTCTCGCACAAAGGGCTATAAGTGTTTTGGCGTGACTATTAACCATGTTGTATTCTATTCCTACAGATTCAACGGGTAGCCTCCTAAGAATGTGTGCCAAAAAGTCCTGTGGTGTCACTACTGTTAAATCCCATTTCAGCTTACTGACGACTAGAAGTTCACATTTCTGAAACAAAAGAATAATTGATGAAATTACCAGGAATGACAAAATGAATTTACTGGTCATAAACGGTTTTAATACGACAACAACATTTATTTGTAATCCATAATAGGTAGTTGTAACCATTGTGCGATCTCGTATTGCAATACCTATCTACTTTTGGCATTGTTCTTGAGCGCCACAACGGTGAAGAATTCTAGTTTTTGCAAAGAGAAGGCCAGGTAAGCAGCAGGGATGAAGGTCGCGGGCACTGGCTCGCTCGGAATGCCCATTAGTTCGGACCCGTTCAGCCTGTTCGCGAGATTCATTAAACAGGAATTGTACAAATCAAATTGGTAAAATTAAATGGTAGTAAGAGTACTTATTTACTATTCAATCAGTAATCACTTGTCAAGGCAACCTTATGTTTTGTATGAATCAATTCCCACAGCATTTTTATTCATTATCGATCGATAAAATCTTTCTATACCATCATAACATTACGAATTTGATATTACAATTTAAGTCGATGGAATGTGTATAAATGTACGTTATTTATTAAGCTAACATTAAAAAAAAAGTTTTATACGCTTTTATATAAATGCGGCAATAGTCATACACAATAAACTGAGTCTATACCTGAATACATCCACCAATTAATATTCTACACTGGCCGTACCAAAAAGTCGTAGAAATTCTTGGCCACCAACCGAATTTCGAGAAGTCAGCATGATGTTAACTACTCGTACACTATCATCAATCCTAGTTAAAACTTTAATTATGAAATCTATTATTGAAGTGATCACGCATCACAAATTAATCGAGCAGTATCGATTCTTGTTTAAGCGTCTCGAAATAAACGTGTAAAAGAAGATAATTATAAAAGTTGCCGCGCGTTAAACAGAACTTGCCTTTTGAAAACATGGCTAATATGTAATCCGACTAATTAAATCGTTGGAAACGTTTTTGCATTTACAGTCAATTACACATTTTACAGACTGAAACAAATCAATAGATTCCTTTCAACTCGAAACGCTCTATAGCGATTTTAGTATTTTAATTCTAAGGCTCATGTATGTATGTATGATACCTAAAACCAATATAGCTTTTGCACATGTAAAACATTTACCATCTTTCTATTTATTGCTAATATGTTAAACTTAACCCTTTTATAGTAATGTACCTGATGCATAATTAACGTGATATCCTATTAACAAAATAGGTCAAAATTATTGTGTTCTCACGCTTTGTACTTATAAAATATTTTGCGCGTGATCTTCAATCAAATCCATTATATTTCTTTGCTATTCATGCTACTTCACGTGCGGTCTAATAATTATCATGAATCAGGCAGAATTCAAAGAGTTTTTCTTTTATATAAAACGTTTTTTTTTATTTCTATGGTGAGATAACCTTCAAGTATTACCCTCGATTTCAAATTTGATGTCTTCATTTTTATTAAATCCGCAAGCTTGTTTTAAAGACAGAAGTAGAGAACAGTCTATACAGTACGTATAATGATTATGAACGCCCAAATTTGAAAGAGTTGAGGTTCTCAAAAAGAATTTTTTTGACAAATGTCAAGTACAACAATGATTTTTTTTTAATTTAGGTGGAACTTCTTGTTGGGGTATTAGATGTCAAACAAGTCATAGACAATTGGTCAATAGGTAGTGCATGACGGATTTTGTCGAATGTAATCAATTAACCAATTTTAATAAATGACAAGCATTTTCGATTGCAGTATAATAGCTATTTTTTAAATTACTATTCTCACTTATTGTATATTTTCATTTACCTTTAGTAAAAATACTTTAATTGGGAAGATTCAATAGATACCGACATTGACGTGCCTATAATTTACAATTCCATTATAAAAGAATCACAAATCCAGAGTACAATACAAATCAATCTTTTGCTCAATTGTATTCTTAATTTTTTACTCGTACAAAACTCAATTCTATTTTTTTTTTTTCAAGAGACTAATAAACTTGTCTGTATTACTCGCAATTTCGATAGTTTAAGTTTTGTTTTATTGCGTGTATTTCAAATCACATCCGCCTGCGCCATGATTTTCATTTCAACCTAATAATGGGGCTGAAGTTGAACATAACAATGGGACTAGGAGAATGCGATTTCGATAGAAAATTTCAGATAGAAACTATCTGTCAGAATGACGCACACTTGTCAACTCCGAAGCAAAGTTATTTGACGCTTGAAGATAAAAAAAGTATATTGCGTTCGACGTGTAATTTGATCAATATTTCGCTTATTTTACAGTCTCGGCTGTCGCCTCGACTGCAACACTTCAGCTCAATGATGATCAACTTACACGTCTTACATAACAATCTACTATTAATATGTTAAAAAAACATAATAAAAACTACGACTAAAGTGACAAGTTTCTCCTTATTTGAAGCACAAAGCCATAAAAATTAATGAGGGCATGGTATGGACGAGCACTTTTCCACTTGTAATATGTGAGTTTAGTAAGCACGTAATGATGTAATGCATATTAAAAAAAATTACACGGTCTAAACACTTCATTATAATTAATCACACTATAAATAATTTTTAAAATCTTCAGCATCATCGTGTAATACTCGCAAGGAACACCAAAAATTATATAATCGTAGTTTTGTATGGTTCATGGTTCACCATAGCAATTGAATATGTCAACAGTAGCATTACGTTCGACTCACCAAAAGAGCACAGGCTGATTGAGCCTTCCTGGCTCCGTCACTATTATAGATTTCGGCCATCTAACACCTATCGTATTCACGCCGAGACTGAAAAGATCCATGACATGCATAATATACGAGAATAACCCGCAAAAAGCTCATACAGAGCAGGTGAAAATAGGAATCCAACGTACCACCTACCAACATTGACATAAACATTCATGACTAACGGTCATTCACGGATGGTTTATAGCTTTTATAATGGATGCCCGACTTCTGATAACTATGAAGGATGAAATATTAGATTTTTATACCTGTTGAAACAGTTAGAAATTTAACATGGCAGACTTCGGTCCCAAGCCTTTTTACTGCAGCCAAAGTATTTGTATGTTAAAGAAGCATTACCTAAAAATTCCAATCCTCCAAAAATTATCAATTTATTGCTTTCATTCAATGGTTAATGCTAGTAATAAAAAATCCAAGCTCTCAACATGGATGAGACACCTAGCCCATCAAATAACAATACCAATAAAACACTTATCTGTTATCACGTTTTTTCAAATTGCTTTGGAAGTAAATTTTTAGGAAATTTTTTTTTATTTTTAGCTTAATTTGGCAAACATTACTTTATTGCTATTTGAGAGAACTATTTTATGGGCTATCTTCATGTTGTATTCGTAATCTTGACTTTTTGTTCACAGTAACATTAATTCAGTGCATAAAATAAATTGAAATGTTTGTAAAGGCACAGTTACAAATAGTGTAGCCCAGGTGAAAAACGGTTTAGGAAATACAATAGTATATTACATACCGAGGTGGAAAGTGTTCCATTCCTGTCGAGAGAAGTATAGTTCACCGAGAGGCGTAGCCTGGAGGTGAACTAGTTCTCGAGACAGGGGAATGGTACTTTTGCCGAGGTTTGTATACGATTTTATTCACAATTAAAGAACAAGCAACATTATACAGTCCAAATCAAAAAATTTTGGTCGTCAGTGTCAAATAAAAATTTGGTGCCCCCATTGAAATGCCACATGAGCTGTCATACTAAATAACATCAACAACCAAAACCTACTGCCATAATATTATCGTTTAAGTCGGTAAAATATTAACTATTTTTCTATTGGTTTTGTCGTAAGTACTTGTTATAAATAATTCACTTATTAAATACGCTTATTAAAGAAAACGTGTTGTTTGTTTCCACCTATTGCTTGCGTTCATTTGCCATCTACGCACGTGAGAAAAAATGGTTCCACACTCTTGACCCTCTATTAAAATTGGCAAGTTGTCAATTTGACATTGATAGTTTAAATCGATAGTAGCTCCCCCACAGGTTGGAAACTGTTCTATTACAGACTGCTTCATCTCATTACTACCTCCTTTTTTTGTTATTACTGATCGCTTAAAGTAAACCCGTAGAATCATTCACTTTTCAACCTTCAAATGGTTAGAAAAGCGGTATATTACAAACTAGTTGTGAATAAAATAAAATTACTATTAATAGTTGTCGATTGATAAACTTCATTATGGGCGACCGTCAACTGCCCGAATAGACGAAAATGTCGAGAAAATTTGTAAAATTTTACATGAAGAACGTTGACGAAACATTACATTACGGAGTTGAAATATTTTAGCGCTTGATTCGGCGCATGGTTACAAAAAAATTGGGAATGAAATGGTCGATGCCAAATTTTGTGCATCGGGTTCTGACTGACCATCAAAAAGAATGAAAGCATACCGTGGTTTGAAAGAACAACTCCAAATTGGCTCACATTGTTTTTTAAAGGTCATTACTGGTGACGAGGCATGAAGCTATGGTTATGACCCTGAAACAACAACAATCAAGCTAATGGAATGCTTCATTGTCCGCTCGGACAAGAAATTCTCATCATGTAAAGTCATGCTCATTTGCTTTTTTGATGTGAAGGCATTCTGTATTCATTCTGTATTCGTTCTACCAGATCAGACATTTAATTGAATTTTCTATTTACAGGGTATAAGACGATAGCGTATCAGTGCGAGTCAAACAAGTCCCTATTAGTGACAAAGGAGGGACTGGTTTTTCCTCCATAATATACACCTGCTGGCGTAGGCATCTGTGCGCCAGAAACGGCATGGCTCCTATCTCTTGCACCTTACTCTCGTAGCCCAGTTCGGTACGATTTCTTTTTGTCTTCGCGGATGAAGATGGGTATGACAGGACACAGATCAAACGACGTTGAAGCGTACTGCAGTGTACTTTGAAGGTGATAAGGTTTTTTTGTAAAACATATTGAATAAAACGCATAGTCTAAAAAGTCTCCCACATTTCTAACAAATTAGGAAGTCACAGTCTGGCTCACACATAGCCAAAACTATGGACGAAACTGGGCTGTTCAAAACACATGAACTAAAGTACGATTTGCTACCACAGCCGCTTTATTAATTTGGCTGCTTCCGAGTTTTATCCGTTTCTCAAACTAAAAATTTTCCACGGTAGGCAAACATGGTTGTAAAGTGTGTTGAACATTTTATGAATTTACATTTAAAAAGTTTTGGCGTATGTGTTCTTTCTTAGTAAGGCTACTCAATTATTATCTCTTATTCTGATATTAGATCTCCATAACCTAAATAATAATATACTCATAAACACAAATCTACAAGTGCAACAAACCCTTTACGGTAGTCCTAAAATGTGGACTTCCTTTCGAAGTCTCGCACAATAAAATCGAAAGTGGTTTTGAGTGCCATGAAAGGAAGTAGAAGGCAGAAAACTTTCATGTTCTTGCAAAGTGGAACAATTCACTCGATGGAAGCACATTTCTGTGGTCCTGTTGCTATGTTCAATGTCATAATGTTTGTAATTTTTAAATGTAATTTTTTGTAGGTTATTACATTTAGATGGTCCTCGCTTAAGAGGTGCAATGCAAGAAAAGCATTGCCCAATTCGCATAAAAGATATGCCCTGCTTAACTAAAGGCGATAACATAATGGGTCATGATGTGAAACAACGTTATTGCTAAATTGCTAAATCTGCATGGGCTTTACTCTATAGGGTGTTGAGATATTTGCAAAAAAAAAAGAGAAAATTGCGATTTTACATTTTATATTTTTGTAGGTTTAATTGAAGAGATAGAATGAAACGCAAAACAGTTTTGCATTGCCACTTTTAATTTTACACCTCATGGTAATAACTAATAAGTAATTTACGGTGCGACGTTTCGCCTTTTTGAAACCATCATTAACTTTGTTTTTTCAAATACGGCCCTGCTAAGTTAAATACGTGTTTTGAAAGATTTGTGAATTACAAATTCAACGATGTAAAATACATAATAGTTGATCTACGTTTCAGGCCCATTTTTGACCATTTTCAATAGTTTCCGCACGCACGCAAATAGCTAGTAATCAAATTGAAGAATTTCCTGTTACACCTAAAGGACTGTTATGCAAAATGTGTTGTGTAAGTAATGAAAAATTTATTATAGGATGTTGCAGTAATGCAAATTGTGAAGATGATATATTTAATTTAGTTTGCCCTGACAATTTTAATTTGAAAAAAATAGGTAGATGGAAGCAATGGGTTTATGTAGATGGGCGACCTACGCTAACAGAATCAGAAGGTTCAATTGAAGATTTATTAAATGAAATCCAAAGGCAATTACCTTCATTAGAGTTAATTTTTTTGAAAAGAATATCCAGGCCAAGCATTTTGAAGAAAAAAAAACTCGTAATGTTGATTCTGCGGATAAATTTCGCAGAGAACTTCTCAGCAACATATCCAGGCGAGATCCAATCCGTCCATTGGAGCCACAACCAGATCACAGTTTTCACATGTTGTGTGTGTGGCTTAGCGAAGGAGCAAAAAATTTTATGCAGCCGTAATCATAATTTAGCACACAATCAGTACTCAGTACGGGCATTCTTAAATGTCATAATAAAAGACCTGAAGGAAGAACATCCATACCTGCAGAATACCCGCTCTTTTCAGATGAAAGTGCTGGACAATTTAAAAATAAATACACATGATCTGGACTCTGCATACCCACGGTAAAAGGGGGCAGTCGATGGTGTTGGGGCAGTGGTAAAAAGGAAAGTCTGGCAACAAGTAAAGACGGAGACAAATACTGTAATAACTGCCAGTGATGTGATATCAGATTATACGAATATATTGGATAACAAGTGGGAAATGTGCATGCAATACAACAACGGCAATCTAAATATCATTTTAAATTTTGCGATGAGGTTAGCATTCTAGTAGGGCGTACACAGTTCAATATTCTTAAGATCTGAATTTCTATGCTGTTCAGACGCCAAAACAAAAGAAAAATTAAGACATTGTAGTGTATATTCTGATTCAGATGAACATTCAAGTTATGAACCAGAATTTGAAACTGCGTCACCACCCACCATCAATAATGCTACACATGAAAAGTATGTGTTAGTTAAATTTAAAGGCAAAGGAAAAAAAACATGGAGTATCGTTATGTGTGCGTGATGTTGAAGATGAGTCTTAAAATATGTGCTGATGGAAACACCAAAATGTTTAAAATGGATGAAAATGTCCCTATGTTTCAGTTAGGTTATTACATTGTTATATGTATTAAAGTACTTATTTATGTTTCATTATTACCACTGATTTGCCAAAATTATTTTGAATTACTTCAATTCACAGAAATATTCAATGACACCTAGTAGTGTGAAAAGTAAGAGTACTGAGTAAGAGTTCTGTCACACCTGTAAGAAGATTTTGAAGCTCATATTTTTGTTTGATTTTATTTTACAACAGGGAAGGTGCAGCTTGTTAAACTTTTGTGAAATAAAATAGTACAATATTAAAAATGTTGTTATTTACATTTATTGAAGGTTGCTACCTGAAATCCATGTCTGCATGTCACACCCCTAAGCATGGAATGCCTCTAATACATTTACATGAATTTATAATATGTAATACTTAATCATAAAAATAAAATTCAATGTTTTTGAATGTTTAAAATTGTGCAATTTTGGTAACCAATGATGAATTCGTAACATTTATTTTTATTGCAGGTAAGCTTTTGAGCAACAATTTGCTCAATGAGTTTTTCATTTCCTTACATTTACAGTATCAATCTGTGTTTTCATCAAATGCTGGTGAATCGAAGAAAATATGGAAATCATATTCATCGTGGATCTTACATTTCAAAAATGAAAATACTATCTTGAGAACTTGAATTTATGAAGTGTATTTCTATCTCAATCATTTAGGTTTATACGGAAACAACTAGAAACGACCTCAATATACCTTTGCATTGAATTATTCATGATTAGCGGAATGGGAGATTTGCGATACTCAAAACCGAATGGGAGATTTTACCTTTTTATTGCCTTTCAAAAAACATGGGGTCTGATGATCCGTTCACATTATTTTATGTACCGTTCATAAACTTTGGGAAATTCATTTATGTAAATTTGGTGACCACTGAAAAGTGTAAGTCGACTGCGGTCTATAGTTAGGTACAACTTTTTGGTTTACTAAAAGCTCGGTTTTAGTAAACCATATTTGTTTCGAACTAGACAAGACAAAATACCAATATTATCAACCAATTAGCAACTAAACTAGAAACTAAAAACTATTCCAAAATCACTACTAATGTTTGAAAAGTTAACGTTTATCAATCCAGGTTTACAGAGAAAATACACTAAATATGTTAAAGTAAACCAAGTCTTGAAAACTAAACTAATTTTTTTTAGAAATATTTGTATAACAATTTAATATGGCCCAATTAGGGTTCGGTGAATCCATTTATCAAATCTTGAACGAATAATTAGTTTTAATTTTAATGCATCTGTACTAGAAGCTGCTGTCACCATATCATGGGCAATGTTCCGTGCATGGTACATGCTTAATTATTGCCAATTTAATTTCTTTTTTTAAATGACCAAAGATAATTCAAAGTACGAATTTGATCAATTGAAAAGTTAAATTGTGAATTATTAAAACATGACTGAATTTTTAAATATTTAATGCACAATGCTACTTATGAATATTTTATGCCAGAGCTCCTTTACGTAGGTTTTATTTTCGGTAAATTGTTTATTGGATTATGTATAATTTAAATAACACGTTAGTACTACATTTCATTAATAACTTTTATTATTAATCTTGTAACATATTTTCAAATTCTTTCAACATAACAAAAATTAAAAAACGGATCGCTGTACTTAGTAGGTCTAGAAAGATGCACATAATCCCACTATTAACAAAAAATTAAATATTATTTCAAATAAAAATTCCTACCCGCAAGAAGCCTTGGGTGAAAACCCATTATGAATTGTACGTTTAGGTATTAGAAAGGACAATCCCGTCTATCTATTTTAATTATCAACTAAATGATTTATAATAACGTACATTGTACATCTTTCATATTTTTTGACTTAGTAAAAATCGTTAAAGATCTTGAACCGCAAAACTGCAGAAATGCAACGTCATTCTTACGTAATAAAACCGGCTATTTGGTATTTGAATGCAGCAAAGTATTAAAAGTATCCCACTGTAGCACGGTATTTCAAAGAAGTCAATGGCTTTAAATTTCAGCGGTTTTAAATAGTCTTAAATCTTATCTGTCATCAACCTGTAATTCAGATATATAATCAGGAAAATTTTGGTGGATTTGAATTAAGAATACAAACAAATGAAAATTATAAAGTACGATGCATTAAACAGCTTGCACAAAGTCCTATTGGCACTTTACTTACACCATTACTTAATGATCTTGAGCAAAGACAAGCGAGTGCTAACGAATTAATCATTAATTTCGAAATCAGAGTTCAATTATTGTGAGTAATGTAATTGCAAGAAATAATTTGTTTGCATGAGAAAATTATTTCAGTTAGTAACGCTTATTTGCGAGAATGTAATGCAAATTATGATAATGTATGATACGAATTCCAAAAATAATAACGAGCGCGATTTGACTGGCGCCTAGGAAAAAGAAACAAATAATTGTTTAACGTCGACCCTGTATTCAAAAAAGGGAACGGCGCCAAAGTCTGAAATACGAATTAACAAGAGCGGTATATTTTTCTGAGGTATTACATACTCCTATTGTTAAATACACTGTAATGTCACGAAAGATGAGAAATGTTTGTCCTGCGCTTTGCCATCAGAAGAAATTTAACAATGTGTGTGTTTCAAAGTCAAAAGAACTTATTGCCTTTTCCAAGAAGCTGGAGGTAGGTCAGTGGATATAGAGGGATGTAGCAGGTACAATCTACCTGTTGTAAAACTTCAAGAATTCACTTTAAATATCAACAGGTATGCGGCAGGTACTTTACGGTTTTTATATTCATTCTTCATCTATTTAAAGGGCTCTGACTGGCGAAAAGTTATAAATACCTTGACAGACAAATTTAAAGGTGGTGGGTGGAATTTTTGAGATGTTATGAAATTTAACACCACGAGTCGAATGATAACAAGTGATAATCGTTACAAAATTACCAATTTACACTATCATAAGTGAAACAAGAAAAGACGACAGGACAAACACGTGTAAAAATATTTAACGCTTTCATGTTGGAAAAGAAAGTTCATCGTCCTAAAATTGGGTGCGAAATGTACACATAAACAATAGAGATAATATAAAGTACTTTAAGGCTAATCAGCTGTTATTAACAGGAACATCAGAAATCAGCTGAGATCTCGTTTAGAAAATGATTTATGTTTATTGAGTTTAACATGGAACCACCAGGAATATGTAAGGAATAAATTTGCATAATTTTAAATTCGCCAACCGGTCGTCGGCAGTTAGGAAATTCCTTGCAAGTTTGACGTGTTAGAACGCTAATTATGAATGAGACGATAGCTGGTATTCGGTAAGGCATCATTAGTTAGCATGTAGAAAAGGTCAACCAATCAGCTGTCTTTGACATTCACATATCACGCTAAGTAAATAAATAATAATAAAGCTTTCATTCATAAATTGATTGCAGTAGAGTTAGTACCGAATGATACTTTGTACTCGGGCCAAGTCCGATCTTAATAAAATTCGCGTTTTCATCAGGAACAAATATATCTTTAGAAGAGTAAAATTATCTAGTCCGCGTTATCCACAGGAAGTTTGTCTAAAAGAACAAACTTAAGCCGACAATTGCTTTCCCCGTACGCAATCTTATCTCGTGAGATCACCAAATCGATTATTATACGACGCATTTCCTGGCTGACTCCAGAATAAAACTTAAACAATCTCAGACTTAAATGGCGCTCAACCGTACCATTAATTGCATTTAATTCCGGTTATTACCGGTTGTCTAATTCTAAATCGACATGTACTTTTTTTCCTCCTATAAGTCTAGTACGAGTAACTGCATTTAAAATACAGGCCTTTTAAAAGTCGCGTCGTCGTTTATTTAAATTGAAATATTAATGCATGACCAATTAAAACGGTTCACACTTATTTTTCACAAATGAAAGATAATTACTTTAAAAAACCAATTAAGACTCTACGTAATCTTGATCGCTCCTATTTCAATTATATAAAGAAAAGTAAAGGAAGGTCAATCCATCCGTATTTTTCCATAAATAAATAAATTAAAATAGAATTCTCATAAACATGTACGGGTTTAAATTATCGAGCAGTTAAATCTAATGTTGGATTAAAATAAAAATAGTGAAAAAAAATTCAAATGCTCATATTTCCAGTAAGTTTCGTTAATTTATGTTAGTCATTTGGATAAACTAAATCATTTCTTAAATTTTATTTATTTGACCCCAAAAAGAAATAAAATATGTTCATGGGCTCATTGTCAATACACACAAATCTAAAGAGGAATTGCAAGCAAGTGTTCAAAAATCCTGATATTACTTTCCCAATATATTACGTATATGCGTAAATATAGCCTACTGTAAAATATATTTTGGTTTTTTTCGTAACATTATAAGACATTTCAGACCAACTGATTGTGTGTACCTTGTGAACATAATTCCAGCCACACTTTCGATGGATTTTAATGAAACTTTATACTTTTGATTAGTTTTTAAACAAAATCGGCTCACGCATGCGCATAGTTTGCTAAGGTAAAAAAAATTGTTTTCTCAAGAAAAAGTGTATTACTATACATTTTTTAGACGAAACAAAATTGTTTCAAGTCAATCTAGAATATAAGTTATACTTTTGTCAGTAAAATTGACAAGTTAAAAAATGACGATTTTCTTAAGATACTTATGCTATAAACATGTTGCTATGGGCATTAGATAAGTACCCACTGATATTAAATGTTAAAATCGTGTGGTGACCATACCAGATATATTACAATAACACTGAATACTGGTCACCTAAAACAAACCTGAATACTTTTGAAAATGGTAAAGCGCATATCCGTTTAGAAGCCATCTTGTACAATATAAAATATGTATATTTAGCATCAATCTGATTTTTTTATCGAATCATCATAAGCGTAACTAACTGATAAGCAAACCCATGATAAATAACCAAAAATCTTTATAGACAACAAAAGTTTTGATTTGCCCAAAAATTCCAGCCTACCCATGGAAATGATTAAAAAAAGAAAGAAAAAGAAGAAAATGTAATTATTATGCTTCCTCCAATTGCATGTTTTATAGCTTCGAATCTCCATGGCCACCCCCCTTGTCAAGTTAGCCAGAAAACTTGCAGTACTCTACCCTACTGTTCCAGTAGCTTCCCTGAGCAAGATTCCTATTTTGTGTACCGCCATGATTTCAAATGGAATTTTGGCCTGACCAGAGTTATAGCCCCCAAATGAACGCGTCAGTACGACAGACTAAAGAAACCCGCCCACCCAAACGATTACTAAACACCCACCATAAGCTACGTTTCTAACAATGTTCTACTGACCTAAGTATCGATTTATTAGATACGGAGGTAGATATAAAACCGTAAAACCAATTCAAATTCTCAACCACCCCCAGATATACACGGGTATTGGGAGCAAGACGCTCACTTGTCGAAGGAACTGAGGAAATAATTCAGCGTAAGTCACACAAAGTTATTTTTATGCTGAGTAATATCATACACTATTTTATCTTCAAACGTTCTGAAACCATAAAAACGGAGTAAATTGTAATTAATATTATTGTTAATAAACGAATGCTTGACAATTATACACCATTGGTCGTAGAAAATGATTCTACGGTTTACAATAAAATAAAAATAACTAGCATCATAATACGCAATCTTTACCTTGATACTCTTACTTTTGTGACATATAACGATAATAGTATATTACGATACGAATGATCTGGGTCTTTTTACACGATACCGCCAAGAAGGTGGGGTGCCCAAAATCTGACAGCGGACGAGTGCCGTACTCGATTTTTGCGTTTGTCTCATAGTTATACTTACCTATATACGAACGAAAACGAAACGTAATTGTATCCAACACGCTAAGTAAGTCAAAATATTTTCATAATATTTCGTAAAAAAAAGAGACGCGAAAACCTAGTCCTTGGGGGTGTGGTTAAAAAAACAGAACTATTAAAAAAACACTTGAATATAGCTTAGAGTCTAGTAGACTGACAATATTGCTGGACCTATTTTCGCGCGTCCCCAAAACCGAACCTGGGCTTTTTAAGGTTGAGTTCCTCTTTGTCCACCAGTGCATTATAGTGAGCCTTTGATAATATTACCTGTTCTAGTTGTACCAGATAGTTAGTTATGCTCTACTAGGTCAAGTATTTCCAAAACTATTTTTTCTAATTTCAAACTGTGAACCCAACACATTTCACGCCATCGGACTATGTCAAAATATCTCGATGAGAGTGACATTTAAAAAAAATACAATTCGACCAGAAACTCCATATGACAATTCGTAAATAGAAGAATCTCAATAATACGATTTGCAGACTGCTCTTCTTGAACCAGATGCAGCGATGTTTAAGTGTTAAAAGTTGGGACATGATTTTATTTCGCAAAATATGCAATCAATCACATGCCGAACAACGACCCAACTAAAAAGAAGCCTGAAGTCATTTTGTCTGTGGGCCAGCCCGCTTTAAAATACTCACACTTTGATAGGAACGACAAAAGTGAGTCATGAATTTTTTAGCATAATTGACACATATGTAGTGATTAGAACCTTAAGATCCAACTTCAACAGAAAGATGATTTCTGTGACAAAAGTGAATAGATTGAAAATATTCTTTATTATTATTTTACTATTCGATGAGTAAATAGTACAGGGTGGATGATCTTAATTAATTGCCACGTGACTAAAGCATTTGGTAGCAATTTTTATGAATTATGACAAACATGAAAATAAATTTCTATCCTAACCTAGCATTACCTAACCCTGATGTAGAAAAAAACACAAAGTTAAAGAAATTGAAGGAATAACAGAAAACTATGGAAGGTAATATTTTCATTTAGAGACGCTTTACTACTAGCGTCCTCCAGTTGAAATTACCCACCGTGTCTTGTAAATCGAGTTTGTATTATTTTTCTATTTCGCATATTTTAAGTCAAAAATGAAAAAAAGATACAATTAAAATTCTAATCACATTTAGAAAATGTTTGTCGCATTGCTATCGTTCCTAGTAAAAGTAGATAGCGCATTTATCGTGTTAGAAGGGTACATCCGGTGTTCCAAATTGTGCAAGAAAGATAAACTCTACTTATTCAGTGAAAACAAATGAAATAAACATAAGTGAGTATACTAAATGGAGTTGAGAGTATTACGAAGGGAAAGTAAACGTAATGGCGTTAGCAAATGTTTACTAAAACTGTAGGTTACCTTTTTCATAAACATTTGACACATACTTCGTTCAATAAAATGCGCTACCTACGTAGTATATACAGAGTGAATCCTAAATGGCGGATAATCCACATCCTGCACAGAAAATCGATCAATAAAGTCTTATACCAGTTTGCTGTTAACCCCATAGGTGAAAAGTTATCGACAGTCTTAAGTTGGATTCCGGATTGCTTAATGTGCGATATTTTTATGAAATGATAATTTTTTGTTGTAGTTTAATCTACAAAAAAAATCACCAGTCTGTAATTGTAATCATCATGCCTTTGGTTTACCTAAAATTTCCATCAGAAGTTTAAAGTTTCAGCAATGCTCGTGTTTCACAAAAAATGTTGCAGCAATGTGCAAAACAATTTTCACATTTTAAAAGAAAGGTAGGCTTTTACGTACATACTTTTTTCAAGTAATTCGAATTTTGCCGACATTTCTGTCACAATTTGCTAATCATAGTTTCGTGTTGAATTGACTTCGTCTTCTTTATCTTCAGTTTAGTTTAATTTTGGTTTATTTGTGTTTATTCGTGTTTTTTCTATAATTTCGTTATTTTTTGTACTGTTCTTGAGTTTCAATATTATCTTTTTTGTTACATTTCCCAAATTAGGATTATAGAGTAGGTAATGTTTTGCTGAGTATGCAGACATTTTAATTTTAGGAGAATGTCATGGCAATTTTAATGCTGCTGCTAAAATTGTAAGTAATTGTAAAGTAATAAAAACACTTAAAACCTAACTGATATTTTCTTACGAGTTAGGTATTGTTAATGCAAATAGCACATTACAATTGAAACATTGCCATGAAAGAGGTTTAGTGTGCCTGTATGTGTTCTTTTTAAGGTAATATTTAAATCAAGTGCGTTACTATGTAAATCACTGGCGGCTTACATACAGGTTAGTACGATTGACCACAGTGTTGCTAAGTTTACCAAACTTTAATTAAGAATTCTTCGAAAACTAAACGTTTTCGAGCAAAACGGTTACAGAATTGTTTGATCAGTCTTTAATACAGAATCAGGTGGTATGTTTATTATCCGCCATTTAGGATTCACTCTGTATATTCAAAAGTAAAGGTTTAATCATAAACTGAGTTGTGTGGTAACACAGCCTGCTTAGCATTCGGGAGGTAATACGTTCGACCACCGTTACCGTCTTCCTTGTATGAGGTTTTTAGGGGGTTTTCCTCATATACGTATAGCAGTACTGCGTATACGAACGTCATGTGATTTTTTTTTGCTATCAGAAGAATAAAAAGTGTACAACTGTGTGTCTGATTTTATAAACTTGTATTGGTGCAAGAAACACCATTGTGAAACGAGTGTTTCACAATACTTTGTCTTATTGCACATAAAAAAAATTACAATTAAAGTTCTGACATCATTTAAGTTTCCCTGATCATCTTGATAGAATCGTTTGTTAATATAGTTTATTTGCTGCTGAGTGTCCGATATGGAATTATCCCCTACAAGCCCTTGACCAATTTGTGTTTTCTTTCCGTCATAGTAAACCTAAAGACTCTAAGCTTGTGTTAAAGAGAAATGTAAATAATGCGACGTTTAGTTAAATACCAACCGTTCGTAGTATTCTGCAAAAATCAACCGTAATACTTTAATAAATAGTTTCGACAGTGAATCATATTCCCTTGAAGTCGGAACTAAGTTGCCGCTTACTTTGAGCAGTAGTTCGCAAACATTTATTCATACGTATAACGTTAGCTCACCCATTCAAATATTTTGTCATCCATTTTAGTTGTTAATAAAAAGTAATAATTATATATTTAGATTAAAAATGTACTTAGAATGTGAAAAATGTAGTTTATTTTAAAAAATACGAGATGTATAAATTCGCAGGTATTATATTATATTTTTATGGTACAAGTTAGAACAAAATGAAATAGAAAATAAAACTTTCTCAAAATATATAATCCAAATAGGTTTATACACTTACTGGTATAACAAATTGTATTTATTTTACCTATTACGATTTATAGTAACAAGTAATAATTTAACAAAAATCTATCTATGATATGTAATAATAATTATTAAACACTTAAATAATATTTTTTGTTTTAAATATGCGTGTTAAATAATTATTATCTGTTACTATAAATCGTAAATGGGTAAAATAAATACAATTTGATATACGAGTAAGAGTATATACTTATTTAGATTACATATTTTGAGAAAGTTTTATTTTCTATTTCGTGTTGTTCTAACTTGTACCATAAAAATATTACTACATTTTTTCACATTCTAAGTACATTTTTAATCTAAATACATAATTATTACTTTTTATTAAGAATTAAAATCGATGACAAAATATTTGAATGGGTGAGCTAACGTTATACGTATGAATAAATGTTTGCGAACTACTGCTATAAGTAAGCGGCAACTTCGTTCCGACTTCAAGGGAATATAATTCACTGTCGAAACTATTTACTAAAGTATTACGGTTGATTTTTGCAGAACACTACGAACGGTCGGTATTTAACTAAACGTCGCAATATTGACATTTCTCTTTAACACAAATTGGTCAAGGGCTTGTAGGGGATAATTTCATATCGGACACCCGGCAGCAAATAAACTATAATATACATGTATCCACCAGCATAACAGACATGAACAAATGTTACCAACATCAAGAACATAAGTTGTTTCATAAGGTTGAGAGCCGTTTGCGTTTCATATTTGTCTTATGATGTATCAGATAATTACAATTTCCACGTTTAACCAGATTATAGAAGTGAAAGGTGAAGGACGATCTGTCGAAAAGATGAGTAAAAAGTTTTTAGATATAAGCCCTCAAAGTTGATCATTTCCGGCTTATATATATATATATATATATATATATATATATATATATATATATATATATATATACATACATACATATACAAAACGTTAAATTGCTATGACCATGATTTTCATATTTGACAAATGAGAAATTGCCGTATTATGTGCAATTGACTATTTTCCTATATATTTACTAATGAAATATTACACAGGCATGAGAAGTTTATGTGCTGATCACATGATTAGGGCAAGGAGAGCAAAGTTAGACAGTTGTGGTTTTCCACTAGTCTTAACTTTAGATTTTTTACACGTTTTTCTTACGCAATGCTTTAGTAGTCACGGTGGGAGGAATTATCTTTTATTTTTGTAAAAGCAACGTAATCGGACAACAAACAAGATATCTTAAAATGTTGTATTGGTCTTGCCAGTTTAATGTGTAGCAAACTTAAATCAAAAAACCGCATCATATCTTTAGCCGTTTAGGAGTAAGTAACTACAGAGTCAGGAGGAGCGACAAAGCGTCTGTAATAGAGAATTTTTCATTCTTTAATTTCGATCCGTCGCGTATGTCTTTTTTGTATCTGTGCCTAAATGGAAGTGTACTTGAACGAAGTACCTACTCCTTGAAGTCTGCTGAATTCGAGTATCTAAATATATTAATTGATTTTGTAAAATTTTAGACTCCATATTTGAGTTTAATATCACCCGCGTAAGAATTTGCAAGTCAGAAATCGCACTTGCTGTTTATAGTTTAAAATGCTCAGAGGCGTTTTTCTCGTTTTATTTCTTTTAAGATTGTGTTGCAAGAAGATTTATGTAGTAATTACAGTGTGAATTTATTTTTTCTTGTGTTTGTTTTGAACATTTTGTGTGTAATGGCGTCTAAACATAAAACTAATATGGTAAGTATTCTAGCGGACTAATTTTTCGATAAAAATAACCCTTGGGAATTTACACTAGGGATAATGATGATAACAAACGGTTACTGACGGTGAAAGAACTTCTATAATGTATTGAAATTTTAAAAGACGACGAAATTGATATTGATTATGTACCGCCCGACGTAGACACGCGTACGACGAATAGGAGGCCAACGACGATGAAATAGATGGCTGCTGACGTTCCAGGAATTTTTGAAGTATTTACCAAAAAAGGAGATGACACAGAAGACACAGTAACCACAGAACAGCCCAAAAAATGACTAAAAATTAGCAAAAAATCTGAATTGAAACCGAATTGGACAATAAATACCGACATATCCTTCACTGGAATATAGGAAACAATACCCAATGAAAAAATACCCTGGAAAACAAACCCCGCTAAAAAATTTCTCAGGAAAAAACCCACTGGAAAAACACCCCCCGAAAAATATCCAAACGGGAAAATTTTACATTACCAATATTTCCAATATTTAATCTCCGCTTTCCGATAATCTGTTAATTGCTATCTATTAAGTTATTCCATTATTCTTGTTAACAATAACCAAAGTTACTTGTGAGTCTTATTTTAATCACTACCCTAATGAGCTTTTGCAAGAAAAGGGTGATTATGTATTATCTTTTGTAATTAACATTTTTAAATAAATCCTTTGAAATGCCTACTTATATAAGTAAAAATTTTGAAATTTAATTTACTTTGATTTTAACGATGGAAGTAATAACGTCCAACAAAAGCGGTGACAAGTTATTGTTGAGTGGATATATGTATGTGGTGGATAAAAAACGGACAAACCATATTCGTTGACGGTGTTGCAAAAACGGCTCATTTAAGGTATAGTAATTATATATTATTTTTCTTATACAGGGCGATTTGTATTATTTGAACGTGCCGCTTCATTTTGATTTTATTGCCGCTTCATTTTGATTTTATTGCCGCTTCATTCTGATTTTATCTTGCCCGCCTACTATTCGACAGTATTCCTAACTAATACAGTGTCGTTGCACGGAGGCGTTTGACATTGTTTGAGGTTATGCTTTTAACGTTTATAATTCACATAATAATAATAATGATGACTCTTAATAGCTGATGTCATTAACTAAATAAAAAAAAACATCTCTGAAGTAAGTGGAAGATAATATCGATAATTTAATTCATGTATAAAAAATCCCATAAGTCGCGATGAATTTGTCACTTTGACATCGGATAAAGTTACCCCTAACTTTGCATCTGAATAAAATGCGTGTAAACTTCCATGGTACGCTTTCTCAAACCTAATTATTGTTTGTTGCTATGATAACGAATGAACAATTTTCCATTTTTAAATAAAAAAATATATACTTGCATTTTCTATAATTACCTAGCTATTATTTTTAATTATTCATTAAATTATTTCATCGAATTACACTCCAGGTTTATTCTCCAAGATAAAATTTCATTTTTTAAACTCTAATTTGGTTTCTTTTTATTAAATTGACTTCACAGACCACCAGATAAAAAAACCCGTCCTTCGGACTCGTTTTTTTATTGTAGATGGTTTGTGTCGTCAATTTACCAAGCAACCAAATTGTCGTAAAAAAAATCAATTTTATCCGGACAAAAAAGCCTCTCGTGTAATTACAACAATTTGTCACTTTGACAACGGATAAAGTTAGCCCTAACTTTGCATCTGAATAAAATGTGTGTAAACTTCCATAGCATACTTTCTCAGACCTGATTATTGTTTGTTGCTATGATAACGAATGAACAATTTTTCATTTTTAAATAAAAAAATGTATTCTTAATTTTTTCATAATTACCTAGCTATTACATTTAATTATTCATTAAATTGTCTTACACTCCAGTTTTTCTTTCTCCAAGATAAAATTTCATTTTTTAAACTCTAATTTGGTTTCTTTTTGGTAAATTGACTTCACAAACAAACAGATAAAAAAACTGGTCCTTCGGACTCGTTTTTTTATTGTAGGTGGTTTATGTCGTCAATTTACCAAGAACCAAATTCTCCTAAAATAAAATCAATTTTATCCGGACAAAAAAAAACTCGCTCGTGTAATTACAGCCGATAATTGTTCAGGGCACAAGATGAATACAGTTTGGATAATATTTAAACCAATTCGTGGGCACATGCCTTTTGAACTATTAAAATCACTCTGTATATTATAAGACTGTGCTGCTTTTTGTTTTATGCGACAACCAGTTACTTACTATGTATGTTTACAGTACAAGGCGATTTTAACTACGACGTTAGAAAAAGCAAATCCTGTTTTGGCAACGGAACACAATCATGCAGCCAACGAGGAAGATGTTAATGTAGCAAAATGCGTAAAACACATAAAGAAAAGAGATGAATACACTTTGGCGAAACCTGTGCAAATATACGCTGAATTTATGTTAGCTTTAAACAATTCTACACGCCCGGTAATGCCTTCCGAAGAGTCAGCCAAGAGAACCTTAAGGAATCATAAGACAAAGACCCTGGAACTACAAACTCGTTAGAAGAGCTGATTATTGAAGGTATTGAAGGTACTGGAAATGGCTTTTATTTAAAATTTTTTTTTTTTGCATTCCTACTTCAGTAAGCAAAAACTGTTAATAAGATCAATTTAAACTTTGGGTAATTATCTTTTAAAACATATTAAACAATTACAGTGATGATTTAGAAACCAGTTTTGATCCGATTGCTCTAGCTCGCCTCTAGCGTTTTTTCAAACAGTTTATAGTATACTTTGTTTCAGGGAGCTGGTGTACTAGAATAAACTAGGATGAAAGGTTTTTGCTGTACGACAATGAACCTCAAGCAAGCGAACATATCGTTATATTTTCCTCAGACGATTGCCTTACGCACCTTGCTAGTACAACTTGGTATTTGGATGGTCATTTTGCCATAGCCTCTTTATTATTTATGCAGCTTTATGTGAAACGCGTAAAAGTGCAAGGCGTGTTCATAACGGCTGCATATTCTTCATTACAAAGAAAAACACAGTTTACGTATGAAACGTATGTTACGCACAATAGTAGAACAATGCGAAGAGAGACATATATTCCCTGATCCAACGCACATAAAGATGGATATTGAAAGAAGTGCGATTCAGGCTGCAAAGGTAGTCTTTGGTGACCAACTGAACGTACGTGGTTATTTTTATCACTTCTGTCAGAGCACTCATAGAAGAAATCAGAACCTGGGTCTTCAGCAAAGATATCGAGAGGACAAAGGTTTGAGAATATTCTGCAGGATGATGGACGGTTTGGCTTTCCTACCACCTGAAGATGTTCTTAGGGGTTTGATATACCGCAAAGATATTGTTCCTGCTGGAGCTGAAGGACTTTGTAATTACTTTGATAATACATACGTTAAAAGAATGAGAAATAACAACGATGTAATTCGTCTACCAGTCTTTCCTACTGAAACCTGGAATGTTAATCAAATGACATTAGAAGTCAGAGAGTGTACCAATAACCAGACTGAAGGTTGTAATAATCGTTTTTCTAACTTGGTGGGTCAGAAACATCCCACCGTCTGGGTATTAATCAATAAACTGACACATGAACTTGTCGCTGACAGAACAAAGCTTCAACAACAAATTGGATGGCGTCCCACAAAGAAAAAAAAGGACAGTTTATGAAACACTGCAAATTCGTTTAAAATGTATCTGTGAGGATTATGTAGCGGGGGACCAGAAACCTAGATAATTTTTTTAATGTAGATCTGTAGAAACTGTGTAATTATATTGTAATATTACAGTGTATAATCCAAATACCTATAAGATTAAATAATACAAATTTTTTATCTTAATATTTTTAAATATTTTCTTATTCAAAATATGTTCTGTGTTTTTGACGTTTCATGGGAGCTTCTTTTATAAAGATACAAGGAATTTTAATCAAATTATTATCAACAACCACTAGCAATACATAAAAAAACGAAGCTGCGTCTTTGTTTGCATTTTTATGTGGTGCTATGACTGTTTCTTTTATTCTTTATGTATTTATCACGTCAAATAACCTTTCATCATTAAATTATTATATTTGGTCAACAATTCCATGAAAAAAAGGAAATATTAAGAAATTTAAAATGAAGAATATGTTTGGGTCTGGTTTTGCGGGGTATTTTTTTCGAGGGTATTTTTTCTTGGGGAATTCTTCAGGGGTATTTCTTCCGCACAGCCTATATCTAATGAACAGGAAATATCAGTCTAATAAAAGAAAAGGTTGATGGTATGTCCCCACTGGATATATTTTTACTTTATTTTGATGAAGTAGTGGAGAAAATATTCTGTGAAATATGCAGCTGGGAATAACCGGCATGGATTCGAATTTAGCGTGGTTGATCGGAAAGTGTTTGGGGATTCTAATTATATCAGGGTACCATACACTATCTCAAGCGGATTTATATTGGTGGTCTTCCGATGAAGGCAAAGGAATTTCACTAGTGAGAAAGACCATGTCAAGGAACCGCTTTCGCGAAATAAAAAAAATCTGCATATGCCTGATAATGACGATTTAGAAAATGATAAATTCGCCCCCAATATTTGATATTATGAACGAAAGATTTTTACAATTTGGAATATTCAGGGATAACTCGTCAATTGACGAAGAAATTGTCCCTTATTTTGATCGAGTCTACGCAAAAATGTTCATTAGAGGCAAGCCGGTGAGATTCGGATTCAAGATTTAGCGTTTAGCATCTCCCAATGATTATTTATATAAATTTGAACCATACGGAGGAGAGAATACTAGAATTATTGATTTATGGTTGGGGTAAGGAGATCTAGTTGTCAGTTGGAAAGATTTCAACCGCCCACAGAATTTGTTTTGATAACTTTTTTACGGGATTTGCCCTTATAAATAGTTTATAAGGAAAATGATTTTTCGCTACAGGAACAATTCGAGATAATCGAGTACTTGCCTGTCCTTTACAAACAAGTAAATCTATAGCCAAAGCAGAAAGAGGTTTTTATGAGACTGCATTTGATTCACAATTGGGTGTAACCTTAGTACGTTGGAATGATTATTCTACTGTGACCATCGCAACGAATAAAGGAACTGTCGAACCTATATTAAAAGTGAAACGATGCAGCAGAACTGAGACGAAAGATAGTCATTGAGCAACCAAACGTAATCGCAGATTACAACGCCAATATGGGTGGCGTTGATTTAGTGTATGCCTAAGATTTCGTAGTATGAAGTGTTGGTAGCCTCTTTTTACTAATCTAATTGGAAATGCTTTAGTTAATGCTTGGAAAATACATACGCTAGTTTGCAATGAAACGTCCATTCATATGTAGCAAGGGGTTTGATGGGTGCCGAAGCTAAAGTATCTGTTCCAGATGAACCATGTTGTTCGAGAAACTTAGGTTTAGGTCGACCATCAAAATTCAGTCTTCCTCTAGAAATTCAATACGATAACGTTGGACATGTCATTTTAAACCATGAAGAAAAACTATGTATTTATGTAGAAATGCCAGGTTCATTTGCATTCGGAGTGTTTTGACAATTTTCATACCAAATAAGGTTTAAATAAATATGTTCTATTCTTTTAATATTTGTTAATTATTTTGCAATCTTTGTAATAAAAATCGAAATAAAACCGTAATAGTTTTAGTTTCATTACTACAGGTCAATTTGTAAGGGTTTTCGCCCACGCACAGTGTAATATTTTAAGAATCTAGCACGACAAAAAGTCAATTTAGGAGCATGTCCTAACAAGTTGTTTCACGAATAAAATTCAAAGCAAACAAGTTATACTACAATCTTGTACATTTTCCAGGAACCTACGCGAAACAATAACAGGTTTAAACATGTCAGGACGGCCGGCTCTATAAATCTTATCGATCAACCGCTCTTTCGCTCTTGGCATTCGTCTAAGTTTGCTCGATGAGTACGATGTGTTTCTGTGTCCTAGCGGTGATTTTGTGTTAATATCGTTTTTATGGGACACTCAAGGTAAATTGTCATATTTTTTTTTGTTAGTATGTATTTTAGTTTAATCATAAATGTTAAATTAACTGAGTGAGGTTTTTATTTAATCGGAAACGGCACTTCTTCAGTTTCATCTAAGGTTTTAGTTTATTTTTCCGTATTTCTCTATGCATTGGTTATATTTTTCTGAAAGGTCTATTTATACACTACAAGAAAAATATTCATTTGTTTGCGAAAGTTTGCGACACTCATACAACTTTTTCTTATTTTCAGAATGATTTCACAAATTTCCCGTTATTCGTTTTTTGACGTTTGGTTTGTTAACGCCAAAGAATTAAGACAAGATGCTTTGTTACATCATATTTTGCAAGAACTTGGTGTACAGTCCGTTTCGGATGATATTATGAAGAGTTTAAAAGCAACGATCAGTAATGTTAGTCACAAAATCGACGAAAAATGGTCAAAACCTGGAAGACACCGAGAACGTTTCCTAAAAGCGAATTCTTCATGGTTAGAAGCGAACATTTCATTTACGGGTATTGTCAGTAAAGCTATCGTTGATGTTTCACTACCTGGTACAAGTAACCGGGCCGGGAGACCACCGAAAAACTTTGAACTTTCCAGTGAAAAAACAAAGAGACGGCGAATTCGCCATCTTCTTGAAACTACGCGTCCGGACGAGATATCGATGGCAAACGAAGTACAGCTTCGACGGTCAGGAAAAAGGGATTCAGCAGCTATTGTTAAAGAGCTTTGCCTCAGAAGAGGTACAGAAATAAAAAAAGCACGGAGGTATTTTATCAGCCCAAAACAACGCCAACGTGCGCTCTCGAATGATCAAGCGCTGGCATTAATGGTTGATGCCAATCTGTCGACACATCAATACGGTATCATACGCGAGCAAATGAAATTAATTAACAAGGATCTGTATCCACCGTACTACAAAGTGAAAGCGGCAAAACAGTTGTGTTATCCAAGTGAAATTAAAATTACAGAAACACATGCTGAAGTTAAACTTCAATCTTTAATGGATCATACGAGATTAAGATTATGCAAAGTGCAAGAATAAGTTCTGAAAACTATAAGAGACGTCGATATTATTGTTAAATGGGGTTGTGATGGAGCAGAACAAAACCGATACAAACAAAAATGTTCTAAATCACACTCTAGTGATGAAAGTTTGTTCAGCATTTCAATGGTGCCAATACAAATGTATACAATGAATGGACAAAGTAGTAAACAAATTGTATGGCAAAACCCTTCGACATCATCAACGAGATATTATCGACCCATAAAGTTTGTGTTTGTCAAAGAAACTACAAATATTATTGTGACTGCAGTTGACAAAATCAAAGAACAAGAAACATCACTGCTGCCTACTAAAATTATTATAAATAACATGGAAGTTTTGGTAATGCCAACTTTGATATTCTGTATGATCGACGGCAAAATTTGTAATGCAGTATCTTCATGTGCATCTACACAAACATGCTATATATGTGGTGCCAAACCCAGAGAAATGAGTAATGAAAAGCTTGTTTTAGAAAAGACTGTAAAAAGTGAATTTCTATCTCTGGGCATGTCACCTCTGCATTCTTGGATTAGATTATTTGAATGCATCTTACATATATCTTACCGTCTGGATATAAAAACATGGCAGGCTAGAGGAATCGAAAATAAAAACAAAATGGCTAAAAAAAAGAAGTACGTGCAAGAAAAGTTCAGAAGTGAATTGGGTCGTTTAGTAGATATGCCAAAACAACAAACCGGAAACACTAATGACGGAAACAGCTCGTAAGTTTTTCCAAAATGCTGAAAAGTCAGCAGAAATAACTGGGGTCAATGTTGAGCTTATCAAACACTTCCATGTCATATTAGAGACCATAAATAGCGGGTATTTTATAAATGTTGACAAATTCGATGAATTCTCCAAGGCAACAAGAGAAATATAGATTAGGGAGTATTCGTGTTACCCAATTCCAGTAAGCGTGCATAAAATTTTTTTTCATGGGAAAGATATAATTTCTTCATGTGTTTTACCAATCAGTCAAACGTCTGAAGAAGCTCAAGAGGCACGAAACAAACACAATAGGAAATTCAGAGAACTTTTCACAAGAAAAACTTCTAGAGTTGATACAAACCGAGATTTACTGGATAGATTGTTAATTTCATCAGACCCCTTTATTGCGAGTTTGCGTGTGGCTCCAAGAACAAAACGTGGTAAAATTAAACCTGAAGTATATGAACTATTAGAAATAACAACTCCAATTGTTGAACGTGAGATACCAGTAGACGAAACACATAGAGATTCTGAAGGGCCTGATATCGAATCCCAAGACTCCGATGGAAGTATTGAAAAATCTGATGAAGATCCTGAAGAATCTGATGAATATCCTGAAGAATCTGATAAGGATTCTGAAGAATCTGATGGTAATTCAAACTAATCCCGCGGCGCTAAATTTCGTATTTCTATTTTGTTTTATTTATTTTAATATTATTTATTCACTACTAGCGATAGAATATGCCATTAGTAGGCCGATTTTGGAAGCGAGATTTCATTTTTCTCGACCTGCTTAATTTTTCTCTCCTAGTAGTAGATAATGAAATTGACAGTTGGGTTGCGTATCTAATACCAATAACAAAAAGTCGCGTTCCTTTGAGGACGTGCATGTTTTTAGGATCTTTCCATTTTAGCTACTGAAACTACCTAAGGATGATTAAAAGTTAGATGTGAATGTATTACAAAATGTCAACAAATTGAAACATGTGAAAACCTCAGGCCACTTAATTTTTTATGTAATAAGATTATTTGAATTGTATTTATTTATTGTCATATTTACAGAATATGTGTGCTAGTAGTGAATAAAATAATATATAAACCACGGTAGAGAAGACCTTCTGAGCCTCGTACACTTATTTCCCTCGATGCTCCGCGTCTCGGGAAATAATACACCTCGGCTCAGAAAATTGTCTTCTCTACCTTGGTATATAAATACTATTTTAATGTTTTTAATTAGTTGTAAAAATATGTTTTATTTTTAAATATAAGTTTAAAACTTTCAAAATATTTTTTTGATGTATTCATTTATTTTTTACCACCTAATAACACACAAATATGGGATAAAATAATTTTGTCCAGCTAGATTTGTAAAATACCACACTGTGCAACGTTTCGTATACGAGCCAGTTTGTCCTGACACGAACACGCAATATATATATATATATATATATATATATATATATATATATATATATATATATATATATATATATTTTAACTGCAAAAATGGGTTATATGTTACGGAGACTGGGTTATATGTAAAAAAGAATTAAATAATTAACAATCTCAATGTTCGGCGTTTAATAGGTTAATCTATGATCTATAGGTATAGATAAATGATGTAATTGTGTCGGAAAATAATACACCTAATAGTAATTATAAAATTATGTGTTCGTTATCTGATTAACTGACGGTAGCAAGAGATATTATGAATTGAATAATTCAATAATAATGCATTCCTATGTACTTGGTTATACAATTATAATTTTATTTTTCAATGTTTTAACATTAAAAAGCATTTGCTAATTATAAGCATTTTAACATAATGTTTCTCAATTAATTAAGTTTATGGTTAAAAAAAAAGAAAATGGCTTGTAATGTAACAGTAAAGAAAAATTTTCATACATGATTCTTATTTTAAAGAATTTTGAACTCTTATGTTAAAGATAGAATGAAGTCATTTTTCTTCCTGTAGGAAACAATTTTATTAACTCAAACGTTAATTAATGTGTGACTGGCTTTAAGAATCCACATATTATTAGTTAGTCATAATGAGTCAGAGTGCAAACAAAACTCCTTGAACTTGAAATACTTATATGAATGTTTGAGGACAATATTCTGAGTTCATGTCTGTCGACACCACGCTTTTACCAATCTATTATAATTTCCTAAATAAAATTTTTTATTCAAAACTTGATTATGAGTAAATATTATTATTCTACCTAATTAAAATATAGGGAAAATAATTTTATAAATTGTTATTGGTATAAGCCTAATGGAATTTGGCTATCACATTTAGTTGTCTTCGGTATATTATCGCAAAAGGTGTGCAGGGTAAATGTCGAAGGAGGAAGTAATTGGTTTATTTGAAAAATCCGATAAGCTAACAGTAAAATCTCATAAGTTCATTGAAACTTAAAATACCGTGTCATTGGGAACAATATGACGATAAGATTCTTGCGGATATATTGCGGTTATTAAGTTAAAACAATCAGGTTGGTAAGATTATTCTAATGAATGGGAGCAATAAGGAACACGGAAGGGGTTACTTATCATTGAACGGTCACCAAATGCCCACATAAAATGATAAAGTTTCTTTTCGCGCCAACCTACTTAAAACAAAATATGTAAATAACATATTTTTTTTAACTTCAATATTCGGTAAAATTAATTAAAGGAACTTACCCTTAGATCTTCTACTGTGATACTGTTATCGGTATAAAACACTAAAGTTTGAGCAGGTAACGGTTTAGGTTCACGAAGTTTTGATGCAACAAGCATACATGACGTGCCCAAAAGTTGCAAATGTGATTTATTTATTGATCGAACGGCTAAAAATCGGTCCATAAAATTCACAGCTATAGGAAATACTTCATCTTGACAATTCTGTTCGTCGCATACCTGAAATAAAACAAATAATTGTCAGTAATATGTCTTCATTCATTTATTTGAAGCTAAATTTAAACAAGAAAGGAAAGTTTGCGGTTTAGCACGATAAGAATGACCTTCATTATACAAATAAGTATAAAAGCTAGTTCATTAATGAACTTGCACTTCGAATATTAACCGAAACTAATACACAAGTAGACAAATAAGCACTTATCAAAGTTCTTATAATTTACGGTGGTTATGTAATAAGTGCGCTGTAAATATCTTTATTATCATCATCTACGATAGCTCCATGTTCAGGGCATTTAAAATTTAAATTATTAATTTAATATGGTATCATTACCTATCCGCTACTTCATGGTACGTTTACTTTAAATATCTGGCAAGTGGTTGAACTAATTAATACATTTTAGTAAGACTTATTGGCCCTAATTACATAAAAATTGAAAAATACAGTTTAAACGTCACAATTCTTCGAAAAACATGATAACATAAAAATAGATGGCTATTAATTTTCTTTCACGATTATTAAAATCAACGAAATATGAACTGTTTTAGAGCTACATTAATAATGGGATGATAAACTGTAACAAGTGCATTCCCTATAAATTTATGTCGTCAGTTTTCTCACGATTTGATCCCAGTTTTATATATTGAAATATTATTCTCTACAAATTTCTTTTTAACTACTTTGCTATCGTAACCCGCCAAGGCCGCTCAGGACAACGGCCCTGGAATGTTGGGGCTCCAAAGGGGACAAGACTTGCAAACATCCAATTCGGGACTGTTACTAACTAATTTAATAAAAATCTTTAAATGCAGTTTTATACATAATCGACTGGACGTTGATCTCGCTTCGCTTAAGGATGTGTGTGTGTAGTAAGCACCCACCTGTGTCACTTTTGCATCATCACTACCTTATTATATTACGTTTAAGGCAGAATTTATAGAAACACAAGAAAACCACCATAGGATGTGTAAAAGTTTGCTTAATAAGGCGTTAATTTCCGCTTCGAGCTGAATACTTGGAATAACAATGTGTAAATTAAATTAAAGAATAATGAACTCTAGTAGGCATTTAATTCCTTTAAATTTTACCTTTTAAACGCGCCTTTTAACAGACATTTAAACTTATGAAATGATACGCTAGAAATATCCGTCGTAATCAACTCGTTTAAAGATATCGTGCCGGTCAGCTGATTTCACGTTAGAAATATTTAAATAATGCTGATGTGACATTTATCTTTATAAACTAAAACCCGCAAGGATATATTTCACTCCTGAACAATCACCTGATGCATATTATCAGGATGTGTAAGGATAATTATAAACAAAAAGATTAGTAAAATCGTACCTTATGAAGTGATTGATATCCGCCACACACCCTAAAAATATCCTGCATTTTTCTTCGCTAAATTGTTTTTTTTTTAATATCCTACATAAAAGTTTAGATAAGTTAGTACGAACATGCAGCAGCTACACTTAGTTTTAAATTCCCGATTGTTCGAAAGGTGGATATATTTAATGGAGGAAAAAATTGTGCCGAGTTTTGGAAATTCTTACCTCCATCATCCACTCGGCCACAATCTTGCGCATTTGTGGTGTCACCTCAGTTTGTTTACGAAGAAAAGATGCAGGTAATGCATATTGTTCTTCACTCTTCAATAGATTATTCAACACGCGATACGATAATAATACTTGATCGGGATAGGCTCTAGTTTCGGTAGTCGGTAATTCGCAACAGATCAAGTCCATATTTGCAATTCGCGGAGAAGAACCGGCCGAATTGTATCTTATCAATATAAATTGAACACATAAAAAGCACTTAATATTCACTGCTTGGTTTTCATATCACAGGCGCTTAAGTATAAAAGTTTGGTTACAAAAATAATTACAAAATTTTAGGAATGTGTAGCTTCATTTGTTTTAAGTCTTTTAAGTTCTCGCGATGTTTTGCGCGAGCTTTCAAACTGCTGTTTCAAGTTTCTCGTTCGATGGAAATGAGCGGAATGAATTCAGAATCCCTAATCCAGTCTGAAGTTGTCGACAGTCGTCCATATCCCCACTCCACGAAGGATTCCCGCTCAAGCTCGAAGCTTTTAGAACTTTTTTATTTTTATCCTCCGGTGTATTAGACGATGTCCCGCTCGATTCAGTTCGTTAATAATTTTGCCGCCATTCATAACGTTACTTCTATAACTTCATTTCATTGGAAACACGTAATTGCGGAACATTTAAAAAGCGAAAGTAACTAATAATCCGGAGATTGACCTTGCGTCCGGTGTTAAAAAAAGTTTTATAAAATCGTCGGTGGTCCCATCGCCTTTTTCTTAATTTGGAAAAAAAACTACTCATTAAAATTGTCACATTCGTTCTAATTTAAAGTATAATTAGTATGTCTGGCTTACAGGAAGGAGTTTAGCGGGTCAGGGGTTGAAGTACATGATGTATTGGTAGGGAAATATGTCCATTTAAAGTTTAAAGAGCCGAAAGCTCATCCCTTGTCACAATGTTTTCAGTTTTATTTCTATATTAGGAATCATATGGTCAATCATATGTTGAATGTTGGTGTAGTCTTTTGTGATGACGCATTGCACATGTGCCTCTCTCTACAAGTCTGATGTGCCGACCTAGCATTAAACAAGTTATTTAATTTCGCGTCTGGTGCGATGTTTTCATGTGAACGGAAGTTGTATTATACATGTTGCAAATACTTTTTCGATTATTTTATGTTTTTTAACTCTTAACCCTATTCATCTACTTCTTCATTACCTGTTTTTATATATTTTACTTTTGTATCATTTTGAAAGGTCAACAATTTTTGCAACTCAACACAATCCAATTAATTTAAAAGGTGGTTAATCTCTTCAAGGTTCCACGTGTACCTTTCTTACGGAAAGTTAAAGGACAATGTTAAATATTTACCAAGAAATACACGCTTGTATTTTGTCAGTCAAGGGAGAGCTTACATCGTTTTACATTAATATCCCTTTCAACAAATGTACAATAATTTGCTTTGATGGTCGAGATTAATAAGCTGTCAAAATATTCTAAATGTCTCCGCTTCATCAAATCACCAACCCGTTTATTGATTCATTAATCTTTTACTATCAAGCGACGAACTTAATCCCAAATTAAAAAAAAATACAATTTGTAAAAAGATTAGGACCAGAAATACACTATAATTTACATAAATGACAGGGAAAATAATTAACTTACCTTTTATTTTATATTATTAGGACTGATTGATTAAGAATATATTTATTTTGTAACAGTGCTGTGTTGACTTATTAACTTCTGCTGTAAACTGTAAATAAGCAAGCATTCCTCTTTCTCCCTTTCAATTGCATGCAATGAATGTAGGAAAAGTTGACAACCCCATAAATCCATAAACAAAACATTTTTGTTTCCTAATTTTGATCTAATAAAGACTAATTTTAGTCGGCAATGAAGAGTTTTAGAACGTAAAAGTGTAGCGAGCCAGGTAACGGGATTCTGTAGTGAGGTGCTATCTTGACGTCAAGGCAACACATCCAACTTCACTACTAAAAAACCAAAAATCAAAAATGTTCGTTCCATAATTGTGGTTTAATTAAAGACCAATTTTGACCAGCAAGAAAAAGTGTTGGGACGCAAAAGTATAGGCCAGGTAACGGAATTTTGTAGTGATGGTGTTATCTTGACGTCATGGCAGCACCCAACTCCACTACTAAAAGTCAAAAATTAAAAATATTCGTTCCATAATTTTGGTCTAATTAGACACTAATTTTGAGCAGCAACAAAAATGTTTGCTGAATGGCAAGGCAACTTAATTACATAGTAAAAATCGAAAACTAAAAATGGGTGTTCCTTAATTTTGATCTAATTAAAGACTCGTTTTTATCAGCAACAAAGCATTTTGGAACGCATAAGTATAAACTTCTTTTGTGGCCATCTTATATACGTTCAGAGTCGAGATATTTCATGACAAATCTACCCGCCCCTGGTGACGAAACCAGTCGGGCGGTGGTCTCTCATGGCGTTTTCGTCTCTGTGATACTGGTGGGCTTATTTCAACAATTTTGTTAATAACCAAATATTAAATACAGGGAATCGATTTTGAGTGGGAGTGGCAACCAAAAAATGTTGGAATTAGAAAGCAATCGAGTTTTGTGGTGGAGGTGCTATCATAGCATCAAGGCAACTTCACTACTAAAGTCAAAAACTAAAAATTAGTATTCCATTAATTTTGGTTTAATTAAAGACTAATTGTGACCGGTAACAAGAAATTTGGAACGCAAAAATATAGATAGGAAATGGAATTTATATCCACCTCCTAATACAAAACCAACCCTTAAGAGTGTTAGGGAAACTGGCGTAGGAACCCAGGGTGTCATTTATTTCTTTTATAAGGGCGATAAACCGATCCCTCAATCGGCCAATAGCTATAACTTCCATCCTATCGAAAATCATGGAAAAAACCATCTACCATCAACTATTTACGTTCCTCGGGTCCAATAAACTCCTAAACGACCACCAGTATAGGTTCAGACAGAGTCGTTCAATGGGTGATCTTCCTTCATATGTCACCCAATTTTGGAATAACACATTGTAAGGGTCCGGTGAAACAGTCGTAGTAGCTTTAGATATTCCAGAGACTTTTGGCCAGGTTTGGCGCAAATGCCTACTTGCCAAGGTCACATCGTTCGGCTTATCCGATACGTTCATCAATTGGATCTCCAGCTGTCTTCACAAAGACGTATACGCGTTGTCGTCGATGGTAGCTTTTCCAAAGAAACTACTACGCGGGCGAACCCCAAAGGATCAGGGATAGCTCCCACACTTTTCCTGCTATACATCAATGACCCCATTTCCTCAACAACTAACTCGATCCATTGCTTTGCAGACGACAGCACTCTACATTGTAGTTCTTCTCAGTTTTCCCACAACACTAAGTCTAGTCAGGACGTTAGAGTGAAAATGGCAGCCTCAATCAACAATGACTTAGGACATGGACATATCCTTAAATTGGGAAGGAGTAATCTACTCACATTCAACACCAACAACACCCAGTGTTGCCTTGTGCCCAACAAGAAAGACCTATCATTTACTGCTGTAAATATGAATGACTTAGATCTCAAGTTTTCAAACTCTATTTGTATATTAGGGATGTCCGTATCACCGAACCTTTCATGGGTTAACCAACTTTTCTCAGCCAGCAAAACAGCTGCCCATAAACTGGGCTTTCTATACATATCTAAACCCTAATTCACATCGCAACAACTCCTTTTACTGTATAAGGCTCAAATTCGATATCATCTGGAATACAATTCCCACCGCTGGGTCAGTGCTCCCCAATACGCCCTTGATATGGTAAACCGCATCCAAAAAAGAGCTATAAGACTTATAAATGACCCGTCTCTAACTTCTTACAGACAGTCTCTTGAGCATAGAAGAATAGTTTCGGTTTCTTGTTCTATCGGAGCCAAGTGTGCCTCCGAAATACATTCCTTAATACCTTCGTAGGCTATTTTCGCTAGGAGCACTCGGTTTTCCTATTCACACCACAATTACGCACTTAAAATTCCAGCTTGTCCCAATAAACGGGCGCAATCTACATTTTTCCACACGGCGACTAGATTGTGGAATGCACTACCCAGTTCCTGTTTTCCTCCAAACTTTGATTTAACCCACTCCCAGTGTTCTTGAGTGCTTTAGCACGTTAGGGAAATTTAGCCTGTTCAGGAATACTATCCCTTTTAGTCGTGCACAACAAACTTATTTCAAGGACTTCTAAAATTTGGCACGAAACGAGACTCAAATAACAAATGTAAACTTTCACCATTATTATATTAAAATTCGTTATCTCAAGAGACTTGATTTTAGCCACCAAAAGTTTTCAAAATTAATTATTCATAAAACTATACAACAACCTTATTTCCAAGATTAATAAAATTTGGCAGGAAATTAAAGACCCAATTGAAAAATCCGGATTATCTATATTTTTCGGAACCGATTGACGATGATCGCCCAAATGAATTTGAAAATTGTAAACAATTCCGTCGGCTCGTTCCATTCGATTTCATTTAACCGCCAAAAGGTTTCTAAATTCATTATATTCATAAAGCTATGCACAGGTAAATATGTTAAATTGTTTTTATCATATACTTTTTTTAATTCTATAATTTTTTCATTTTAATGTGTGATTGTGCATCCATAGACATAAAATGGTGTGTATGGTGCATGGATCGAAATTCATTTTTCGTAACCGAAAAATGATATTCGTATAACCAAAAAAATTCTATACTTTTGCATTGGAGGTAGTCTCGTACGACAAAGAATGTTATTTTTCTGGAAAATTAATTTGACTGTAACAAAAAGTTAAAGAACTTTTTTAAATTTTTCATTAGTTTTTAACCGCCCTCCATCGCACTCAAACTGGCTAAAAAATCAACGTCACACATGCATAGTACCCCAAGAAAATTAAAGAAAATCCTGGTGCACCCCTGAACTCTTTAAATATGCAATGACTGGTGATTTAACCTTAAAATTTTTTTATTTGTAATAGACATTGATACTATAACGTTATTTGATGTCCATAGAGCATGTTTAAAAATTACCAAACAAGATTGATGTTCATAGAGCATGTTTAAAAATTACCAAACAAGTTTTTCTTTCAAATATTAACTTTCAATATAGACTAAATTATAATTTATAAATATAACACAACCTTGTGCTTCGACGTTAATTTTATCCGGTCTATTGTTTATCTCCTATTTTCTGTTATCTGTTTTTCCATCCGTTTTATAACGCCTATTTTCTGTTATATTTGTTTCAGTCCCAATTTTAGATCATCTATTTGGGCCTGTTTTTGTCCTCTGCAGGGAACGGGGATTTTGGTCCAACATCCTGGTCCAGCATCTTGATCCAACGTTTTGTTCCAGCACCTTGGTCCAGTATACCGGTCAAGCACAATTGTCCAGCATCCTAATACTCCAACCCTGGTATTGCATCTTGGTCCAGCATCCCGTCCCAGCATCTATGATCAGTATCATAGTCAACCACCATCTATGTCCATCAACCTGTCCCAGCACCTCGTTCAGGCATCTTTATTGCGGTATCCTGGTCCAGGATCCTGGTTTAGCACCTTTGTCCAACACCCTGGCCCAGCATCTCGGTTGGGAGTTTTGGTCGTCCACTGTGTGTTGTATATTCCAAAAGGATCCAACATCTTTAGGCCAGCATCCTGGACGAGTGCCTAGGTCTAGCATATCAGTCCCTGGGTCCAGCATCCTTGTTAAGCCGGTTGGTTTAGTTTACCGGCCCAGCACCTTCGTATAGCATCTTGGTTCGGCATCCTGTTCCTGCGTCCCAGCTAAGCATCCTGGTTCAGCACCCTGATCCGATATCCTGACCCAGTATCCCGGATCAGCATCTTGGATCGGCATTTTTGTAAGCGTCATGTTCCAGCAGGTTGATTCAGCGTCATGGTCCAGCATCTCCGTCCAGAATTTTGATCTGGTTGATTCAGCATCTTGATCCACCTGTTTTGGACATATTTCCGATATCTGAGGCTCCACCTCACCAACTCCTTGTCT
Source organism: Vesta saturnalis (assembly GCA_036346205.1). Taxonomy (NCBI): domain Eukaryota; kingdom Metazoa; phylum Arthropoda; class Insecta; order Coleoptera; family Lampyridae; genus Vesta; species Vesta saturnalis. The sequence goes on along the minus strand of JARFJB010001619.1, from coordinate 2,378,344 downwards.
CTCATTTCCTATCGCTGGACAATTTAAACTTAAATGAGATAGTGGTACCATCTTATGTTTCAATTAGAATTTAGTACGCAGCTTGCAATCCCATCTTGAAGCGTAACTGTAAAAGCTAACTAATCTGATAGGCGGTATAATTCGAAATTGTTACGCACTTTGCAAAGCCATCTGATGGTATAATTTAAAAGCATAATACATCATCTTTCGGTAATAGTTAAGTACAGGATTCAATATTGGGCCAAAACACGCAAACAACCAGATAAACATACCAAATCGACTAAAACACGCAAACATGTAGTAGCAAACAAAGAAACTAGGAAAATAAGTAAAAACCAAAACAGATCAACTAGCAGCCAAGTAAACGCTCAAATACAAAAAAATGTAAACCCTCAAACACATAAACAAAAAAATAATAATTTAACGACCAAACGTACAAAACGCAAGCTAACACATGCTCAAATAACCCAAACGAAAGAATCTAGCAAACAAGTAAATACCCAAACACGTAAATTCTCAAGTAAATCAAAGTGAAACTAGCAGTGAATTAATGCCCAAACACAAAAAAAAGCAGCACAAAAATCGCACCTCCAGAACAAAAAAACGGGCGACAAATACCCTCAAACTTAAACATGCGAAAAGTAAGCAAGAAAACATATCAAAGCACATGACATACGCGGAAAATTTAGCAGCCAAGAAACACACGCAACCGTAAGAATTTATTTTGACTTGTATGTCCTTCTAATCAGTTATCCCGGCACGCACTTAAACCGTGTGCTATTATTGTAAACACACCAAATAAACTGAGCCAACATGGACAGCTATGTACATTGATGAGAATAGTAACTGGGAGTATTTTGATTCCTTTGGGCCACCTCTACTAGGATATCATTTGCTAGAAATAATTCTAGAAGGTTCTATTACAACGAAACGACACTACGTGATTACAACTCGGATGTGTGTGGATTTTATACGATAATGTTTGAGTTTTAGATTAAACAATTTACAAATGACTGATTATAGCAATGAGATTTTCACTAAATAAATGAAGAAATAATCAAGTTATTACATAATACTTCTTTTTGTATAATTTCACTATGATAAACAAAAAATACTTAGGTTGAATGAGGCTGACCTGAAACCAGTTTGAATCCTAGATTTCAAGCTAAAGGCTGTCCCTGTCAAAACCACCGAAATACGAAAACCAGATGAACGAAAGCCAAAAATGCACACAGAAACAAGATGGCGGAAAAATAAAAGGCCACACTGAAATAAGGTGGCTGAAAACCAGAAACCACCTGGAAACATTATATACGGATGCAGCCCCAAGATTACCTGCCAAAAGGACCTAGATACGGACGCAACCCTCAATACGACACTCCACTCAGATCAATCTACATACACCCGACAATTTTTAGCATTAAATTTTTAAAATCTACGCCACGAATTAAAATTTGCACCAATAAATCCAAAAAGTCATTAGGATAAAATTCCAAAAGTCATCTGGATAATGACCTTCGCAAAACTAGTTCCTTATAGGGAATCCCGGCTAGTCATTAAAACATCAGTTAAAGTAAATAAGGAAATTATTCGCATGTTTGTTTGTGATTTTGCTAGCTAATTTGGACATTGACGTGGATTTTGTGTGGGTGGTTAGGTGTTTGTGTAAATGTTTACGAGTGCTGGTTTAGTTTCTTTAATTTGGACGTTTGGGTTGAAATATTTTCCTGTTTGTGTTTTTTTGGAGTGTTTTGGCTTTGTTTTTATGTCAGCTTTCTTGATCGTGTTAGCATGTTTAATGGTTTTGTGTGTGCTTGCTAGCTGTTTGGTGACTTACGTGTTTCAATATTTTGCGTTTAACCTGTTTGCCCGTTTTTTAGTTTCATTATTTGTGTATTTGTATATTTTGTGTTTAGCGGTCTACTTGTTTACTACTTTCTTTGTTTACGTATTCGTGTTGTTTGGGTATGTTAAGTAGTTTGCATGGTGGGGATTTTTGAAAATGTGTTTGGTGGCTAGTTTATTTGTTTTAGGGGGTTATGGAATGTTTGGACGTTGAGTAACCTGGATGTGTGCGAGTTTACTTGAGTTGTTTGGGCGCTTACTGGACAGATAGTTTCTTTGTTTGCGGGTTTGTGTTTGCCATATCTTTGTTTTTAATATTTTATTAAATCTTTCAAATACAGATGCTTTTACATCGGGGTTATTTGTTACACAGAAATTGATTCTTCAAAAAGTTTCTTTACGGTAGCCTTTATCTGTGGGTAGATTTGCCCGTGTGTTACCACATCTCTTAAAAGTAGCGCTGAGTACTTCAATTATAGTCTTCGTTTTAAGTACTCTTCCCAGGTCCTCTTACTAAACACATCTATAACCGTTACTGGGTGTAATTGTACCTGTTATTGGGTTTGCTCAAAGTCCTCATATAGCAAAAATCCGCTTGCCACAACTCGTAAAGGTTGTTCACAATATATCTATTGCACGGAAAACTTTTCTGACGAATTTATGTACTGTATAAGCTTCCTGTTTCGACAACCAATTTTTCACTTCGAGCTAGCTAGGTGTTATTCCCGAAAACCTTGCTAGATGCGAGTGATCATAGTATGTATCATCCATGTAATAGCCACGTATCTCAATCTAGTGAATATTTTCCCTCGATTCGTATCAGCGTTGTAATTTTTAGCTACGGTGTAAGGGTCCGTTTAATGTTAGTTAATCAAGTTATTCAGTATTCGAATATCTATGATAAATTCTGGTATATTTACTTCTTTAATACGTGTGGCAAACTGCTGCCAGCCGTACTCACCTTTTTTCTTATATCTTTTACATCTGCGCACACTCGCACATGGTCATTATCCAAACATTCTAATAAAGCATCACATTGACTTTTACTTATTCTGGAATGCGCGAAGGATATACGTGTTTTTGTTTAAAACGCCTGCCACCATGTATGACGTAATCTTTGTGACTGTGATGCTCAAATTCTTTTTTCGCCGTATATTTTGCTTTAAATCGAACATTAATTAGCCGTGTGGATTAGATGTGGCGTTCTGGTACGCCGTCTCATAAAATTTCGAATAATCAGGCGAAATCTGCCTTGCTAAATTCATTACTAAATTAATTTTTCAATTTTGATTGTAGTTTCAGAAAAAGTTATGTGTAAAACTCTAGAAGAAGAAAGTGTTGTTTCAACTCCCGTCCAATTCCACTTTTTTTTCTAGTTGTACAAATAACTATTAACTTAAAGTGTTGATTTAAAACCACTTTCAGTCAGATGTTCTTAGAAACAGAAAAAGTCTAAGACGTTGATTTGAAATCTATTTCTGATAAAAGAACCCTAGATACGGATACAAGGTGCAATACACACCAAAAGCATTTTCTATACAGACAGGGGAGATGCAAATCTCAAGCTGAAACCTACCCCTGTCAAAAGGATCTAGATATGGATGCAGACGTCAAAAGCTAAAAGTTAAATACAGTTGCAACCCTCGAAGCACATACCAATCTGGGAAAATCTGCACTAGCTAATTTGTTCGCTTTAAGTTTACTACGGGCCTTAGATATAAAAACAAGTTTCATGGCGGAAACAAAATAGCCGAAATCCGCAAAATACACATAGTAACAAGATGACGGAAAGCTTCAAAGGCATACGGAAACAAGACGGCTGAAAACGGAACAAGGAAACAAGATGGCGCAAACCGGATGACGGAACGCCAAAAAGGCATACGGAAACAAGATGGCCGATAGCCAAAAGCACTCGGAAACAAGATGGCTGAAAACCATACACCACATGAAAACAAGCTCTGATTGAACCCAGTCAAAAGGATGTTAGATATGGATGTAGCCCTCAATACGAGACTCAGATCAATCTACATCCGACCATTTTTAGCATTAACTTTTTTAATAAAATCTAAGCCGCGAACTAAATCCGAAAGCACCAATAACCCATTATGTAAAATTCCAAATGCCATTAGGAAAAATTCCGCAAGTCCTTTGGGTAATAACTAAGATATTCCAAAAGCTCATTCGAAAAAAAGACTACAGAAGTCATTTAGATAATGTCTACCTTTACAAAAGTCATTTAGATAATGACCCTAGAAAATGTCTAACTTTTTTTTGCAGGATTGTTGGTCTGATGTATTAACATTCATTTCAAATTTTTGTGGCGAAATCAAGACAAAAGCGTTTTTTTTTTTAATTTTACTTACTCTTTTCCGTAACAAAAGCTATTGAAGTGTAAATTGCAGATGGAATACAATTCTTAGTTCTTTATAAAAATATGCAAAAGGAATAACTAACTCTTTGGTGAAAATCATGTGAACAGTATTGAACGTAGACTGCTAAATCGTCTTTACCATTGCAGGATAGTATGACTACAATAAATGGGTTATCTAGTTATCAGGTCACTAGAATCAGTAAAATTCTTGTTTCTGAACTCATCCATTATACTTACATTTACTTAAATGGTGACTGTATGATATGGATTCAGAATTATTTTTAGGTAGACAAATTAATACCAAATTAATGCAGGTGAAGAGGAAGTAGTAAGTTTCACTGATGAGAAACATGGCAATTTTCAAAGTTAGTTTGCCTTTAATGAGTGAATGCATATTTAAATGCTTTTATTAGATTGCATGCTATGGTATAATTGGCCTTTTAAATTTTAAATCCAGGATTATAATGCAAAACATATACAATAAAGCTTGATGATGAATCATGATAATCATGCAACAGTGTGAACTATTCACAGATCAGTGACTTTACTAACAATCCTTATCGTGCTTTGCTATATAGAAAAAAAGTTCATTAAAATGAAGCACCATCATAGTATATGAATAACAAATCTAATGGAAGTTGAGCGTCAATAACTTAATCCGTCTAGGTAGGCGGTTTAAGAACGCAAATGCATTTTTTAGCGTATAGTTCAACTCAATTAAAATAAAATTTAAAGAATTTGCATACGGTAAGTTTAAATGGCCAAGTTCACCTTCTTTGCAAAATAGCAGATGGTTTCCTGTTGTCTGACATTTATATCATATCGTTTACAAATATTTGCTACGTAAGTGACTTACTTATTGTAATAAGTTCACGTTGCCGTTACGTATTTAAAACTCGGGGATAATTAACAATAATAAGTGATGTTTTAGTAGTCCATTAAAATTTTTAAATTGAAAATCATGGAAAAAGATTGAGTGTCGAGTTTTAATTCGAGCAAGAAATTTATTCTGTATTGTGTATACCGACAGTCATCAATAAAAAACATCCCACCTTGTAATTATTGCGTTGCATAGAGAAAAATAAATCAATGAAAGGGATAGTTTAAAAACATGGCGCACATAGTCTATTATCCAACTTTTATGTGTTTTTTAATAACTACCTTCATTTTAAATATACAGGAAAGGCAGGGCGATTTTAAGCTTTTAACTTATAATAGTAATTAAGCTTTGACCGATCTTAATACTCACGTAATTAAAAGATACATTTTTTTTTTCATTTCTGTAACATTGCAAATTTTTCTCTAGTTCAGCTTACAGCGTAATGGTATATATTTAGGCAATTTAAATATGATACTTAATATTTAAGTCTGATAATTTTTAAACCATACTATATCTAAGGTACTTTTATTTTTAATAATTGTACAGATTAGCTATTTTTGCACTGACTAATTTTAGGTGTACGTCCCATAGATAGAAAGAATTTTTTTTGCTTCTTGTTTAATAAGAACTCAGTTGTGAGGTTTGGGAATTTGTACGTAACTAGCCATTTTAAACGAACGCTATAGCGTATTATATCCTTTATTACAAAGTAAAGCTCAAGATTGTTAACCAGCCATATCCCCCGATAAGCATAGATAAGATATGGGCAAAAAGGTCTCTATGCAACCTAGTCAGTATCTTGGTCCAAAAAAAAAAAGGAAAAATCCAATTTATACACCAAATTCGTTGACGTTGCTGCAAAATGGATCCATACGATGGTATATTTTGTGCCTCACGAGGACTTGTCAGCATTTGGGCGAATGCTACCCAAAATATATATTTATACGCTAATTTTGTTGGGGTCGCGACAAAATGGATTCCCTCATGCCCAAAAGCCAAATTTTGTATTGCTTGAGTGTTCGTCAACATTTGGCCCGAATTTTTTAATTTCGTTGGGGTCGTGGAAAAATGGATTTACTCGATGACCAAGAGCTGAACTCCGTAGCCATGAGTGTTTGTCAGCATTTTGGCCGAATGTTGCGCAAAATCTATATTTACACCCATTTTGATGAGGTCGCGGCAAAATTAATTTCCTCTCCGGACAAGAGTTAAATTCTGTGGGCGATGAATATTGGTCAGCGTTTGTGCTGAATATTACCCAAAATCTATATTTATACACTATTGAGGTCGCGGTAAAATGAATTCCCTTTATGGCTAAGGGGCATTGTTACATTAGGACCGAAGTTTTTCCAAAACGTATTTATACACCCATTCGGTCGAAGTCACGACAAAATGAATTTGCTCGATAAACAACAGCGAAATTGTACGCCCCGTGAATGTTTGTCAAATTTTGTGCCAAACTTTGCTCAAAATCTGTATTTACACACTAATTTCGTTGTGGTCGCAGCAAAATGGTTTCACTCGATGACCCACAGTCGAATTTTGCGCCCCGTGAGTGTAATTTTGTATACCAATTTCGTTAGGGTTGCGGAAAAATAGGTTATCTTGATGGTCAAAAGCTAAAAATAAGTACTGTCAGTATCCGGCCATAACGTCTGCTACGACTTACGGCTTTTTTTACTCAAATTTTCTAGAAAATTCACTGAACTATTTTAAGGAATGGCGGTAATACGATTTTTATTTGGAGGTTGGTTTTGAACAAATTCACTGAAAATGCTATTTTTTTATGTTTAGAAAGAAATATCATATTACGTAAATGAAGCAATCATTTCTGTAGAATGGATTATAAACACTGCGGAAATGAGAAGAAAACTCTTCATAATCGTAGAAACCAAGGCTCTTATAACTCGAACTCACTTAATTGTTATGCAATACAAAAGGCAAGAACCAGCTTGGTGTAGTTGTCCATTGAGCTAAATCTACACCAACTGATTATGGGTTCTATCCGCGACTGGACGGTCTAAACGGACAATAGATTTTGACGTTTTTAAGTGCACTAAGATAATGACCGCTGTAACCGATGTCTCAACCCCCCGATTGGGTGGAATTATAAATGACATTAATTAATCTTGATTTGTCAAAAAAGAATGAAGAGTATGAAAAACAACGTTTAAAGATAAAATGTTCTATTGCCAGGACCACACGTGTCTTCTCTTCATAATACTATATAAGTTGTCTCTCTATAAATACCAAAGATATCATTTTCTGTCTTCTAGTCATCACTTCATTACGTTTTCCTCCTTCCTATTTTCTTTTTTCTTTCAACCAGCTTTGTGGCCCATTTGAAATATTTCTTAAACTTTTATAGCCTATCAGAACGTGACCTATCCATATATACATTATATTATTTAAGGGTAGTCTTCTTACCTCTACACTCCTTCACTCCTTATTATTACTCCATTTCAGTGCTTACTGAGGCATTCACCCGTATAACACAAACATTTTCCTTAATTTTATAACTAAATTGAGCACACCTTTTTCTCGTTTTTACTACTTCAGTCGTCTACCTAAGTATATACTCTATTTTGCTCTCTCTAGTTTGTTTCTTTGGACTATTAATTCTATAACCTCTTCGTTTCCATCTATCATCGCTACCGACCGTAGCTACCGCATGTTACTCCAACATCTTGGTCCAGGATCTTAGAGTATTGCTTTAGCACCTTCACCCAGAGCTGGTTTCAGCATTTTAGATCCTCCATCTTCATCCAGCATCTTGGACTAGGATCCAGCGTCTCTTGTGGGCTATCAGCTGGTTTCCATGTTCCGCCATTTTGCTTGCGTGTCTTTCACCATTTTGTTTCTGTGTTCTGCCATCTTGTTTCCGTCATCTTAATTTTGCCATCTTTTTAACGTGTTCAGCTATCTGTCTTGCGTGTGCCTTTTGACTTTACTGCCATCTTGGTTCAGTGATGTTGTCTCCATGTGCCTTTTTTAGTTTTCGTTCATCTTGTTTTCGTGTGATTTTTGGGTTAACGCCCTTATAGCTAAATTTAGTATCTTGTTACAGCATCTTGAATCTTGTTTCTACTTCTCAGGTCCTTTTGATAGAAGTTGATTTCAACATATTGGCAGAATTGATCCTAAATTTAGATCTTGAATCTAGTGTTAGCATTTTGAAATAAGGCCCTTTTGCAGGATTTGACATCTCGAAACAGGTATCAACATCTCTGGTTATCTCTCTCTGACTCCCTGTTAATGGGACCAGTTCGCTATGTATTTCTTTCTGTCTGTCTTCCTCTCTCTCCCTTCCCCTCCCACCCTCCCACCGTACCACCCTCCCTTCCCTCCCACCGTCCTGTCAAGGGTGGTAGACATGTTGTCTTTGTCTATTCTTGTACTTAACCTTTAAAGATATTGCTATAATTTGTTTTAACCTAAAATACGTCCATATTTCAAGATGCCGAAATAACATTCAGGATGTAGATTCTTGACTAATCTTGTCAATGGGGCTTTATTACAAGATTTAACCAGCCAAATGACCCTAAATGAAAAAAATCGCGCATAACCAAACAGGTACACAGAAACAAGATGGCTGAAACAAGATGGTAGCAAAACCAATAAGGCTCACGTAAGCAAGATAACTGAACACGTAAGCAAGATGACAAAATTAAAATGGAGAAAACAAGATGTCGGAACACAGAAATACAATGGTGAAACAAGATGTCGTAACATATAAACAAGATGGCGGAAAACTAAAGGCACACACAAGCAAGATGGCGGAAACAAGAACACGGGAACAAGATGATGGCACATGGAAGGTGTTGGATTATAGACCAAGATGCTGGAGTAAGGTGCAGGGCCAAAATACTGAAACCAGCGATGGGCCAAGATGCTGGAGCACAAACTCAAGAGGTTGAGTCAAGATGCTGGAGCAAGATGCTGGATCCAAAACGCTGAAACCAGCTGTACCTCGTTGGCCCTCAGAGGTGGTCTGTGAGAAAATGAAGGACGAAGTCTAAAAAAAATGATAGCAATAGGGGTTGAAAAATGTACCCAAATAATGCTTTAAAGTAGGGATTAAAAAAGTTGTCCGAGTGTCATTAAAAATCAATTATATTATCAACAAACCTGACTCCCACAGATGATAACTCACTTATATCTAGCACAACACCCTTCATAGCAGAAGCCCGGCCTAAACATTCTCCCGATGCCAAACTATTCCGATATATGTCCCATTTTCAGCCTCGTGCATCGTTAAATATCTGCATTAACTTTTCACATTTTACACAACCGAATGCTTTGTCCAGATCACACCCAGACCTTCTTCCTTTCTAGGTACTCTCCAACTGTTTCTAATACTTTAACGCCGACATTGATCATTTGCTCTCTGTTCAATACCGTTATTATGGCTTATTAAGTTACTCAGTTCTCTTCTTTTTCTCTAAAATGGTATAATAGCTTTCTCAACAAAATTTTCGTTCATGTAACTCTTTCGTACATCTAAAAATCCCTTATTTACTCCACCGTTACTTTATCCTCCTCCATAGAATCTTTCTACAAACATTTTATCAACGCGGCCGTTCTCTACGCATTACCATTCTTCATACTTTTGAAAGCTGTCGTTACTTGACGCTTGCACCCTTAAAGGCCTCCAAAATTATCTTTTCTTTTTCACGTGCAGGTTCGTAGGTTTTTCATTAACTTTATATAACCATTTCATCTATTCAGTACCTGTATTATAATTTCGATTCGGTTGGGTTTAGCTTATTTTATTGGTTTAATAAAGAGATTCTAAGACGTCAAATCAATTCCTTCCCTATAAATTCTGGTTTGTCTTATAGGAAAATGTAAGTTTTTTGATTTTTAGATCTCCATGGTTTCCATGGTAACGCTTCAATACCTACTAGCACAAATGTGAAATGTATTTCTTTTGAAAACAATTAACGTTATAATTTATTTTAAATATTCAATATATTAATCGTGTATAAAAATTTTTATGCATTGCGAGCATAACTGGTCTTTATGGTCCTACGGCGCTTTTCTAGCATTCGCGCCAGATCTAGGGTTGCCACCTCTCCCGGATTTCCGGGATTCTCCCGGAATTGGACCCTAAAAATGATAATCTCCAGGAAGTATTTGGTAATAATTAAAACTTTCCAAAAATTTGAAGTTGGACAGAAAATCACCTAGATCTAGGGAGAAATCCTCTGATCTGGCAACACCAACATTGGCAAGGGGCAGGGCAGTTTTCTGTGAATCACACGTGCGCGGTGAGGGGAGTTGAGTCAAGTCAGTAATTACAATTGATATTGCTGCGGATAACGGTTCCGTCAATTATGGTATAAACAATTCCGTGTATCAGAAAGTTCAAATTGATAATAAAATTTTAAAAGCTAATTGCAAGTGCCACATACTTAGTGATGTACCCGGGCCGAGCCGGATCGGGCTTTGAGGCAAGCCTGGCTCGGTCCGAACTTAAAAAAAATTGGGAATCGGCCCGAAGCCCAGCCCGACCCAAAACCCGCCCACGGCCTATCTTTTAGCTACAAAGGGACTATGTATCTTTATTTCTGAAGTAAATTGGAAATTTTTTGAACCGTAATAGGTAGCGGGTGAAATTTCTCGAGCTATTTAGGTGTTTAACAAGAACAACGATTGAAACAACTCATATATTATTAATCACGTCTTCTTATTTATGGAATAAAACCACTATAAAGCTGTAATATATAATTTGCGTTTCGGTAGAACCTACAACCGTTTTCAAAGTATTTATAAAAAAATCATCATCTCTCTGTGTCTGTTGGAGTTGGACGATGAAAATTGTTATTGAGTTTTTGATGTTTGTAAATACCAACGGTGAAGTGATTAAAATGGAACCACAACAAAAACAAACATCATGTGGTATTATCTTATTAGTTAAGTTAATAGGAAACGAGTAGGTATAGTACTATCAATTCCTTTTGGGATGCATACTCCCGTCTTTTCCTAAATCAGTGTTGAAATTATGTAAAAGACGTATTTATAAATACCATTTAATTTGAAATATTAGATTAAAAAAAACTTTAATCGACAATTTGTGATTTGTCTTACTCCAGCGTTAGAAACGTATAATGTTCACCCTTAAAAATTGAAGCGCAGCAACATCATTGTAATGTCACACCTTTTAAACCTTTTGCTTGTCTGGCGTACATAAAGGTCATGAAACAGTGACGCCCTTCCCCTGCTCTGGTACGCCTATGAAACATTTTATCTTACTTAGACTGATTTTAAAATAATATACCTGGGATGCTTCAAGAGTTGATCCCTTTGCGTTCGCTTGAGCAAGGTGTACTTTCATTTTCTTCAGCCACCTACTGTTACCACAATATTTCGTATTCACTATTACTCTAAAATGAAAACTAAAGGAATTATGAGACTTACTAGAAAAGGGCTATGTATCAATCAATTTATTAAACAAACGATGATAAAACAATTTTAATTCCAATATCTTATTATGATACCCAATAGAAAACCATCATAGTAACAGTTCAAAAACGTCTCCTCATCGATCAATACATGTTCAAACTCTGCTGAGGATACTGTTCGTAGCTTTTAGAATTGTTCTACCTTCGGCCGTCAAGCTGATTTATTAATTCGGTATCCTATTTTGTATTGTAATTGGTCAACAGTCTCGTCCATATCCTTGTAAATTTCATCCTTCAAGTAAACCCAAAGAAAAAATCTAGAGGCGTTAAGTCCGGCGACCGTGGAGGCCATTTAACAGGTGAACTGGAGGGATACAGAATACGTACGAGACTGTTGAGTAATTACAAAATACGATAACCAATACTGAATTAATAAATCAGACTCACGGTACAACAGTTCCGAAAGTTACCAGTGTCCATCAATACAGTTCAAAAATATATTGATCGAGGATGGGTCGCTTTTGAACATCTGCTATAATGGTTTTTGTTGTTGGGTATCATAAACAAGTATGTCCCATTAAAAAACAGTTACTTTAAGTAATAATTCAAAAATCCGATTAACAATTATTTTTATTTATTTGTTTTTCTGCTTTCACACAAACCATACTACTAATTTGGTCATTTAACGGAAATCGTAGCTACAACAATAACAAAATTAGCAATGGTGCGCACTAAACTTTGAACACATAATCCTTCTCGTTATCGTAAGTGTATTGGTTTCGGGCTGGCCCGAATAGCCCGAATGGCTCAAAAAGCCCGAGTTCTTTGGCCCTGTCCGACCCTAAAAAAGTTAGGCGCAACTCGAAGCCAGGCCCGGATAAAATTATGCTGGCCCGGCCAGAATTCGAGCCCGACATCGTGTTAGGCTCGAGACAGAGTCCACCACTACACATACTCCACAACTGCACTAAATTTGCGTTAAAGGGTATCAGATTAGTCTTACAAGTTTATAGTGAATTTTCAGCATACGCCAAACGAACAGAGAGCTTGAAAAATTTTCACGCGTTTTTTAATACTGAGTATCGCGAGATTTTGCGCCTTGTTCCAACCAGGTGAGTTTGCACTTTAATTGGCCAGCTTTGAGGGCGTATTTTATCCAATATGGAGAAGATGAGTGTAGTGCAATTATTTGGGAAGCCTTCAAAGAATAAATCCCGTTGTCTTTCTGCGACTGCTGTTTTTTGCACAATGGAATGCAGATTTTCAATAATAACATCAAAGTCCTTGAAAGCAATTATGTTACTAGCACAGCACTGCACGTTGTCATGATTGACATTCGCCTGGAAACAGCAAACAGAAAAAAAAGGATGCATTTTTTGTAGCTCAACCAAAGACCATTAAAAAAAATTGAACGAAACAGACAAGGCAACGTTTTACAGACAGGCGGACATTTTCTCTCCGAGGTGTTTAGATTACCTCAATAAATGGTACGATTATGACAATCCCGAATACAGTAAAACGAGCATGCTTTCCATGAAGAATCCAATCACTTGGGATAACTTGAGAGATTTGGCCAATCATCTAAAGATAAACACAGACGAGGATAAACTTTATGACGATTTTTACGATTTCAGGGAGGTTCAAGATACTATTGCAAAATCTGTTGAAAGAGTGCACCTGAGGTGGGCAAAATTTTTTTCAACTGTTGAAGTGGGCGTTGGGGCTATGCTAAAAAAACTGGTTTCTTTCGTTTTATCTGCACCTGTATTGAACGCTGGATGGGACAAAATTTTTAATATAGTCTTTGACAGATGGACTAAAGAAAAAAATCATTTGAATAAACAACATGTAAAGGCAGAGATACAGACATTTGTAAACTTTCAGATGGAGTGTAAACAATTTTTTTTATTTGTTAGTTCAAGGACTGACATTCTTAAATCTGTTCGCTCTAATGAAAAGTATAAATCTAAAATCAAACAAAATGTGTATAACAATTTTCTCACAACTGTCCAATGAAAAATGTAAGTTTGAAATAAACTTAAATATATGTAAAAATTACTTTTGTTGTATTTTGAGTGTTCTTTATTGGGTCGGTGGCTCGGTGGTCGGTGGTGTAGTGGTAATGGTACGGTAAATATTATTATTGTTATCTCCCGGGATCAAAAGACCAGGAGGTGACAACCCTAGCGCCAGCGCTCTCGGGCTCAAAATAGCGCCCCTTAATACATAAATAACTATTTCATCCTATTACTTTTATTTATCAATTTACCGTGAGTGCGTTTAAATCCCTTTATAATTGGTTACTATGGTTCTTAAACAAAATGTAAGAGTAAGCGATTAGTAATAGTTATTCTACAGAGTCTATGCATCTGTATCTATGAATACTATGACTACTTTATAATCTTAACTCAACCAAAGAATTAAAAAACATCGGACGAAAAATAGTATAAGCATCAGGAACGTTAAGGGTTTAACCGGTCTTGGGCGATATTGGATATTTCGCTTCGCTTAGTTTCCAAATATTGTTTCGACCACTTACCGTCTTAACACTCAATATTTTCTATACTTTATATATTTTACTATATTTTACTTAATGGTATAACAAAACATCTAAATTACTAATTGTATTCACTAGTCACATAAGCATACAAACACTTCTTAATTTACTAATAACCAAAGCAATAAATTGGGGTACATCATCTAAAATTTTTAAAATTAATATAATTCTTTGACAATTTAAAAAACATTTTTCACAAATTCGTTTTAGGAACACTTGAAATAAATTTGTTATCTCAAGTGAATGGAGCTTAAAGATAGATTATAGGCTTATAAGTAAAATTTAGTCATAAGTTTAGATTACAAATTCAATATTCAAAGTTGCAGAATGGCATTATAAGCACCTCATTTTACAATGACAATAATATAAAAATAGTTGTAAAAATTTTTAAATAATTTATTAAATTTGTAAAAGCAAAACTCTTGCAGTGAAAGAATGTCTATCAAAAACTAACAAAAAAAATAACCATTTGTTTCATAATCCTATAAGTCTGGTTGCCACAGATATTCTTTGATCGAATATAACTGATTCTAAATGCTTTTAGATGTTTGTTATAAATATGAGTATATATCCTCTCTTTCTACTTTTAGCATTAGTCCTATTTCACAGTGTATTCAAATGATTGATATTTTTGGCATTAAATTGTCATGGCCGTTAGTGCCAAAAATAAGAAATATTTAGCTTTTAACCTCAAGTATTTTATTTAATTTAGTTCATATTCAATTTGCAAGTGTTTTAATTTAATGACTTCAAATGAATTATATATAAAACCAATATTACTGATATGCCTACCAAATACCTATTAAATTCTATTGAATAGCAACAAAACAGCTGATTAATATTATCAACTTTAGTATGAGTGGCAGGCTTTATATATAACTTATCTTAAAATATGAACAGGACTTCCCTTCCGGTTTTCCTGAGTTCTCATAATAAATCCAGCGATTCCATTATATATATTATTACTTGCTTAAAATTTAGAGTAGCAGTCATATCATTTTTAAACCACAAGCTTATGAATCATTTTATGAAATACTTTTACATTACATAAAATGAATAGTTACTTGCTTCAAATGATTATAATTACTACAATAAAAAATGTTTACAGAAAAAAGATTACAGTTGCCGAATGATAATTAACAATATATAAACTCATGTTGAATAGATTTCAATTTAATTGCACAAATAAACTTCAAAGGTTTTGAATATGTAGTTATCTCTAGTAATATCATTAATATCCATTCATCTAATGAACAATATAATAATAGTAATTTAATTTTCAAGGATATTGCTTGAGGGTACGATCTATGGCGATGAAATGAAAATTAGTCATTATCTTGTTAAGTAGCTTATTATAATGGACTATTATAATAAGGTATTTTCAATTACTATAGTCTTTAGAGCATTCTTAATTTGAAAACCTATTTTATTTATGTCAATAGAACAATGTACTTAAATATCCAGTTATTTGACACTAACTAAAATATTATTTCACTAACATTTTCGGAATCATTTTAATTTTTTACCTGGACAGGTAGAAAACTAGGAAAGTGTAAAGTAAAACTGCTAAACTAAGGATTTGATGATTGTTAAAGATAAATATTCACAATACAATTAGTTGTACCTACAGGGTGCCTTACCAATAGCGGTTTTAAAATAATCTATTAATACAATAACATTCTTCTAAGAAAACAGGCAGAAACATTGATGCTTAGCTGTTTGTGAATGCTTTTCCTATCCTCGCATTGTTATACGTTATACGTATATGTAGAGTTTAATACACATTTTACTACTTACTAGATGTGCTGCTAAAGAATTTTAATACTTCAATTAACTGCTATTGATGTCTGCAACTTGTCGAGGTGAATGCTTTTAAAGGTAAATGGAACGTGATTATTCAACAGTATACATATGTTACCATATATCAGAAACGTTGCGAATGATTACAAATGATGAGTTAAGGGATAATTTGCAAGATATGTTCACGATGACGTTAATGCAAGAACGTGGGCGAATTTTATTAAACCTACATGAAAGGATATAGAATGATTTTTGATATAGAATATTGATTAAAAAAATGGCCCTAAACAGTTGTACGCGCCACGTTTACCGACGAAATAATTGCTATCACAACTAGTTGGTAAAGTTTGAATATAATTAATGTATTAAAAATGGAAAATTGGTTAATCCTAATAAAACGATCTTCTGCAACCGCAGAGAGCTGGTTCTCATATTAAGGGCGTTACTTCAGTTATGTACTTACTTTATGGGTGATTTGATTATTGGGCCAGTTGTAGGTCGCAAAAGTTCATATAAACGTGTTAGTATGATTGGTTTTCAATAAACTGAAGTTGTGATAAAGTTTACTTTTTGATGTTTACCAAACATTTTGAATACCATTTCAGATGTTACAAACAGTTTTAGTATAAATTATTATAATATAAAAGCATACTTTTTGTTCTAAATATGGTGTTTTATTGATTTAAAATTGTTACTTGGACGACATTAATAAAAATCTGATGTAGAACAATACACAACTTTCAATCTACAAAGTACAAGTTAAAAGTAAAGAAATAACACCACACGTTCATAACGAAAATAGGCCACGTAAAAAAAATAATAATAATTTACATCATATAGAACTTTAAACCTTCATGTCAGATTAATAGAATTTAGATGCCGACTTGAAAAAAAAAACTCTAAATCCGCGCGCATGTCAAAAATTTCATTATTTAATTAATTATAAGGTTTATTTCATATCAAGAAATTTTATATCTAGAGTCGCATTTTCTTTAACAAGACATGAAGAACCGCTTACCGATTTTCAGGAAAAGATTTTTTGATGAAACCTTATCCGTAAATAGAAATTCGGAATAATAATAATGTTTAGGTAATCCTTTATAACAATACAACATGATATAGACATTTATTGCAGTGAAGCGAATGACCGCAGAGTGGGTGGGTGGTCGGGTGGGTGAGTGGGAGGGTGGGTGGGTGGTTAGGTGGGTGGGTGGGTGGGTGGGTGGGTGGATGGGTTGGGTGGATGGGTTGTGTGAGTGGGTGGGTGGATGGGTTGGGTGGGTGGGTGGATGGGTGGGTGTGTGTGCGTGCGTGCGTGCGTGTGTGTGTGTTTGTGTGTTTGTGTGTTTGTGTGTTTGTATGTTTGTTGTGTGTTTGTGTGTTTGTGTTTGTGTGTTTGTGTGTTTGTGTGTTTGTGTGTTTATGTGTTTGTGTGTTTGTGTGTGTTTGTGTGTGGGTGTGTGCGTGTGCGTGCGTGCGTGTGCGTGCGTGCTTCTGTCTGTATATGCGTGCGAGCGTACGTGTGTGCGTGCGTGCGTTCATGTGTCTGTATATGCGTGCGAGCGTACGTGTGTGCGTGCGTGTGTGCGTGTGTTTGTGTGTGTGCGTGCGGGCGTGCGGGCGTGCGTGTATGCGTGCGTGTGTGCGTTACAATTCGAGGTACGAGTAAGCCAACGATAAAATATACGAAGTTTACTAAATTGGGGCAAAGCTGCGTAACCCGTACTGAACCAAATGCGTCTTCGAAAATTAAAATACCGGCATTAGCTTTTTTTAGTACGCACCAGGATCTTTTATTTCATTTTTTTTATCATGATGGTATAATACCCCTAAACAACGTGAACTATTAATTTCATGCAAAAATCTGAAATTTCGTATTCCATTTTTAATCAGATAGCCCGATTCATAACTTAAACCATAATCTCACCACCAAAACAAATTTTTGAAAATATTTTTAATGAATTAATAGCGCCATCACAAGAAATCTTATGTACCATACGTCCAGAAACTATTTTTGCGAGCATTATCATATGAAACTATAATTAATTATTATAAAACTTCTATATTTATTTACATTTCGCCATACTCGTTGGCATTTTTGGAATGCAAGAAATATGCAATAAATGATAAAACTGTATGTACATATTAATTTGTGATGTAATTTTGATTTACATTATGCATGCGAATGCATAAGGAGCCTTGTAATATAACAAAAGCTTTAAAATGTATATATATATATATATATATATATATATATATATATATATATATTCATATACATTTTGAAGCATTTGTTATATACAATGCCCGTCTAAACTCTCCCCCACCCCCCAACCAGATATTAATAAAATTTTGGGAAACCGAACTAAGTCACATATACAACGTTTTTAATGGTAGTTGTTTAGAGACGTAATCATTAAAAATGACAATTAATGTTTTTGGACTGAAACACATAAATCAATTGTAATATTTTAATGTTGTTGATGTCGTTAAAAGGACTTGAAACGAGCTTTCAAATGAGGTATTACTTGCCACTCGCCACTAAATACTATCAAAACGTTGTATATGTGCCTTAGTTCAGTTTCCCAAAACCAGTGTGAGGTTAGCCCCCCAACTTTCGAAATTTTCCCCCTTTTCAACTGCAGTCGTTTGTTGGTCGTTTGGAGGTGTTTGTTGGCTATTTTTTAACGTTTGTCGCTTTTTTATATTTATAATAATCACGATTATAATTTAGGGGTGAAGTTAGCTCCCCAACTTTCGAAATTTTCCCTTTTTTCAATTGCAATCGTTTGTTGGTCGTTTGTCGGTGTTTGTTGGCTATTTTTTAACGTTTGTCAGTTTTTTATGTTTATAATAATTACGATTATAATTTAGGTGTGAAGTTAGCTTCCCAACTTTCAAAATGTTACATTTTACCGATTGCATTTGTTTGTTGGTCATTTGTCAGTGTTTCTTGGATATTTTTGAACGTTTGTCGGTTTTTGATATTTATAATAATCACGATTGTAAATTAAACGTGAAGTGGTAGGTGTTCACCTAAAAGCAAAATAAATGGTTTGAAAGCATAATATGGTTAGTGATATTAATCATATCGAAATTAATACAACTATATACATACTTATACATATGTTATAGTATAAGAGGAATGGGGTAAATGTGCACATTTACCGACCAACATACACCCTAATCTAGCGCACAGATGGAAACGAGCAAGACTAATCTTTACAATCACTACATTGCAATCAAGACTAAACGTAATGTATGTTTAAGTGAATTTATTCGAAACAAGAACAGCAATTCAGTGTAGTGTGTATGGTTGATGTGCAATATAGAAAATTTCGAAAGTTGGGAGGCTAACTTCACCCCCAAAAGTATACTCGTGATTATTATAAATATAACCGACAAACGTTAAAAACGACCAACAAACGATTGCAATTGAAAAAACGTAAAATTTGAAAAGTTGGGGGTCTAAATTATATTCGTGATTCGTGATTATTAGAAATATAAAAACCGACAAAAGTAGCCAACAAACACCCACAAACGACTAACAAACGATTGCAATCGGAAAAATGTAAACTTTTGAAAGTTGGGGCCCTAACTTCACGTCTAAATTATAAGCGCGATTATTATAAATATAAAAAACCGACAAACGTTCAAAAATAGCTAACAAACACCGACGAACGACCAACACATCATTGCAATTGAAAAAAGGGAAAATTTCGAAAGTTGGGGTGCTAACTTCTCATCTAAATTACAATTGTGATAATTATAAATATAAAAAACCGACAAACGTTCAAAAATAGCCAACAAACACCGAAAAACGACCAACAGACGATTGCAATTCAAAAAACGTAAAATTTCTAAAGTTGGGAGCTACCTTTACGCTAAATTATAATCGTGATTATTATAAATATAAAAAAAACCGACAAACGTTAAAAAATAGCCGACAAACGACCAACAGACGATCGCAATTCAAAAAACGTAAAATTTCTAAAGTTGAGAGCTACCTTTACGCTAAATTATAATCGTGATTATTATAAATATAACAAACCGACAAACGTTAAAAAATAGCCAACAAACACCGACAAACGACCAACAAACGATTGCAATTCAAAAAACGTAAAATTTCTAAAGTTGGGGGGTTACTTCACGCCTAAATTATAATCGTGATTATTAGAAATATAAAAACCGACAAAAGTAGCCAACAAACACCCACAAACGACTAACAAACGATTGCAATCGGTAAAATGTAAACTTTTGAAAGTTGGGGCCCTAACTTCACGTCTAAATTATAAGCACGATTATTATAAATATAAAAAACCGACAAACGTTAAAAAATAGCCAACAAACACCGACAAACAACCAACAAACGATTGCAATTCAAAAAACGTATAATTTCTAAAGTTGGGGGGTAACTTCACGCCTAAATTATTCACACCGTTGGGAGGGGGAGGCTTTAGACGGACGCTGTATATATACATATATATATGTATATATATATATATATATATATATATATATATATATATATATATATATATATATATATATATATATATATAAACTGCTGGCCACTCGAACTTACCCATAGTGATTTTTAGGCAAAATTTAAAGTTAAATATTTTCAATGGGAATGCAAATTTTAAGAGCTAGTTTTTTTCGTATTAAGCTGCATGACGTATATTTATCGTAGGACCATAGGTTTATTATATACGGGGTGATCAATCAAGTCATGCAAAAAATCAAAGAGTTTGTATGAGTGAAATTTCCGCAAAAAATTGTTTTGGTCGTTGCAATATGGTTCGTTACTAAGGTAACATCAATATCTCTAGACGTTTTTGTCAGTTTTTGGATTAAGGCCCTTAGGCCTTGCACACACTACTCAACATAAAATTTGGGTAGCAAAATATTTAAAATGCTTTAACTTGACATTGCATTGACGCTTCTTGATGATTTTTGCGGATTTGGGATCCTTGTTTCACGTAGATTTTCTAGCATTTTATTTGAGGGTTGACATTTACATATTATACCGGGTCGATAATAAACAAAAACGTAGGGTACGACGACCTCTAAGGTTTGGCATTATTTAAGTTTTTGTAAAAATAAATTCTCACCTCAAGTTGTTTTTATTTAATGTTCTTTTCACTGTTCTGTCCGAAACAAGGATTCCAAATCCGCAAAAATCGTCAATGCAATGTCAAGTTATAGCATTTTAAAAATTTTGCTACCCAAATTTTTACAAACTTTTTGATTTTTTGCATGCCTTCATTGATCACCCAGTATATAATAACCCTATAGACCTACGATAAATATCATGCGGCTTAATCCGAAATAAACTAGCTCTTAAAATTTGCAAGCCGCGTTCAAAAATTTGGATTCCTATTGAAAATATTTAACTTTAAATTTTGCCTAAAAATCACTATGTGTAAGTTCGAGTGGCCAGCAGCTTATATATATATATATATATATATATATATATATATATATATATATATTAACATAAAAGTTTATTTGACCTATATTATTGAATGTATTGAATAATTAATTGGTACATATCAATTAATGCAACGGTAATAAATTCAAAACAAGTTTCCGTATATCTCGATTTCGTTTGAAATCATCATCAGTGGAACATTAGAAAATTAAAAAATCTTAAAATCTAAAAACTTATCAAATTGACATAAAACATTTAGGTAACTAAGGTTAATTATAAACTAGCTTTATTCCGCAAAATTTTATGTTTAAACTTAAATTTAATGATGATAATAAAACGCATAATAAATTAAATACAAACGTAAATAGACAATAATATTAGCGTCGGCTGCTAGACTTTTTCAAAAAAATTAAAACCTTAAAATAAAATTCTGGCTCCGTTATTTCTTTCTACGCAAAATTACCTTCATATCAAAAAAAGAAAAAATCATCGAAATCCGTCAAGCGGCTGTCTCACAACAATCTGGGTGAATGATTATTTTAGTATATCGGATTTTCTAAAATATAATCATAATTGGAAGCTAAATTTTCTAAATCTTTTTGAATGGTATTATTTGGCTTTATGATATTTTAAACTACTTCTACGGTGTAAAATTACTTCACAAAACATATGGTTTTATAACATGTGTCTACAAAACAACGTTGTTCCGAACTACATAAAATTGAAGGCTTACAATAGAAGCCCAGCAGCTAAGAAAGCACAAGTAATAGGAGAGAGGAAATGGCTGAAAGAAGACAGAAGAATTCAGTACAGTAAAAGAGAATTTTTAACGTATATTTAAAGGTAATATATACTGAATTAATATTTAGATTAAGTAGTGCTGAGTTTAATGTGTTAGATTTGAATACGCCGTTAAAAATTAAAAAATTAGTTCATAAGAAATACGTCTTACAAAAATCAAAATTAGATCGTTTTTTAATTTCAAAATCAGGTTCCAAAAATAATAAAAATCACACGAATAAAGATGTATATTCACATCACGTTTTCTTTGATAAATTCATAAACTTAAGTCAAGCGACATTTTCTAATAATGAAATAAATTTACTTAGTAAAGGTTTCAACTATAATTTAACTAATGTTAACGATAAAAGTTTAGAACAACTTAAGGTTGATATTGACCCAACCTTAAGTAAAGTATAAAATAGTACTTCTCAGAAACAGAAATTTGCAAATAATTTTAATAAAATGAATAAACCTTTCAAAAACAATAACCAGATATGAATATAATTAAATCAATTAATAAGACATCTTTTGAAAACGATATCATTTTTACACAAGCCGGTAAAGGGAAAACAATCATTGCTATGAATAAAATTGATTACATTAGTAAAACTACAGATTTTTGGAGTAATGAGACTTTTCAAAAACAGATCCAACTGAATTATATCAAAGATTAATCAAAACACGTTGAAAGAAAATTGTTTATTTAACGAATTGGAAAAGAAACATTTATCAGTTATGAATCATCAAGTACCTAAACTATATTCTTTAATTAAATTACATAAAGCAGATTACTCAATTACCCCTGTTGTTTTTTATATCACAGCCCCAGCGTATAAAATATCCAAGAAATTAATATATTTAATAAAAGAATATTGTAAATTTACACCTAAACATAGTATTCAGAATTCACAACAATTAATTCATAATATCCAAAACATATTTATTCCTAACAATGCAAAACTTGTGTTCTTTGAAATAAAAAATTTATTCCCGAGTATCCCACCAAATGATGAGATTAATATTATAGATCATGTTTTGATTGTCGGTAACACTAATTGTTTCATTCAGCAAGACATTCTCGACACTTTAATCACTTGTTTAAACCAAAATTATTTTGAATTCAATAATGAGATTTTTAGTGCCAGTCAAGGCTTAATTACGCGTAATCCGTTAAGCCCTATTTTAGCAGTAGTTTTTTGGTATATATGTTCATGACATATTAGTTTGTTTTAATGGTTCCAATAGAGAAGCACAAAACTTTTTGAACTACTTAAACACATTACATACAGATTTACAGCAGAAGTTAAAAATAAGACCTAACAATAACAAATCAGAATAATAAACTTGAATTTTCAATTTATCATAAACCTTCACATACTGACAGTTATTCATAGCAATTCTTGTCATCCTTATAATTACAAAATGGCGGCTTTTAATAGCTATATTCATAGACTTCTAATTATTCTGATGTCAAAAACATATTTTGAAGTAAAATTAAACATAATTAAATGCCGTAAATAATGGTTACACAGAATCTGATGTGAATAGAATTTTAAAAAAGAAAGAATACAAGTTTGCATTAAACACAGTTTCCTGCTCAACCCAAAATTAGAAAATTCTATAACACGTTAAATTATATGGGTAAACCTACAGAAATAATATCTAATAAACTTGAAAAACTAGATTTGAATATAACGTACAAATGTAACAATACTTTAGGAAAATACATAAAAAACAATAAATTCAAAAATCAGAAGGAAAATGATTAACACGTTCACTGTCCAATGACCCATACATGGGTCATGCCTTATGACTTCTGTGAGTCCTGTGCCCCTTATTTGGACTTGGTGATATAACAAGGTACGTATGCAACGTATAATATTGACCCATATTCGGGGCATGGACTTGAACAATACGTCACTGGTTACTACATTATTTCATACGGTATATAACTACAGTAAAAGAATTCCTGTTTTCGAATATCTTTTATTATTCACTTTATAAACGTGATATAAACATAAAAATGAAATATTACATACTAGTGAGACTTATTATAACAGGGTAGGCAGTATGCTTGGGAATATTCTGAGCAATATGTTGAGGTTTTTTTGGTTTTATTGGCTGCATCTTTTGCATTCAAACCTTGTGACTTTAGCATCAAATAACATCCATTATCACCTCTCATCTCTTGTAATTTGTGAGTAGATATCTTAGTCGTTCTGTTTAGAGTCGTTGAGATTTAGGAGACCTTTCACAATTGACTCTGTATACTGAAGTAGCGTGAGATTATTGCCAGTAAGAGACTTAAAAATTATATGACAGTTGATCAGTGTGGTGCTACATACAATTTCTATAGCAAGTTTTTTATACCATGCCAATGATTTCCGTAGTGACGTATAGTAAGATGATAACTGATCGAAAATGTCA
Organism: Vesta saturnalis; assembly: GCA_036346205.1. NCBI lineage: Eukaryota > Metazoa > Arthropoda > Insecta > Coleoptera > Lampyridae > Vesta > Vesta saturnalis. The sequence continues at coordinate 2,353,843 of JARFJB010001619.1, read as the reverse complement.
ACTCCTTGTTTTCCCCTATTATACTCTACTACAAGTTTTGGCTTCATTTTCTTTTCCCTCTTCTGTCTGTCTTAGTTTCTACCAGTTCGTCTCCGTAGCAAGTAGAAAGCATGTGCACGTCCCGTTGGTCTTTTCGCAAGTTGATACCGATAACATCTTTATCCAAACCTTTTCTGTGTTTTCTGATGGTACCTAGCAAGTTTGTTTTTTTATTGTATAAAAACTTGGCTAAGTCAAGGCTTGTATAGTAGTTATCAGTCAACCTTCTTCAACGAGATCTTTTGTTAGGTTAACAACTGTTGATCCTGGCAAATCTAAGTCTGGTAATTTTTCACTCTTTCCATCATATATACTTGTATTATATGTGAATCCCTCAGGTGTGCATACTTTGTATAGCTTGATTCCATACTTGCTGGCTTTTGAAGGGTTATACTGACGGAAAGAAAGTCTACCTCGGAATGGTATCATTGTTTCGTCAACTACGACGGTGTCTCCAGGTCTGTACAATTCTTTCGTCGTGTTCATCAACATATCAAGCAAAGGTTTGATTTTGTAAGTTCTAGTTTCACCTGGCTCCTCATTGTTTGCAAAATGCCAGCACCTTAGCATCAGAACAAATCTGTTATCGCTCATTGGAACACGATGGAATAAAGTATGGTGATATATTTGGTCATTTTTTCAATAGCTTTCTATAGAAGGAAACTGCAGAATACCCATCACTAGAAGCAGTCCTGAAAAAATTAACAAATTTTCATTATTGTAAGTGAAACTTGTTAAACTTTGAAAGAACTCACCAATAAATGTCTCCATTTCCTCACTATTTGTATCTCGCCATCGTGAAAGACGCGAAGATCGAGTCAACCTTTTTGTGGCGAGCAGTTGAGCTGCATACCTGTTGGTTTCCAGAACCATCATGTCTATTGTTTCTTTGTTGATTATTGTTTTATTAACATCTAAAGGCTCAATATTGTCACCATCATATTCAATATCCTTCTGTAAGCCTGATTGACCACAAAACGGTAATCTTCCTATATTCAAGACGTCGCTACACCAAACAAGATTCATATCTTCACTGTCAGAACCATTATTTATATATTGTTCGCTAATGTCATCTTCCGTGTCGTCCTCAACTCTGACTCGCCCGAGGACGAAGAGGACAATTCTATAAAAGCAATAGCAATTTAATTTATGTATATTGATGAAAAACCAATCAAACCCATTTCCTTGATTCATGTCTGGGTCGATAATATCATCTCGCTATTTCATTTACTAAAAATTCCAAGTTTAATTTGTAATTTGCGTCAGTCAATGGACTCTATTTTCCAATTATTCAATGCAAGCCGAATTAAAAAAGTTTACCGACAATTAATTCATTTTTGATTGCGAATAATAAACAGCACGCTACACAAATATCTCCACTGAACTGAAGGAATGTGGCAGTTTATTTCCGTAAACTGAGGAAAGAGAACAACCATAATTATCACATAATTAATCAATAATTAATTCCAGCCCCACGGCATCGTTTTTATTGAGGGTCCTAGACATTTATTATGATATCATATGGACAGTGAACGTGTTAAGGAGTTACAGACTAAATTGGGATTGTGATAAAACTACAAGGACAAACAGGTAAAGTTTTGTAAACGTATTTCTAAATGTTAGTTCATTATACCTGAAACTTTAAATTTCACATTTCAACTTAGAAAATACATTTTAGATAGAAATTTTGAAATTTTAGTTAAAAAAAAAAGTAAGTTTTAAATCATTGGATTTTTAAAAACAAAGATACAGGTTTGTTATTAAACGATCAAATTGATTTATTTTTCCATTGTTTGACCTTCCTCTTTATCACAAAATTAGTTGTCAACCTCCCCACAATTGTATATTAAGTATTTTGTACGTTGTAAGTTTTAAATTGAATCGAAGAAGACCTGTGTGAAACAATTGAATCATTTGAGTTTGTGGAAATTAAAACTATTTTTTCATTAAATGTTAAATCTTTTTATTTACAAATAATTTTTGATTCATTTATATATAACATTTCTAAAATTAGGGTTTATTAAAATTTTTGTTAAGTTATTAATTATTATTAAATTATAAAAGGGCCAACTATTTCTACAGAGAAATTTTTTTTATATGGGACATTACGTTTAATTATTTTTAAGTGAGAATTTTTTATTAACCATTGATTTTCAACTATTTTTATACCCTTGTAGAGGTTTCACCCATTTTACCATTTGAATATTACCTTTTCCTAATTTTTTTAACCCTGTAGACCTTTTTAAATTTTAACCTTTTATTTTAACCAGTTGGAATTTTTTTTTATCCAATTAATTTTATAATAGAATTTTCAACCCTTTTTAATAAATTATAGCGTTAAATTTACCTTAAAACTTACATCTTTGGGATTTTATAAAAGGGAATAAATTTAACCCATATTTTAACTTTTTTTATTAAGCCTTTTTTTACCTAAAGATAATGGAATAACCTTTTTTAAAAAAAGGAAAAAAAATTATTAAAATTAAAATAAAAAATAACGATATTTGATTTTAAAAACTAAATTATAAGATAAAAAGTTAATGGCATATATTTAAACCCCAAAAGAAGGAAGCACAATTTAAAAACATTTAATTTAAAAGATTTTCATTTGGTTCTTTTATTTAAATCATTTTTCCTTTAATCCCATATTAGTTGTCCTCTTGTTGAAAATTATTTGAATATTTTAAAATAAATATTTTAAATGTAATTCATTGATTAACCTCTTACAAAAAATTTCAAAAAGGAATGTTTTATTTTTTCTTTTAATATATTTTTCATTCTATTTTTTTAAATTTTGTGTCGCTCCTTTTGTTTTTTTTTGGTCTTTTCTTTGTCTTTCTCCTTATTCTTCAAAATTTTCTTTATATTTTTTTTATCCATTTTCGCTGTTTATTTCTTGTTATTTTCCTTTTTCGGTTGGTCTGGGTTTTTCCGTTCGTTTATTCTAATTTTCCTGTGGTTATTCAAAACCACCCTACAACCCCTCCTCCCGGAAATTACACCCAAAAATTTTGCAAAAACCCACCTCCATCCCTTTCAACCAGGCATACAAAACAAAAATAAATTCCGAATTACAATTTTCCCAACCCACCAAACAACGGATTTCCAAATTTAAAAACCCGGTACAAAAACGCCACGAAATTTAAACCAAATTCTCAAAAAATCAAACACACAAAAAAAAAACACACAAAACCCAACTTCATTTAACTGGGGGTCTTAAACAAAACTCTTTCTGCTCTTCCCGCCCCTTTCCTTCCTCTCTCTTTCCTGTCGCTTTTTCCCTTTCTTCGCCTTCCGCCTTTCTTTTTTTCCGTCCTCTTTCTCTCTGTTTTTGTTTCCTTTCTTTTCCCTTTCTCTTTCTCCGTTCTTTTCTCTTTCTTAAATTTTTTTCCTCCTTTTCTTTCTTCTCTAATTTCTATCTGTTTTGTTTCTCAAACCTTTTTCTCCTCTCCGTTTCCCGTTTCTTTTTTTACCCTTTTCTGTTTATTTTTGTCTTAATTCCGGTTTTTCTTATTCTCCATCCCCTGGGCCCGTTGGGCCTTTTCCCTTTTATCCCCATTCTTTTTATTTTTCCCTCCCTTTTTCCCGTTTCCGTTCCCCTTTCTCGGGTTTTTTATCCTTTAAATTGGTTCTTGTCGATCTTTGATCTTTTTTCGGTTTTTTTTGTTCTGTCTGGTTCTCAGCCCCCTTTTTTGCCTCATTTTTTTCATTTTGTTTTTTCCCGTTCCACCTTACCTTTGTTTGTTTGGTTTAATTGTTCCCGGTTTAAAATTTAAAAAATTTTGTTCCGCCCGCCCCCGGCAAAACGCCCGGGCCCGCCGGGGCCCCGTTTCTTTAAATTTAAAAAAGGGGGAAACGAAAAAGGAAGGCGGCCGAAAAAAAAAAAGTTTTGGGTTTGCCCAAAAAAAAGGGGCCCCAAAAAAAAAAAAAATAACAAGAAAGAAAAAAAAAAAAAGAAACGAAGGAAGGATAAAAAAACAAATTAATTTTTAAAAGAAAAAAAGAAGAGAAACAAAACAAGACGAGAAAGGAAGGAGAGAAGAAAAAAAAAAAAAATTAAAAAAAAAGAGGGAAAGAGAAAAAAAAGACAGAGGAGAAAAGGAGTTAAGAAGGAGCGAAAAAAACGGTTTAGGGAAAAAAATAAGTTAAATAAAATTTCGTATTGTAAAAGTTTGGTATTTAAAGCGGTTTGTTGGAAAAAGGTTAATAAAGGCGAGGAGTCTTATTTAAGGGAATCGTTGATAGGATTAATGTTTTGTACGGGAATAATGGTTTTAACGTTGGTTGTAGTGAAAATTTTAATGTTGTCATTGTAGGAATAAACCGTGTAGGTTTGAAAATAAATTGTACGGGAGTTATTGCCAGTAAGAGACTTAAAATTATATGACAGTTGATCAGTGTGGTGCTACATACAATTTCTATAGCAAGTTTTTATACCATGCCAATGATTTCCGTAGTGACGTATAGTAAGATGATAACTGATCGAAAATGTCAACTCCTTGTTTTCCCCTATTATACTCTACTACAAGTTTTGGCTTCATTTTCTTTTCCCTCTTCTGTCTGTCTTAGTTTCTACCAGTTCGTCTCCGTAGCAAGTAGAAAGCATGTGCACGTCCCGTTGGTCTTTTCGCAAGTTGATACCGATAACATCTTTATCCAAACCTTTTCTGTGTTTTCTGATGGTACCTAGCAAGTTTGTTTTTTTATTGTATAAAAACTTGGCTAAGTCAAGGCTTGTATAGTAGTTATCAGTCAACCTTCTTCAAGGAGATCTTTTGTTAGGTTAACAACTGTTGATCCTGGCAAATCTAAGTCTGGTAATTTTTCACTCTTTCCATCATATATACTTGTATTATATGTGAATCCCTCAGGTGTGCATACTTTGTATAGCTTGATTCCATACTTGCTGGCTTTTGAAGGGTTATACTGACGGAAAGAAAGTCTACCTCGGAATGGTATCATTGTTTCGTCAACTACGACGGTGTCTCCAGGTCTGTACAATTCTTTCGTCGTGTTCATCAACATATCAAGCAAAGGTTTGATTTTGTAAGTTCTAGTTCCACCTGGCTCCTCATTGTTTGCATCAGAACTGTTATAGCTCATTGGAACACGATGGAATAAAGTATGGTGATATATTTGGTCATTTTTTCAATAGCTTTCTGTAGAAGGAAACTGCAGAATACCCATCACTAGAAGCAGTCCTGAAAAAATTAACAAATTTTCATTATTGTAAGTGAAACTTGTTAAACTTTGAAAGAACTCACCAATAAATGTCTCCATTTCCTCACTATTTGTATCTCGCCATCGTGAAAGACGCGAAGATCGAGACAACCTTTTTTGTGGCGAGCAGTTGAGCTGCATACCTGTTGGTTTCCAGAACCATCATGTCTATTGTTTCTTTGTTGATTATTGTTTTATTAACATCTAAAGGCTCAATATTGTCACCATCATATTCAATATCCTTCTGTAAGCCTGATTGACCACAAAACGGTAATCTTCCTATATTCAAGACGTCGCTACACCAAACAAGATTCATATCTTCACTGTCAGAACCATTATTTATATATTGTTCGCTAATGTCATCTTCCGTGTCCTCCCTCAACTCTGACTCGCCCGAGGACGAAGAGGACAATTCTATAAAAGCAATAGCAATTTAATTTATGTATATTGATGAAAAACCAGATCAAACCCATTTACCTTCAGATTCATAGTCTGGGTCGATAATATCATCATCGCTATCTTCATTTATGTCACTAAAAATTGCCAAGTTTATATTGTAATTCTGCGTCAGTCAATGGTACTCTATTTTGCCACATTATTACAATGCAAGCGTACGAAGTTACAAAAAAGTTTACCGACAATTATATTCCCGATTTCTTGATTGCGAATAATAAACAGCACGTGCTACACAAATATCTCCACTGAACTGAAGGAATGTGGCAGTTTATTTCCGTAAACTGAGGAAAGAGAACGAACCATATATGACGCATTGGACTCCAAGCATATAATTCATCAACTTCAGAGTTCCATGCCCCACATACGGTACATCGCTTTTTTATATGAGGGACTCCTAGACATTTATTATGACTACTCATATGGACAGTGAACGTGTTAAGGAGTATACAGACTAAATTGCGGGAGTTGTGATAAATACTACATAGGACAAACAGGTAGAAGTTTTAGTAAACGTATTTCTGAACATGTTAGTTCATATATACACTGAAACTTCTAACTATGCGTCACATTTCAACTTAGAAAATCACATTTTAGATAGAAATTTTGAAATTTTGCATGTTGAAAACAAAGGTAACAGATTAGACGTTTTAGAATCATTAGGCATTTTTAAAAACAAAGATACAGGTTTGTTATTAAACGATCAAATTGATTTATGCTATTCGCCATTGTTTGACCTTCCCTCTTTATCACAAAATTAGTTGTCAACCTCCCACCACAATTAGTATAGGTTAAGTATTTTGTAGCGTTGTAAGTTAGTTTAAGATTGAATCTGAAGAAGACACTGTGTGTCGAAACAATTGTAATTCATTAAGTGAGTTTGTGGAAATTAGAAACTATTTGTTTCATTAAAGTGTTAAATCTTTTTTATTATTACAAATAATTTTTTGATTCATCTTAATATATAACATTTCTAAAATTAGGCGTTTATTAAAATTTTGTGTTAGATCTAATGTATTAGTATTATCATATTGAAGAGTATGTCCAAATACATTACAGTGTTTAGCCAAAGCAATACTTCTTGGCTTAACACGAACATCAGATTTATGTTGTGTTAATCTATGTTTTAACGGTTGTAGTGATGTCCTAATGTAAACTTTGTTACAAGAATTACAAGGAATTTTGTAAACTGTGTTTGTTATATTATCATTAGGAATGATTGACTTTAATTTAGAAAATAAATTTAAACCTTAATAGAAGAAACAGTATTTACATAGAAATTCTTTAGTGATTTGTATAACAAATATCTTTTATTACTGTACGAACTGGTTATGTAATCCATTTTTTCTTCCGTTTTTAACGATAAAAATATTCTAGAAACTATGAATTTTTTGTTTAATAATTTTCAAAATGAAAGATTTTGAATAATTGTTTTCAATAAATGCATGAATAATATTTTGAATATGTTTTGGACGAAAAATAGGGCCGCGATTTTTAAGCATCTTTCAATATTAACACTCAAACAATAACAATATAATAATAATAATAATAATTTTATTAATTAAGGGATGAATTGAATGAAAATTTGTATATCTCCAACGATGACTAGGTTTGTGAAACCAATCAATTAAAATTAATTATTTCTAATAACCGTTGTGTCTAAAAATGGTATTTTTTTCTCTTTCTCTAATTCTACAGTATATTTAAGTGTGTTTTCTGGTGAACTTAATAAAATGTCGTCAACATACCGAAAACAAAAGTATAGTCTAAAACTAAGTTGTCCTAAACAAACAAATTCTACATGTTCTATTACCAAATTAGCAATTGTAGCAGAAATTGGTGATCCCATTGCGCAACCATACGTTTGTTGGTAATATCTTTCTTCATATCGGAAATCAGACGAACATAATCCTACTCCTTCACTAAATTCATCGTCGTTTAAAATTGTATGTATCTTTATTAAATTCAATTTTTTCTTTAAAATTGTTATAACCAACGGATGTGGAATTTTTGTAAATAAAGGAGAAACGTAGGATAAGATGTTCATCTGTAACAGAGAGATTTTTACAAGAACGTTTTTCTTTGTTAAAAATTTTTGAAAAAATTTTAGATAATTTATAGGTGGGAGAATTAATTGATGAAATTATTGACCGTATTGGACGATTTTCTTTATGCATCTGTGGTGGAACTGTCGGCTGTTTACATTTTAAATAAGTGAATTCTGTTTCGGACAATTTACCTACCAATTTTCCATTAATGTATTAATATTATTAATAAATTGTTTAGTAGGATCATTTTTCAAAACTTTATAAGTACTTAAATCATTTAAATGTTCAATAGCTTTAGTTAAATATTCATTTTTATCAAGTATGGCAGTTATCGGCTTTAAGTACTGCAATATTTGTTTTTGCACTTATAAAATGTTTTGTTTTGTAATAAATTTGTCTGTAAACATTATTAAGAGGGCGAGGGAGAGGGAGTAGGAAAGGGAGGGGGAGATATGGATGCGGAGAGAGGGAGAGGGAGAGGAATACAAACACACACATACGTACACGAACAGGCGCACACACACCACACGTACACGCACAGGCGCACACACACACGTACAAGCGCGCAAGTACGCTCGTGTGTGTGTGTGTGTGCGTGCGTGTGTGTGCGTGCCTGTGTGTGTGTGTGTGTGTGCGTGTGCGTGTGCGGTGTGCGTGTGCGTGTGTGTGTGTGTGTGTGTGTCTGTGGGCTCTCGCCAGGCGAAACTATACGGACGATTTTGATGAAATTTGGAATGAAGGCCTACGAGACAATTATGTCGACAAAACAAGTTTTTAAACGCATTAGGTGAAAATAAGGGTGTTATTTGGAGGACAAATTTTAACATAGAAGGAGATCACCAATAACAGGCATGAAATGCAATTTTTTAAAACTTTCAAAATTGAATATGGCCGCAGTTACAGTCACATATGCATTTTTTTGTTGAAATGTATATTTCTGATACCGTTCAGGATATAAAAGAATTGAAAATAGATATGCATAGTTAATTAAAGGTTCTTTAAAGAGATTTCTTTATGTAATATATATATATATATATATATATATATATATATATATATAATGGTATAAATTTGCCTACATTTAAGGGGTCAAATTATTTATTAATTGATTTATTAAAAATTCTCTCCAAGCATTCTTTTTTGGTTTTTTTATATTTTCTAGGCAACCAGCCACTCTTATGTATGCAACTAACCTGCTTCTTCTAAGGCTACTGGTATAGGAGATATGAATTTTCAAATATTTAATATTGCTATTGTTATAACTTTCTAATTATTTTGGTTACAAACTTGGGATTTTGGAAATAAACTTTGTTCATTTGCGCTAATCAAATGATATTAGCTTGATAAAAACACTACTTCCGGTTTTTCCGGAAATTGGAAACATTCCTCGTATTGCTGGTATAACATACCATTTGAAAGGGAGCGAAATTTGCTTTAAAAGGATATGAAACGTACATAGCTATCTTGAAAGATAAGCCTATGTAGGTATAGAAGGTTATGCAATCGACTTTTTCTTCACTATCGCTAAATCGACTTATTAGCTCATTTACAACTTTTGTCCAAGTTTCGTCAAGATCGGCCATAATGTCTGGATGTCTCGGTGAGGGGGTTATTAGGGCCAGTTTTTGGTTTTCATTAAATATTTCTGAAACAGTTGAATATTTCAAAAGTCCTGTAATACACTAACATTCACCTAGTTTAAAGTTGGGTAAATTACATTCTCCTGACTAGTCAGAGAGATGTAGTTTTCATTACACCATATTAAAATGTTCTTGTTTCTCTGTCAATTACAGCTCCGAAACTGCCTCTTTCCCATACTCTCTGGTTTTTGCGTTCTCTATCATCATCTCAGCAACTATAGTTAAATTATCAAAACCGTCACTTTAATGAAACTTACTTGACAACTTGAAGAAGTAAGTATTTGTTAAATACATTAACCTGAGAAATGAAACGTATCGTTCCTTACAGGACCATGAAGAACGTCTAGCCTGGCTTTCCCATATTCAGGTGCGCCTCACTCAAGAACAACAACAATAAGGGTACGCGTTTAATGGTCAGTATATCTGAACGTAGGTATAATATCTCCTTTATACAACGTGAATTGTCCGATGGTGCTTCGGTAGGCGAACGGTTGAGTGCTTGCTTCTCATCCGAGCGACGCGGGTTCAAATCTGGCCACGTAGCCATTTTTCTAAAACGAAGAAAAACCAAGGTACTCCTTCTTAGTGGGTAGGAAGTAAAACTGTAGGTCATGTGACAATGCGACGTTTGGCACGTTGAAGATCCCTCGCTGAAGGGGGAATTCCTTTAGTAGGCAAAATTCCAGTGATGGTAGTGCAAGTAATCATTTTACTAGTTTATGAGTCGGTACCTATTGTGATCAGTGTAGGTCATTCACGTTCCCAACCCTGGTTCAATAAGGCTCGCGCTGATGTAATACCTTTGAAAACCAAATCTTATATTGAATGGAAATCTAATAAAACGGTCGAGAGTCATGCAGAATACGTTGGTGCTAGAAATATCTGCGAAAGTGCAATAACTAAAGCTACAAAAATGTTTGAACAACGCAAACGCAATGTGCTAGATACATCTCCTTCGGGCAGTCGTAAATTTTGGTCTTTAGGTAAAGCCATTAGTAAAAACTTTGGTACATCTTCATCCCTGACATCTTTTTACAGATCTGTTGTTGCTGATTCTATAGGCAAAGTCAATGATTTTGTGGATTTATTTGAGAAGAAGTCCCTAGTCAACTCTTCTTCATATGCTATGAAACCGATTCATTTTCGGTACAAGCTCCTAGACTCGATTATAAGTAGGCTAGATCTCAATAAGGTGACTGGCTCAGGCGGTATCCCAGATATTGTCTTAAAGAGGTGTTGCCCCGAACTGGTACCAGTCCTATTTAAGCTCTATTCGATCTCTATGTCTTCTGGGAAATTTCCCTCATCATGGAAATTAGCAAACGTTCAACCTATCCCCAAAAAAGGCGAATCAGAAACTGCTGTCGTTCCTTGAAACTAACAAACTCCTTAGTGACCACCAATATGGGTTTAGGCAGAGTTGTTCAAAAGGTGATCTTCTTCCATATGTGACCCAAGTTTAGAATAATACATTAGAACAATCCGACGAGACAGTTGTAGTCGCTTTAGATATCTCAAAGGCATTTGACCAAGTTTGGCATAAGTGCTTACTTGCCAAACTCACCTCGTTTAGGTTAAATGATACGCTCATCAACTGGGTTTCTAGTTTCCTTGATAAAAGACGAATACGTGTCGTAGTTGATGGCTGTTTTTCAAAAGAAGTTAGCATTAACGCGGGCGTGCCACAGGAATCAGTTATAGCGCCTACATTTTTCCTATTATACATAAATGATCTTATTTCTTCAACAACTAATCTGATGCATTGCTTTGCTGACGACAGCACTTTTCATTGTAGTTCATCTCAGTCTACTCATAATGGTAATCTACGTTCTATGTCTCAAGACATTAAAGCTGAAATGGCAAATTCATTCAACAAAGACATTCAATGTATTCTCGAATGGGGAAGCAATAATCTAGTTAAATTTAATGCTAACAAAACTCAGTGGTGCCTTGTGTCTGCCAAAAAAGATCGACCATTTCCTGTTGTATGAATGGCTCAGTTCTTAAGTATTTAGATTCAATTACTCTGTTGGAAATGATTGTATCTCCAAATTTATCATGTGCTGATCATATTTTGTCAGCTGTTTGTACAACAGCCTATTTTTCTAGCAGCTGTTTTGCTAGCTAACAAAATTAGATCTGTAGATCTAAGCAGTACTTTACCTCCCGACAACTTTTTCATGCTGTATAAGGTTCAAATTCGACCTCATCTAGAATATAAGTTTCACGTCTGGGTTGGTGCTCCCCAATACGCTCTCGATATCGTAGATCGTATTCAAAAGAGAGCGATTAGGCTTATAAATGACCCGTCCTTAACTTCTGACATACAGTCCCTTGAGCATAGAAGAATCGTTTCAGTTGTTTCTTTGTATTATCGGTATTACAATGGCTATTGCGCTGCTGAATTACATTCTTTGATACCATCTCGAGCTACTTTTGCTAGGAATACTCGGTTCGCTCATTCACATCATCAGTATGCAGTACAAATCTCCACTTGTCGTACCAAACGGGCGCAATCCACATTATTCTACGGTCTATACGGCTTCTAAACTCTGAAATGATTTCCCTAGTTCCTGTTTTCCTCTCACTTATGATACGAAAAAAATTATGGTAGCTGTTCATGGGCATCTCTTGGCAATTCAATGTCCCTCTATCCATCCTCACAAGTGTTCCTGAGTGCTTTAGCACGATAGGCCATATTTAGCCTGTTCAGGTCCACAATTATTTAAAAAAAACCTTTGGAGTACTAGGTTCGCTCATTCACATCATCAGTATGCGGAACAATTCTCCACTTGTAGCAAACGGGCGCAATCCACATTCTTATACACGGCTTAAACTCTGGATATGCAGGACGTTTGAAAGAGATTGAAATTAGTATTTTCTGTAATAATATCACAAGACTTCGTTGGTATATTCGACAAATACTTGCCCGACTTGAGAGAAAAATTAGTATTACTTGGAAACATCCTGAGCGGAACGCGAGGGGTGTCTTTTTCCGACCGAATCGATGTAAATAATAGTGTATTTCCTAGATAAAAAATTAATTTTTGAATTGGTTCTAATAATAGAACCTTCCAAACGGATAAAAATCACAAAGTTTTAAAGTATTAAGATATTTGGTTCGTGGTAGCAGGATATAGTTTCTTGTTCGCATTCTCACACTTAATTTTTTGTTCGAAGGTTGAAAAGTAGCACATGTGCCTTTTGTAGTAAGATTTCACAAAAATTTTACCCCTTTTTAATCTTGCAAGTTTTCACACAGTGTTATTGACCGTTCCCCTTATTTTTGTACGTTTTTCTTTACGTAATATACTGACAACCCCTATAATAATCATTCATTGTTAATTTTTCTAAAGAGTGGTACAATTTTAGTTGGAATTTATTTTACAGTACGGTAATGAAACAGTATCATTCGGCAAACAGCAATATCGAATAATTGAGTTTAAATTGTAATAAGGTTTACATGTTTTTATTTCCGTTCTATTAAAGGGTGTGAATTTTTATATAGAAGCATAGCTGTATTTAATTGGGATGTATTATCATGTAGGTCCAATTCTACCTTTGTAATAAATAAAATTCTAAATGTTTGAATGTTTGATAAGTCGCATTATTAGAAATCTTTAAATTGTATTAACTCTTTCATAATCAAAACAGGGGTGTATTCGTAGTATAATTTATAGTATAGAAATTACAGTATAATTTTTACCAACTGGAATAGAATAATAAAAAAGAAGCTTGGTTAATAAATCTGTCAGAATTAAAAAAAAATTAAATCCCAGATAATACTGTCACCTCTTCCGGCTGGGCATCATGATTTACGTTTTAAAAACAAGATTTTGGGTATACATTTAATTTTCTATTTTAAACAAAATATTTTTATTTAATTGGATTTTTAATTTTTGCGAAATTTATTTTTCATGAATGAGATTTGATTACACAATTGTTGTTATTCTATTTAACGTAAACATTAATACTTTCCAATTTAATCTTATCTAACAAAGGCTCCATCAAAATATTTTGTCTCACTGGCAAATACTAATTCCTTACATATTCTAAGAATGTAAGATTGCCTATTTACAATTAGTGTGAAGTGTGTCTGCTATTTCATGAATTTGTAATCTCCGTTGCATTAATTTTTATCGTAGAAATCTTGTAATTAAAAAAGAATCAATCAATTTAAATTCAATCTTTTATGAATGCAATCATATGACATCGGCTTTATTGAAAACGATTCACTTGGAATCACCGACAATTATTGTTTGTGTATGTCATTAATTAATCTTAACGTTTAATACAGTAATAAATTTACAAAAATATAATTTTTAATATCAGTACTAAGAAGCTTCATTCATATGAATTTACACATCTCAGATAGGTAACCGTTACGAATATCAGAAATTTGGACATATGATGACTTAATAAAGTTTCATTATGTAAGGATCATCTTATCAAACCTTACCTTTCTTTACTGATTACTTCAAACGTATTTGTGAACACACTTCGAAAACCGTGGAATATCCATATTTATACTGTTTCTCAAACAGTTTGTTTATATGTGGCATTTAAATACTTTAAATTTTATCATTATCGCAAGTTGATAGTAGTTAAATTCCAAGACGCGCGTAGGATGGTGTTTGATTTAAATCGACATTCCTTGATCGTACCTTTACCTTATGCAATCGAATCGATTAAAAAAATCTGTTTTTGTATCCGCAACAAGTTGTGCACATGAAGACAAGGACGATGACGTAATATATCCGGTGTCAACTTTTTTGTTTAATGTCTCGCCTACGACCTCCCAGAACTTTTATTTTCAGTAGCTCCCCATAGATGAGGTCAACGTCATTAACAATTTGAACGATCTAAATTTATTTAAAAAATACTGTTACCATTGGTTAGTTCGTCGACTTTAATATTAATTTGTAGTATCCTTATGATTGATGCTAATTACTACAATATGGTATAATATAAACTAATAATAAAATATTGTTGTTTGCATTTTTACTTTAGTTTGCTGATTGTAATATTGGATTTGTATGTTAACTGTTGGCATTGAGTTAGTTCATTTTCATAAGGTGAATTAAAAAATTTAACGTAATTTCAAGCCACTGGGCGTAGTTTAATAAGTGTGTAATAAAATCGAATTCAAACTTGGCGTCCATGGGATCGATTCTAGGTCGTGTAGTGTAATTCCCACTTTCATTGCAATTGAGCATTTTTGTAAATAGATGTTTTTTTAAAAACACAAAATCTATACAGGGTGAATCTTATCTAATCCGCCAAAATTAAAGGGGTACTAGAACTTATCATTCTAAGTAAAAAAGTTCATATGTACATGGGTCCGGAAATGCTTCGTTTCCGAGATACAGGGTGTCAAAGTTGAAAAAAGATATCGCGTTTTCTTCAATACATTTCGACTGTTTCGAAATAATTTCATGAAATTTCGTATACGGGTTTTTTTTTTTAATATTAATTTCTTTTCTTTTTCTTTTTTTAATGTTGGATATTTCAGTGCTCCTTACAAAAGTTAGTTTTAAATAAATAAACATTGTGAGTTTTAAATTTTTTTCTCGGAAAGGGTTGGTCCTAGCGACTTCACTAAAATATACCTTTTTTTAGCAGAAAAGATAGGAGAATCGATTTTTCTAGTCTAAAATGGCATACAGTGTAGCACAAAAACGTTGCAACGATTTAAAGGGGTCGAAATGGTTGCCGCTGGCGCCCTCTAGAAACCACAACTAAATGGACCACAAATTTGAATTTGTCATCTCAAAAAACCCTCGTATACTAAATTTCATGAAATTATTTCGAAACGGTCGAAAGATGTTGAAGAAAACGCGATTTCTTTTTTCAACTTTGACACCCTGTATCTTGGAAACGAAGCATTTTCGGACCCATGTACATATGAACTTTTTTGCTTAAAATGACTAGTACTCCTTTAATTTTGGCGGATTAGATAAGATTCACCCTGTATAGATGCGATGTGTACATTATAATAATGTGTGTCAACCCGTAGGTTTGAAAAATACATATACATCTAATATGATGTAATTTTGAAACTACAATTTATATTTTAAGCATTTCTTTAGTTATACTATGTTCCATCCTATTTTGCATTAGAGCAGACCATGATATTTTTTTTCTGTGGTGGTATTCCTATTTGTCAAAATGACAAGTTAATTTGACGCCATCCTGTCAACAGCAATCGTGCTGTGTTGCCTACTTAAATAACGCATATAATTAACAAGTCATATTGAATTAATAATTTGTTGAGAAAGTCGCACATAGAGTACAAAGTTGCAAATTTTAAGATGATATAAGCACCTTAAAAATAGTGCAACGGGGAAAAGTAATGGGGAACTTATCGTACTGGTGACGGATGTATTTCAAGTACGTAAGTACTTAAATCACTTTTTCATGCGCACATTAAGTATGTATTTGGTTTTAAGTTTCACAGCCAACTATCCAAAACATCATAACGGCAAGACCTCAAAATTTAAAGTCAACATGTTGTGGCAAACGCGAAAAATCTGAGTTTTGAGATTTCACATTTCGGAAAGATCTACGTCTAATTTGGCCAATTAATTCGAAAAATTAATATTTTACTTTGGACAAATTGTATCATCGCGTTAAACCAGATTTCGATTTGGATGGGTGTCGAACGCCATTATTTAGAATTTTGAAATAAATAGGTTACAAACACAAACGTGTCAATGGACAGAAAATGTGAAACGAAACTGACATTTTATTTTCTATTAAGACACAGTCGGTTTGGTTCTGATAATATTAGCTTAGTTATGTTTAAGTACTGTTCGTCATATTTAATGCAGTATATTTCTGATATTATTAATTAATGTTTACTCGAAAGTGGAAAGAAGCTATGGTGCATCCTTTACCTAAGGTTACTCCTCCTACAGATTGTAAAGGTTTAAGACCAATAAATATTCTGCCTGTTCTCTCTAAAATTTTTGGAGAAAATAAGTAGGTAGCTTACAAATTAAGGATCATTTAAACAAATAAATTCAATATTTTACATGCTACTCAATCTGGTTATCGAACTGGTTATAGTTGTGTTACAGCTCTTTCCAAAATTATTGATGATATTATAGGCGCTACTGATGATAACAAAATTACTACCTTGATATTACTTGACTATTCTAAAGCGTTTGACACTGTTCGTCCTGATGTACTGTTGGCTATTCTCTCTCATATAGGTTTTTCTACTGAGTCATGTCAACTAATAAGAAGTTACTTGAAACGTAGAATGCAATGTGTTGGCTTGGATGAACGTTACTCTAGTATAAGAGAAATTGGGACTGGTGTGCCGCGAGGTTCCATTCTGGGTCCCTTATTATTTTCTATCTATGCGTGTAATTTATCATCTGTATTGAGGCACTGCTCTGCACATTTCTATGGAGATGACACCCTTGTATTATTCTTTTCCGTTAGATAAAATTGACCAAGCTACATTAGAAATCAATAATGACCTAAATAAGTCGGCGGTTTTAATCTTTGGGAGGAAAAAACAACGTTTAGTAGCAACACAAACCCTTAATCTGTTTTATCAATTAAAGATGAGGCTAAGAGTTTAATTATAGATGTGGATATGAGGTTTAGAACTCATGTTAACAAATTAACGCAAAAAGCTTATGGTAGCATCAAACAACTATACACAAAGAAATTATCTTTTGAGCAAGAAAGCTAAAACCGTGTTCAATTAAAAATGATTATTAATGTTGTGTGAGTCATTAGTGCTTTCCTTATTTAATTACTGTGATGTTGTTTATGGACCTTATGGACCAGAGAATACTCCAAAAACATTCAGAGAATCCAAAATTGCTGTCTACGTCTGATACTCGGAATAAAAAAATACGATCATGTTAAGCATAAATTAAGTAGTGTGGGCTGCTTAGATATAGAAAATCGTAGATTGTTACATAGATTGTGCTTTTTGCATAGCATCATATATAGTAAAACTCCTCCATATCTGTATAATAAAATTAAATATAGAACAGATGTTCATAACATAAATAAAGGTGTCAAATTGGCCAGAGATCTTGTATTTAACATTCGATTTTTTTGGGGCCAGTGAAAGATAAGGTCTCCCAAACCCACGTGATTAAGACCCAAAATAATTCTGGGCTTCATGAATAGGGAGTACTTTGGATTTTTAAAAATTTCATAAAAGGATATGGTCCTGTAAGTTGGTCGTTCCATTTGGTGATATTTTTTCCATTATTAACGGATACCTTCCTTTTAAATGAAATCTCCGATAATTTCTAAAATTCCATTTTTCTTTGAATATCAAAATAAATCTTAGGAAAAGTTTGCAGAACGTACTAAAAAAATTTGAAATGTAGGTTTTCGTTTAAAAACACGGGAATTTATCACAAGGGATGCTCTGCACACATAATACAATTACTTTTAGATATTTTCGTACAATATTGTTAAATTTATTCTTTGCGTATAAACCAAACCCTTCGTTTTATAATTAAAAAGCTAATAAATGAAGGGGGTAAATTGTTTTCTTGGTTGATAAACTACCGTATCTTGGCAAGAAAAGCCACCCTTTTTCATAAAAAGATAGTGGGAGTGGCTATTAAACGTGGTGAAATTAGGCAAAATTACAAAAACAATTTAAAACAAAATTCCCTTTTAGGAAAAAAAATTATCAGTTAAATAATTAAGTATGGGTTGAAGTTTTAGATTGTTTTACCATTAAATGGCATGGGGTTTTGTAAAATTATTGTAAAAAAATAATTTGAACCTGAATCAAAATAGGGTTCAAAAATTATAAAGGTTTTATTCAAAATTCTTACAATTGGCAAGATTTTTGTTCCCACCGAAAATATTATTTCAAATATGGGAAAAAATGGGAAATTTTCGTAAAATAACATTTTGCCTTGAGAACCTTTCGACCCAATAGGAATGGTTCAATTCTTTGGAAATAATGATTGGAATAAAACCCCACTGTTTGGACAAAATTTTGTAAAAAATTTAAAAGGTTTTGTCATTCTTGTCCGTTTTGAAAGGCAACCCGGGTCAATTCCATTTGCTAAGCTTTGGTCTTTTGGTTATTTATTTCAAGTTAAAAAAGAATTAAGCCATCCAAGTGTGTTTTGTTTTTCCTTAATGGTAAATGTGAATATAAAAATCTTTTTACCATCAATGGGTCAACCCAGAAAATTTGAAAAGTAAAGAATTGTGAAACTAATTAAAATGTTTTAAGGTTAAATTGGATTTTTCAAAATAGCTGAAGTTCGCTATATTTAACCGCTCCCGTGTTATACAGGACCGTAAGATTTAGATAAATCTACATATCCAGTAAATTATATGGAAATCGAACTAGGGTCAAATAGGACACTCGTACCAATCTTAATTAATTGGCCACCCTTCCTTCACAAAGAAGCCGCCGCCCGCCTCGTCCCGCTTCCAGGATCCGTGAGGCTTCGCTAGGTTTCATTCCGTTTGTTATTGAATTTATTAAAATTGGTTTAATGTTTCTTGTTTGGCTAATGTCCTATCCATATTTTTTTTTATAATTTAAAATTCAATATAAAACCCTTTCTTTGAATATCATTACATTAGGAAACCCTGCCAGAGGGATACCAACCCTTCCATGGGTCTTTAAAGGGCCCGATTTTTACCCGGTAAGGGCTCCGGTTACCTTTTCCTTATCCTTAATTATTCTCATTTATTTTTCTGCCGTACTGTCTTCCTTATAAATTAAAAAATAAATGGCTTAGTTTCTGGGTAATAAATGCCGGCGTAAAACCCCCCATTCGGAGTCCGGGGAGGGCCCAAGCACCTGGTCCGAAAATTCAATTTTTACAAGCAATTGGGTAACAATTTAACTTTACCAAAGAAAATTATAATGATATTTTGTTTTATTTGAAAACAAGTCTCCTCTAAATTGGCAGTTGAATTTTCAATAATTCACCTAACTTTCAATAAAGGAGGTTTTAATCAAACAAATGTTGAAGATTTTTCCAGAAAATAAAAATTTTGAGTGGGAAACATTTGGAATTTTGTGAAATTCTACTGTTGCATTTATAGGTCTATAAGACAGAATTTCAAGATTCTTTGATTACCTTGATAAAGTTGTATCTTTGTTCAGTTTCCATCTTGCGATAAACCCAATTGTGGCATTTCAATTTATAATCTAATTGGCTTCATTTTCTCTATAAAATTCTGGTCATAGTGGAAAATTTTATTTCATGTATTAACAAATGATTTCTGAACCCAAAAATCCCTGATAACCCTAACCATACTAATTTTAGATTTTTTTACACAAATCTTGTTTATAAAACTTCCGTTTTTCGCCTTTAGGTCTTTCCGAATTGTCAATAGAAATCATTTCTACCCCAATTCCACGTTGTTCCAAAACCGAAGCCGTGGTGTTTTAAGTCAGCCGTGGGTATTTTAAGGTTTCTTTGAATTTATGGTAATTTTTTTAAGTTTTTTTTCAATGTTTTAGCTAAGTACCTCGGGAATAGTTTACCTAAAAAACAGTACCTTTCTTTTAATGGTTCAATAAGGTTGTGGATGAATATCTTTAAAAATAAAATTACATTAAATGGAAATCTAATAAATCGGTAAATCTTAAATCTTTGCGAAATTCTCAAAAGGGAAATAAAAAAAAAGTTGGTCAAAAGAAAATGCGAACGTAATTCCTTTGCATCGAAATTTTGTCCAGCAAAGCCCTTAAAAATTTAAATTTCTTTCCCCAATATCGCGGATCGGTATTGCTATTCTTGACAAACCTGTTTTTGTTTTTTTGACAAATCTTCTAAATTCGGAAAAGATTGGCCTCTATCAACCTTCTTCTACCTATAAACCAATTCTTAAACAAATTCTTGGATCCTCAAATAAAATTGCCATCACTTCCATTTTGTTAAAATCATGGAAAAGCCTCAAACAGAACTTCAGTTCCCTTAAAACTAAATTAGTGACCACCCTGGGGTTTCAAATCGTTCAAAGGGATTTCTTTCATAACCCAATTTGGCTCAGTCAATCCGGTGAAACATTGTATCTTTGATCCCCAAAGGATTTGACCAAGTTTGGATAATTTTACTTCCAAACTCACCTTTTTAAATAACCCATAATGGGTTTCTAGTTTCCTTGTAAAAGAAATACTGTCTATTATGGTTTTTTCAAAAGAAGACTTGGGTGTGCCACGGGATGTTATAGGCCTCACTTTTCTGCGTAATAAATGTTTTTCTTCCCTCCTCACCATTGCTTTCGACGAAGGCTCTTCATGTAGTTATCTCACAAAAAGTGATAATCCACCTTCATGTCAAATAAGGTTGCTGAAATGGAAATTAAAAAAAACATTAAGATTCTAAATGGGAAGCAATAATCTGTTAAATTTAATGCTAACAAAACTAGGGTTGGTCCGAAAAAGATCATCATTTCCTTTAAAGTTAATGGTCTTTTAAGTTTTAGCCATTCTCTTTGGGAAACTTCCTTTCAAATCTTCATGGGTTGCCATTTCTGTAGGCCAAAACAGTGTGTAAAATGGTTTTAAAGATCTAAAGATTTCCTCTGCACTCCTCTGTATAACCCAAATTCAATTTTCTCACCTCTGGAATGGTCCCCAATACGCCTGATATCTTGTCTATTCAAAAAAGCATTCAAAATGCCCGTTCTTAACTTCTCCGTACACCCTTGGTAGAAGGTGGTTTCAGTTCTTTCTTTTATTACGTTTTACAACGGTAGTCGTGAATTTATTCTTTGATAATCTCCGGCATTTTGCAGAAAAAGGTTGTTATTCAATCACAGTTGGTAAAATCTCCACTTGTCGTCCAAAGGGCGAATACTTTTTCTAAGGCTTTAAATTCTAAGTCTCCCAATTCCGTTTTCCCTCACTTTTTGAAAAATAATATTTCATACATCATTGGCTTCATTATCCCTTATCATCCTCCTAAGTGTTCCACTTTAGCAATAAAAATTTAGCCTGAGGCAATCATAAAAAAAAAAAAATAAAAAAAGAATTAAAGTAAACAACCAGCCTTTCCAAATTCAGATATAAAGCCGTGTCAACAATCAACAGTGTGAAAAGATATTTTATAGTGTTTTGTATAAACCAATGCAAAATAGTTTTTTGACAAGATCTTAAAACTTTTCCTTTAGTTTGGTATAGCCATTCTGAATAATTCAGGTTTTCCCCAAAAATCGGGAAAAAGAGCGAGGCAAAGCGGTTTTCTTTACCGTGGTTTAAACTAAATTTTTACTCTTTGATTATGGGGTTATTACAAACATTTCTTAAATATATCTTTTCCATCTTATTTTGCATTAGAACAGGCCATGTAAATCTAGGGATAGTTTCACTGTCAAAAGCAAAATTCTACCGGCTATTTGAAAATTTAAGTTTTTTTTTGAAGGAATAATACGCGTTACAACATATCTTTCACTATTTGACTTTGAACGAAAATTTGTTCAGGCCATTTAAAAAAAAAATTTAAATTAAAATTACATAAAACAGAAACTTAATTATTTAAATTGCCATAAATGAAAATTGGTTTTTAAACAATAAATATTTTTTAACCAAATCACCAAAACTTATAAGAATGCCTACTCCTTTGTTCATTTCCAAAATAAAAAACAGGAAAGAAATTCAGGGAAATTTGCATTCTCAGAATCCCAGAAATGATTGTTTTTCCAATTAAAACCCTGTCTAGGAATGTGCTTAAACGAAGAGCATATTTAAAAAGTTTTGGTTTCCTTTTAGTTTATCTTTAAAAACTGGGCAAATCGTAACTGAGGAAACTATAAAAAAATTTTTGCAATATATACATACGGGGTATTTATTTCTTTAAAATTCTACAAATAGAATTGGTTACCCTTTCCTACTTAAGAAGCTACTTTGGTTTTCCAAATACCAGTTTAAAATTTCTTCTCCATCGAATTGATTGTTTTTCCCCTTGTGATCTTAAACGAAAGACCCTTTTCCAAAGGGGTTCTTATTTTAAAATTTGGATTCGGTTGGCTTGATTTGGGTAAATTGAAATATTGGGGATGTAATCCATTTAATTTCTAAAAAACAATAAATCTTCCGTTTCACCGTCCATGGGTTTTTTAAATACCATAAAATCCTAATTACTTAATTTGTCGAAAAGACTTAAAACAATACTTTTGTTTCGAACTCAAAATTCTTAAAATTTGACCTAAATTTGACGAATATTGCCGATCCATTAAAGAAATAAAACAATATAAAAGCAACTTTGCCATTTTTTAATTAACCCTATCCAACCCTATTTAGCGAAAGCCCAATATATCCCGAACGTACAATAAAAAATTTAAAACCCAAATGAAAATTTTATTAAAATATTAAAAAAAAAAAGTTTTTAAACAACTTTTATTTTTTATGAGTCCCCACAAATGCGTTATTGAAGGCCGCATTCATTTTACTTTTTTTTTTAAATTAAAGTTTAAAACAACAGTGCAACAAAGTTTGCTACTAGGATTTTTTTTTAGGAAAATTTCAAAATTGTCTTAGTTCCTTTCGGGTTTTTGTCTGAAGCTAGACTTTCTCAACCACGGTTCCGTCAACTGTTCGCTCAACTTCCTAATTCATTCTTCTGCTCTCCCGATTTGTCCCTCTGTTCATTTTATTGTAATTTTGAGATATATCACAAATGAGTTGATATTGGCAATGTTTACCATATTTTCCAAGGTCATTAGTTTTTCTGTTAGCGTTTGAAAGTTGGCAAAGCTGATCGAATATATCCAGTGCTCCTTTGGCGTCGTTACAATTTAGTATAATTTCAGGTTTACCTGACAATTGATTTACTGACTTATAATGTAACGAGGAAA
Source organism: Vesta saturnalis (assembly GCA_036346205.1). NCBI lineage: Eukaryota > Metazoa > Arthropoda > Insecta > Coleoptera > Lampyridae > Vesta > Vesta saturnalis. The sequence continues at coordinate 2,330,628 of JARFJB010001619.1, read as the reverse complement.
TTAGCGTTACTATTTTATTTGGTTTCGCTTTGTATGATACAGCTGTTAAATTCTCCCTAAATATAAATAATGACGATCCAGGCTGGCGCTTCAAATTTACATAATGTAGTGGAATCTGCGACTTAGTTTTTTTAACGATTTTTCAATAATTTTTCACTGCTAAACCAGTTGCCCGCCTTCACATTTCGACCACCTCCTGAAATCGGCTGGATCAACTGCTCAACGAAGTATGATGCTGCTGGTTGATTAGGTGGAGCGGACCCCTTAACTAAGTAAGGTATAGCCTTCATCATATACCTTGTTGCACTGTCGTAAATTAAGAAAATCTTTAGGTCGTATTTATTAGGTTTATTTGGGAGATACATTTTAAAACCACAACGTCCGCGAAACCCAACTAACTGGTCATCTATTATCGCATATGCACTCGGTTAATAGTTTTTTTTGCTGTTATTTATAAGTATTTCCCAAATTTCACTTATCGCTCGTCTCGTGTTTCTTTGCTATCAAACCTCAATCAAGAACTAATAAACTGAAACCTGTGGCGTGAAAATATTGCCCGATACCTTTTCCCATAAATTGTTGTATCAAACAGTGTTTTGGCGGACATATGATTATGTTTGGCCGCTGCAGACAAAATTATAATACCTAAAAAGGCTTCCAATTCCTCCTTCTCTAACTTTATAGACAAAGTAACTTTTCATTTTTTACTTCTATTTCAACCTCTTCCAGTTTTTTTTTCTGCGCATTTTCTTCTCTGATTAATCTCGTCATTGGTGTATTTTAAAATTATGTCCAACAAATTTTCATCAAAATGCTTTGAAGCAATCAAGAGGCTCCTAAACGTTACAGGCTTTATTCATAGTTTTCACACGTTCATGAATAATATTTTTGACGGAGTTTTTGATAAACAATTTTTAGGTTCGGTTTTCCACCTCGTTTCGTTATCCTTTCCTATTACTTCATCGCTGTCAAATGAAATTGTTGAATCATTCTGACCACTACATGTTGTTTTTGTGTTTTGTTACTTCTTTATTACTTGTCGATTTTCTCTCTAACCTTTGGATGTAGAAGGTTGAGAAATCTTTTCCTTCCTCCTCTCAATTTCTTGAATAATCTCTTCCAATTTTAATTCATGGTCATCTACAGTAGCAGCAAGCGGCTCATAATTTGGATCTTCAACTGAGTCGTCTGAATCAAAATCTGATTCTTGTTCAGGCTCATCATTTGGATCAACCTCTCTTTCATCATCTGATAACAGTTCATTCCAGGCGTCTGGATTGGTGTCGAGGCTTTCAAACTCCTCTAACATTTGTTCTTCGGTATACGGAATTTCTTCACACATTTTAATTGTTAGCAACTAAAAATGGAAAAAAGCATTACATACAACCAATCATTATAATATACAAATAATATTTTATATATGTGAAGATGTGACTTGCCTGTCTTATGGAGAAATCGCAAAATATACGTATATAAAGTTGACGTGATGTCCCACCTCTACGTCCCAAGGCGTATATAAAATTAACGTGATAGCACAGCTATACGTCTCACAGACGTAGTGCCTTTATAAAAACTGTTGTAACTTATACACAAAACACGTGGGGGATCCAAATCAGATGAGGTCGGACAGTACACTAGTCTGTAGAAGAATACCTAAGAGGTGGGGAGTTTGGAATATTTAGAGGAGTAGGGAGAGAACAAAATGGTGGGTGATACGTCTGGGAGACGTATAGGTGGGTTGTCAGGGTATAAACATTTTATATGTAAAACACATATTGTTCGCTATTTAAGAAAATTTTATTCAATTTTAGTATTATTCAGAAATTATTTTGTTAGTCTAAGTTATTTCTATGAAGCCAGACCTTTCAAATTTAGTCATGTACTACAGTCATACAAATCAGTTAATCCCTTCACACTAAGTCAAGCGTAATACCTTTTTTAAGCCGAAAACAAGTATTTTACTAGGAACATCATTTTCTGTACAAGACATTTATTAGTAACATAATGTGTTGTCAAACATTTTTCTTAAAACTTTGTACTTTGCACACACCTCAGTTATTCTTAATTTAAGCCGACAAATTTTAGTTTAGTTTACCTCCTGTGCAGTCAGTACATGTTACCAAGTATTCCTTCAATTGCCCGTTTCCATTAGTTTCCCACCAATCAGAAAATTGTATTTTCCACACTTTTTTTTGGTTGCAATGTAATGTGCGTTCCCTAGTTAGATTTTGCTTTACTTTTACTGTAAATATAATTCATTGTCAAATACTTTCAACCACATTTATATAGATTCAATCAAACGTTGTGAAAGTGTTTTATTTACAACGGTAACTTTATTGTACCTCATCACCCACATATCTTTTTAAGAGCAAATAACTCAAAAACCGTTCGAGTTAGACAAATTGAACAAGTGTACCTTTTTCATGTAAAACTGAACGGACTTTGAGATTCTTAGCTTATATTAACTATTATTCAATGGACAAAGAAGATATGATCTAATTTACTGAAGTAACAGAGTGCCACTAGCGCCCTCTATGAGGAGTCACAAAATATGTTACAAATCCGTATTTCTCTTGTCACAAAACCTAAGACTACTAAAGAGGTATAACTTTGTTACTTTTAGAAATAAAACAGCGTTTATTAGATACAGAACAACTTTAACTGTTTATTTAATAACGTGACCTTAAAAATGAATAAAATATAAAATCGTTGGTAAAATGTCAGACTTAAAGAAAATGGCAAATGACGCACTTGCCCTAGGGTATGGGGTAAGTGAATCATCTATGTGGGGCGAGTGAGTCCTCAGAGTAATAATTATCGGCAGTTACCACAAACATAATTATTAGCACCTGGCTCATTATCTGAACACTCCTCGTGCATCCAGGCACCACATTTTATGCACATGATCCATTCCTCATAACAAGTCTCTCCATATGTCTCATGACATTAAACGCATATTGTGTTTTTCTCTTCCTCTGATATTGTTGCTGGTTCTGCTGATGCACATTTCTTCTTTTCCCCCATGTTTCCTCTTTTTTTCACTTTTTTATCATTTGCACATGGGCCTGTTTTCTCAAAATTCTTTTTTACCGATTTTGCTTTTTTTGTTTTTAATTTATCTTCGAGTTGATCTTTGTAAGGTGAACTAGTGATTATTTTAGATCCTTCTCTGTTTCTGAATTTTGTTTTGGTGTTTCTTTTCTCTGTTGAAGGTTTTGGGATTGGACTTAAACTTGAAAAAGAAACATAACTGCATGACGGTTGTTCTGATGGCTCCAAAGTGACGGGTGGTACCTTGGGATAGCGCTGGATATCATCTGATTCCGAATGAGTTCCATCTACTAAGTTTTCGGAATTGGCTGAGAGATTGACGCTTTCTGGATTGGTCTCTTTTTGAAGAATATTCTGATCGAGGGATTCACGTTTTCTGGATTGGTTTCGTTTTGGAGATTGTTCTGTGAATTGACGAATGGATTGACGCTTTCAGGATTGGTTTCTTTTTGAAGGATGTTCTCGGCCGCCTCAAAGTCGCTCTCTTGGAACACATCAGGATTATACGGGTAGATTCCCGTTTTTCAAAACCGTTAATAATATTTGTTGGTGTAAATGCCTTAATAAGGGCATTTTTAATAATCGGAGCCATGTCATATTCAGTGATTCTACGGCCAGGGTGGTTTGTGAGCCAATGGTCCATTTCTTTTGCCAGGTGGGTTTTGAATGGTGCAAATACGCTTACGTCAAGCGGCTGTAGCTTATTCGAAGTGTGAGGTGGTAGGGTCAAAAGAGTTACTCCAGAATTTCTAGCCAGGTTTATTGACTCAATAGACTTATGGCTTGAATGCTCATCTAATATCAGCAGACTTGGAGATTCTTTGGTTGTTTTTGTGCAGTATATAAAATGATTTAAAAATTTAACACACAGATCGGCATCCATCCATCCTGATTGTGCAGGAAATCCTACCATGCGAGGAAAAGCACCATTCAATAAAGTTGGATTCATTCTTACACGAGGAAAGATCATAAATGGTAGGATAAACGCGCCCGTAGCACTGACACAAGCTAATAAAGTTGTATTTTTTCCTCCTTCCAGTGAAGTTAATCTTCCCACTTGCTTTCTTCCCTTTTCCGCTAATATTTTTGCTGGTTTTTGGACGCAGGTAATTCCTGACTCATCACAGTTAAATACACGATGCGGGGGAAAATTGCACTTATCTAAGATCTCTTTTAAGTTTTTAAAAAACTCACCAACTCTCTGCTTTGAAAATCCTGTCACTTTTGCAATGCTTGTTGCTTCAGGTCTTCGGATGGAAAGGTTCCCTGGACGTTTCAAAAATGATATCAACCAGTCTTTTCCTGCCAACTTCCGATCTTTATTGAATGGGTGATTGATTTGGTTAGCTTCAGCAAACTGAAATGCAATTCGTCGAACATCTGCCGTTGAAAGTCCATAAAACAGTTTTTCTAAATGTATTATATGTTCACACACTTCCATTTCTATTTGTGCAGGCTTGAACCTTGTAACTGGATTGATCCGCTGACGACTTATCCGTGTGTGTATGCTCGTTCTCGGAACATTGAAGACCACACTAGTTCTCTTGATTGACATCTCCTTATTCTGAACAGTTTCTAAGGCACGTTGCATAGCGTCTTCTGAATATCACCCTTTTTTGGTCTTACGCACGTAGTTACGGACCATTTTCCACCTGCAAAAGAAAACAAATAATTTATTTATATTCTAAACTACTGTGGGGCAAGTGAGTCACGGTCAAGACTCACTTGCCCCAAAGTGACAATAAAGTAAAAAGAAATAAATCAAAGAAGAACAGATACATTTGGCAACATTGTAAATATCGGCCGGTATTGCACACAAATACGGTTATGCCACGCCCATGATGAAATAGCTTGATACTTACTTTAAGTTATGAAAAATCCTTACGTAATTTACCTTAAATATAATATAACAAAACGTAAAATAAAAAAATATTCATATTTACCTTAGTTTTACTAATTTTCATCTAATTTTTTATCAGCAACACGCACCTGTTGATACAATTATAAACTGCACTGACTGTTATCGGCTATGATGCCGGTTTTATGAATTATTCCGAAAGACTCACGTCCCCCCTATGACTCATTTGCCCCACTCTCCCCTATTATCTGTAGTTCAAAGATTGTTCATTTTTAATGAATAACCCTGTATATGTAAGCGTTTCGTATTTTTGATTTGTGGTTCCATTAATAATTAATTTTCCAAACAAAATTAAATTAAAACGTTTACTGGGATTTTCGAATTTGAATGGACAGGGTGATTGATGGTCGATGGTAGGTTAGACGTTTATGGGAAACGAGACAGGGATTTTCTAAAAATTTGGAAACATGGGTAATTCTCACGTCAAAATCATTAATTTTAAACCACCCTGAATAACATGAAATAAATTTATTTATGTAGCTATAATAATACAAGGCTTGTGCAAACTCTGTAAAAAATTTCAGCCTTATATGGATTCAAATAGCAGCTAAATTAAAATTTTAGTGGTATAATATTTCGGAAAAGAAATAAAAAATAATTATTACCTCGAAATGCGGTGCAGATAGGTATAGGAAACTGTTTAGAAAAAATGTTCATAAAGAAATTGCGATTCTGTAAATAAAATAATATACAGGGTGTTCCATTAAAATTAAGAAAGTTGTTACTACTTTTGAGTAGAAGCGGCAACATCGCATCGTTGAAAATATTTTATATCGATAGAGCAGAGCAAATTATCCATGTTGCCAAATTTTCAGAAAATTCCTATGTCTCGTTTGCCATGAACGTTTAACCTACCATCGACCATCAATGACCCTGTATATGTGACAGGTTTAATATTGATATCAGAACTTGTTCTTACTTCAAGGAAATAATTTATTGTGTTCTTTTCTAATTAGAATAGTTTATTACAACAGAAAGCTAAAAGGGCTAAAATTAAAGTTTATACAACTACACGTATTATATTACATGTAAAACTATGTTCAGGAGATTGAGTAATGTGCTTATATTTTGATACAAAATAATTAAAAGTTCAAATGTCAATATATCTAATCAAAACCTGTAAAAAAATTAATCGGGTCAGGGATGATAACAAGTATTTAATTTAAGGAAGGAAATTAAAAACCCTATCAAATCAGGATATTTTTGAAGTTTTGCCAATTATTGTCCAACTATTTTTAATTTTCTGTATTCTAAATTTATAATTAGTATTTATGAATTCAGAATATGATTCATTCGAAGGCAATTTTGAGTGAATAGCGTTATAATAATTTATGACATTTTACTATTTATATAATAAAATTATCGAATTTTTATAAAAGATTGCAAAACTTAATCATGAAAAAAAAACAACCCAAAATGGTCCTCTGACCGTTGGATCGAGTATATCAGTTTTGTGGTGCATGAGGTGGGTAGATATAAAAAAGGCGCCAAAACCTATTATGCATAATGAATAATATCGCTAATCGTGCAGTTGGCTAGGAAATTTTTATGACTTATTTATGAAGTTCAAAGCGGATGCAAACAATAAAGCACACATAATCTGTTACATATAAAGCAATATCATATTTTTCATTATAGTGAACTTTCATATTCATATACGTACCTATATTATGTTGCCAGTTAAAAAATTTCGCAATCATTTTATGTATAACGTCAATTTTTAATGGACTATACTTACGGTCCGTTTTCATTTAACGTTAACGAAATTCCCAAATTAAATATTTCAAAATTTTGCATATTTTAATTACCTTGTTTATTTGTCTTGCTTTTCATTAACTACATCTTTACTGTTTCTGTAAAATCGGTACATACCATTAGTGTCTAATTTATTTCCAAACTATCATATTTATTCCTTATTGTCCGTATTCTCGTGTTTGTATTTTCTCATTCATAATACAACAAAATCAGTTTTAAATACAAAGTGTACCAAATATATAGGGTGGCCGAACGAGGAGAGAGTGGAAAATTGTATAAAGACGAAATAAGGGGGTAGATATCAATAGACACTACATTTTAAAAATATTTTTGATCATACAGTGTGTTTCATGTTATTGGAGCAAACTAAACTTATACTTTTTTTTATATGGAACACCCTATATATAATTACATTTTGGGAAAACCCATAAAATACGATTTCATTTAATACCAAATTGTGTGGGTCTATCTCTTTTGGTTTAAGAGATATTCAACAGTTTTAAAAAAAAATATCCCTCGCGTCCGCCGCCACTGATTTGTTAGGGGACTTTTGCTTAGTTTAAAATAGCAGAAAATTGTTTGTGGTCCTGTAGTATTTTGAAATTTCCTAATTTTCAGATTTTTTTAATAATATACAGGGCGTGTCACTGTTTGCAAATACAGTTTCTTTTAAATTTTTTTAAATGGCTGTTAACGTCATTCGATGCCTCGTTTGATATTCATTCTTTTTCATCAAGCATGACTTATACCTAAAATTAATAATTTTCAAAATATTTTCAGTTTATTTGTGAAATTGCAATTGTAATACAAAATGACTGAAAGTAGAGGTATTAAGTTGGCCATGGGCTTGTAGGTTCTTATTAAAAAAATTTGCAAGTTAATATACAATTACAAATTGATTTAATGAATTATTTAAAATTAAACAGACTTTTTGAACAAAATTAATGCAGAAAATACTCTTGTTTCTAAAATTTAAATCAGTCCTTAGTAAAATTTTTGAAGAACTCAATTTTATTATGTTCAGATCAACGATTTCATTTTTTACGTCGTGTTGTAAATGTAGACGAATAAAGATGGTCATGGAATTGTAGTTTCATGCCAAATAATTTTTTAACCAAGTTGTATTAATTTATAAAAGAAACTTGGGCATTCTTTTTCATGCTATGAAATTTTTTCAAGTAAAAACAAGAGTTAATATAACAACTACAAATTGACTGAATTAGATTATTCTAAATTGAACAGAATTTTTTGAACAAAATTGGTGCATACTCTTACATAAGTCACTCTTTCGTTCAAAGCAAATTTAAATCAATCCTTAATGAAATTTCTAAATTTAAATCAGTCCTTAGTAAAAATTCTGAAGTACTCAATTTGATTATTTTCAAATCAGCTCTTTCATTTTCTACGTCTTTTTGTTAATTTAAATTGGTTACTAATCAAATAACAAAGATTATTTGGAATTGTTTTAACTCGCAATTAAAAAAATAGAGTGCCATGACAATATGACATTGAAAAAAGAAAAATAGTTTGTAATAATTGGTTCTATTCAGTTTAACCTAATTTGTGTTTTAATTTATTCAAAGTGTCGAAAATGACTCTAAATATTCAGGAAATGTTTTAATGATTTTTATTCTCGGAGAATGTCAAAAAAATTGCTTGCTGGCAACCAGAATTTATGCAGCGAGATACCCCGATGATGAAAAAAAGCCGCGACTTAAGGCATTTAAAGATTTTTCACAAAAATTTGAAGAATCAGGTAGTGTTAAATTTAAAAAAACGGAAAGTAGCTAATAAAGCACTGACAAATGATGAAAACTAAATTACAGCTTTACTTGCAATCCAAGAAAGTACTCATGTAAGTACTTCACAAATATCACATATGATCTAGCGTGAAAAATATATGAAATGCCCATAAATACCATGAATATCATATAGAACTTCATCAACAACTTTATCGTCAAGATCTTTGACGAAGAATTAATTTTTGGAAATGGTTTTTGCAAAAAGTTCCTAATTTTCGCAATTCTATATTATTTAGTGACGAAGCTACCTTCAAAAGTAATGGATCAGGCATGTTGACCAATAAAATCGGTGGTCACTAAATTTGGGGGGTGGGGGAGATTATTGGGTCGCATGTTATAGGTCCTTATTTTGTTGAAGATACTCTAACCGGCAAGGTGTATTCAAATTTTTTAAGAGATGTGCTACGTAACCTTCTTCAAAATATTAATGAAGCAGTTTATGAAAATATGTCGTTCCAGCATGATTGTGCACCCGCCCACTACCATCGAGACGTACGAACATTTTTAAACTTCTTCAAAACTCCAATATTTTCTTGAACGTAGTTTTTGTTTTTTTTAGGATTGACATTTGGCAATATCCTGAAATGGAATAGTGATTTTTGTCCCCTTAGCTTAAAATGTGTTTCCTGATTCTTTAAAAATTGCCTTAGTAACCCCCTTGCAAAAGAACGGTGATATAGATTCCATGCATGCATGAATAAAATATTATTATTAAAATACTACTTGATCCAAAATATGATATACAATAGTAGGCATACAAATACAAAATAAATACACGAAGACTTCTTTGAGTTCCTACTCAGTCAATATTTGTGTTTGAAAATATCAAAAGAATTTTCATTAAATAATGTCCACAGTTTGCTATTACCTTGTACCAGTATTATAAGAGTCGTGCATACGGATATAAGTACACTTGTTTCCTTTATGCCAATAAATATTGAAATGAAAAAATGGATATATGTGTACTTACAATCATTTTCATTAGTAAAAAATAGTTTAGAACAGTACTATTAATAAATATCATTTTGTTCCTCTCAGCTTTAAAATGTTTGCTTACTTGCGTTTCGGCTTTCCTTTAACATTTTTTCTTACTTGCGTCTATAGTGGCAACATTGGATGTAAACAGGAAGTTCAATATTGAGCTGTATATAAAGAACTAATACAGTGGCCTAGCGTCCGAGGCGCGGTTATGATTTGCCACCCTTAAAGGGGGTAAAAAATGAAAATAAAATCTGGTAAACAGTGGTAAAGTTGCATTGTATTTTAAAATTAAACAATTTATGTTTTTCCAGTTTTCACGAATTTCAATATATTTAATTCTTAATTGAAAAATTGCCAAATTTTTAAAATACAATTGAATTCATAATTAACTTAAATTGGTTTTTTAACCAGTTTGCTAAACTTTAATTCCTCCTTTTTTCTAAATATTTACCCAAAATGGGAACTAAAAAATGAAAATTAAAACCGTGTAATTTATTATAAAAAATTAGAATATACCCATAAAAAAAATTTTTAATAGTAATTTATTAATGGTAAATTAGAACCATGTTGCTCAAAAATCAAAAATTAATTTTTTAAATAAATTCTTTTAATAAGCTGTATCGGGTAAAAAAAAAACATTTTTTATATTTTAATATAATTAAATTTAAAATTTTAAAATAATTATAAATGTATAGAAAAAGGAAAAATTAACAATTAATGCTTATAGGTATAAAACCAAACAGTAACGCATTCTAGAGTTGGAAGTGTTTATGCAATGGAAGCGACTTTTTGAAATCTAAAAAATCCTTTTGGTTTTTAAATTAAATAATATTATTAATAAATTCTAAATTTTAAATTAAAAGGCAATTCAAATCTTTGTAAGATTTTGTAGAAATGCATTGTATTTTTAAGATAATTTTGGGGTTCATAACCGTTCAAGTTTTTCTTTTTGTTACAGTTTCCAACAAACGAAATTTAATATTCCTTTTTTTGGCCAGTGCGGATAATCGTAATTAAATTAAATTTTTTTTCCAAACGTAAAGATTATATTTGTGATTGTATGCATTTTAATGTTTTATTGTTAAAGGTTATTAATCTGACTTGGCTTCATTCTAGCGGAATTATTTAACAGTTCCGTATTAAGTAAATTTTAAAGAAGTAATTGTCATTTTGCGTTTGTAAATTAAATAATTTTTTAGCATTATTTGCAAATTTATTACATTTTAAATTAAGTTTTTTACCCCTTAGATGTTGTAGCAATAACCGTTTTAATACAAAAATTAAATTTACATTTGTAATTAAGGAAAATGAAAAACACTTCAAATATAAAACGTCTAACGTTTTTTGAAGTAGAAAAAAAAAAAAAAAAAAAAAATATTTCCCCAATACAATAAGGAAATTATGAATTTTCAAAAAGTTTATTACGAAAATGGGAACATTGTAAAGAAAAAAAATCTTCAAATACGTTTAAAATAATGAAAACATCTTGAGAAAATTTCAAAATTGTTCCAAATTTAGGTGTTTTTTTTAGGACTTAATTTTCAAATTGAACTTGGGAACAAAAAATCAATTCCTTTTTTCCCAATTACTATTTTGAACGTGGCCTTTAGGCATAAGAATTTTAAAGAAATTGCTGCCTTAAACCGAAATTTAAAGGTATTAATTTTTCCAAATGGCCGAGGAAGTCAAAAGTCGCCTTGAACTTCCCCCGGGGATCAGATCGTAAGGTCGCTTAAGACTTTTTTAAAAGAGACGATTTTCAAAATCATCATTCCAAATGATTGGATGAAAGGCCCAAATGTAATGATCTTTTATGCCGGAAATTTAGGGCGCTTCATATGAATTTTACTTTTTTAATACTTTACCCTAGATAGAATAAAAAAAAATTTAAAATATTTTAGTGACCTCATTTTTTTAAATTTAATAAATGGTAAATAAAATATAATTTTTTAACCAACACACCTAAAAAAATAGATTGGGGTTTAAATTTACGGTGCAAATCATTTTAATTTCGCTTAAACATGGTTTTGAATGTGCAGAACCCTTGCGCTTCCAACTTGGGGCTAAAATCCCATTTTCCACGGATAATGGTATACCAAGGGTACAAATTTTTGGAAGAAGAACACCTTTAGGCCGTGGTGTGATTTGTCCCCAGAAATAAGGTTAGGCGTGGGTAATTTACCCTAATAATTCACGGTTTAGGATTCAAAATTGGTTAAAACAACCATAGTCACTTATTATCTCCAAATTTTTTGTCAGGTTTTGTTCTTTTGTTTTCAAATTTTAACGTTCTAAGAAAGCATCGTTACGAAAATTTAATAAAATTTAAAAATTTGGGTTTCTTTTAAAAATAATTAAATAAATAATAATTAATATTATTGGATCTTTCAATCCAAAAATTAAAAAGGTACAAACTCATCATTTAAAAAAAGTTCATATTACATGGGGGAAATGTTCGTTTGAGATACATGCAAAGTTGAAAAAAATCGGTTTTCTTCAATTTTTCGACGTTTCAAATAGTTTCATGAAATTTCTTGGGGTTTTTGGGATGCAAATTCAAATTTTGGTTTTATTGTGGTTTTAAGGCGCCAACCCCATTTAAAACTTTAAATTTTCAACTTTTGGTTAATGTTCCATTTTGGAAAAAATCGTTCTCCTTCTTTTCGTACAAAAGGTTTCTTAGTGAATCGAGGGCAACCCCCAAAAGACTTAAAAAAGAAAAAATTTAAATGTAACATTTGAGTTAGGATTCTTCGTATTTTTAGGATTTTTATTAAAATTTTAAAATGAAAATAAGTCATAAGAAACAATAGTTTTAGAACAATTAAAAATTTATTGATAAATTCAAAATACCGAAAATTGTTTTATCTATTTTGCTTTTTCTCAAAGGGTTCTCTGGCATATAAAATACCTTTTTAAAGAAAAGATAGGAAATGTTTTCTGTAAAAGGATAAAAAAAAAGTTAAAATTTAAAGTGGTCGAAATTTTGGCCTAAAAAAAAAAGGACCAAATTTGAATTTTCTCAAAAATATAAAAATGAAACTTTTCAAAAGTCTTTAAAACGGATTTTTTAAATTTGAACTGTTCTCACATTTAGAATATAACTTTTTTTTTAAAATAGAGTTCACAATTTTTTATTTAAATTATATATATATATATATATATATATATATATATATATATTTAATTTTTAAATAAAATTATATATATAATTAATTATATTATTTTTATTAATTATTATTTTATTATATTAAAACACGATGGGATCGAAAAAAAACAACTAGTTTGTTAAAAATCTGGTGAAAACGCTAACATAAATTTTATTTTGGGGACAATTTTGAAAATTTTCTTTTAAAATTAACTTGCTCTAATAACAACCAAATTTTAAAGGGAAATAGGACAATTACCCATTTGAAAGGTCCTTTTAAACATTCATAAATTTTTTCATTTTCTATCGATTAGTTTAGAATTTTTAATCAAATTAAAAAATTTGTTTTAAACCAGAAAACAAATTTAAAATCGATTTTTGGAAAAATATTAAAAATAAACCAGAAATCAACATTTTATTCTTTTGAATTTACGTTAAAAAATAAATTTCTTAGTTAAATTATTATCAATAAAATTTGTGTTAAACAACTTTAATTATTAAAATTATTTTCCAAATATTTTTTTTGTCAAACATTTTTTTACTTCTGATTGTTCATCTTGTTAAAAAACATATAAAGCTGAACTGTATTTGAGGTTATAAAAAGGCACCCATGTCAGACGAAATTTGGTAATTAATTTAAAAGAATATGGTTATTTTAAAACCTATAAAATCCAAATTAAGGAATGAAGATGAGAACTAAATTTTCAATATTTTGAAAATTTCAACATCTGTTAGAGAAATTGTTATCTGGGACACGTTGTATATATATATATATATATATATATATATATATATATATATATATATATATACAATAATATTATAAAACTAAACAATTGTTGTAAATGCAAAGATCACTACTTATGTATATGCTAAAATGTGAGCTATAGTAACTATTATAATTCAGTTAATGTATGTATGTTAGTTTTGATGTTATGTAGGGCGTCTGAAAAGAATGGGCCGTACTGCAGTGGTATTTTCTTGGAAAATATAGTTTAAGTCAACTAATAATTTAAGTTGCTTTAAGTACATACTCGTCTTTAAAGATTTATTATTTTTACGCTAACTCATTTATTTTTGAAAAATGTATTTAAAATGAGTGCTACAGAATTTCTATGAAAAATGTTTGTTTTCATATTAATTAACTCCTAGCTCCTCCCAAAAAATTATCTACACAAATTTAAAACAGAATATAATGGTTAACAGACTAACAAGACAATTGAACCAAAAGAAACAATAAAAACCATTAAATTAAAACATTACACTAAAGTTTATTTTCAAAATGTTGACCGTTAACTTCAATACATTTCTGGCATCTTTTGAGAAAGTTTCTCCTTAGAGCTTTTATGTGTCCCCAAAAATAAAAATCCATTGGTTAAATCAGGTTTCTAGGAGACACATGGTTACTTCCTCTTAATCAACGATGAAAATATATTATTTAAATAATCTGTAGAACCAATTTAAGACCATCTTGTAAATACCACATATTATGACGAATATTCACGGGCACGTCTTCTAATAAATCAATCTCTCTAAGAAAGTTTAAGTAATTATCGCCAGTTAGATTTGTTGGGGGTTCAAAAGGACAACAAGATTGTTATTAATTATTCCGCACCAGATGCTAATTTTAAATTCATGTAAATGTCGCATAAAGTGGCAAATTTTAGTCAACATACATGACTATTCATTCTGTTTAAGACTCCTCTCCTAGTAAACGTTGCTTCATCTGTAAATAAACTTCTACTTATAAATGCTGGATTTTATCTGTACAGCAGTATATATGAACAAAATTTTTCTGGTCAAAAACAATCACCTGGCTACATTTGGACATTTATAATGAAAGGATAAAATCTGCATGTAAAACATTAGATGTTACAATTCAGGATAATCAACATTTAATGATAATCGGCGAATACTTATTGTTTACATCCTCAACAGTATTTAATAATTGTTCTTCTTGTTGAACAGTGCGCTCGATTATCGCCCGTTATGACAGGATTTATTGTTTCACAATCTTGCAAAATATTCTTGAAAATATTTTTCGGTCAGGTTGTCTGCTTTAGATAAGTTTCTAAAGATTCTCGCTGCAGCGTTCATTAATATTGTTCATAAATTGCCACCATATCGTCATTATTAGAAATAAGTTATGTCGAGGCATTGTAAAGAAAAATTTCTGTGAGATAAATTCAACAAACTACAGAAATTAGAGTTAAAGCGACCTGATTGACAGCAGCCTACTAACTGGATTTTATTATAGTTTTGTCTGCTAACAAAAAAAATTCGAGCAAAAATTAATCTCTTTTTTAACAAAATAAATTTAAACAATTTACAGGAGTAATTATAGTATGATATCTTTTACTGAATTTATGTAGTTAAAATAAGTAACTTATGACAAAATCTTTACCGATAATGATCACATATTAGGTATGATAAAGATACACTATAACTGGTTCAATGTAATACAAAATATACAAAATATCTTGAAGAAAAGAAAAGAACAGTGGCAGTAACAAACAACATTTTTAAAATAAATATATTTAATATAAAATATATTCATTTCGCTCCAGAAATTTATTTGTTGGTGTGCGTCATCAATCATTTTCGCTTGTTAAAATTGTATCAAATACACCATAAATGTTGAGTAAATCTAGTACTAATTTTAAACAGATTTTTCTTGGAAATTGGGCAGTTTAACAACTTGCAACAAGTATACATTTTTAAAGCTGTATATACCGGGTGTCTAGAATCTACCCTCCAGACCCTCCTTACGGAGATGTGAGCCCCTAAAGGACGCCGCTGGAAATAAGTTTTTCTTGAATAACTTTTAAAGTACTTGATATAATTTAATAATAATTCAGTATGATGGCCCCTAGTAAGGGCGTCTTAAAATAGTATCCTTGAAACATATTTAGCTTGTTTAGTTTACCAGGGATGGACTAAGTTGTACACTTTAACGCCTAAATTTTTAACACCCTGCATGATAAAGATTTAAAAAAAATATTTTTGGGTAGTTTGAACTTTTCTCTAAAAAAACGGTATACTTGTTTAATATCGATAAAATGAACTATTTTCGAGAAAAAAAATAATAAACGAATTAATGTTTCATAAAAAATTATTAAAAAAAATTAAGCAAGTGTTTTTTCGAATTTTTACGAGAAAATACTCTTTTAATAATAAATTAGGAAAACCAAATTAAACATATTAATTATATAAAAAATTAAAAAACACTTAAGTGGGTTAAATGACCCACGAGGTATAATTTTATTTCTTGTTCATTTTATTTATCCTCACTGAAAAAAACATATGTCAAACATTCCTATGATACGAAATAAATATAATAGATTTACTTTAAATTTACTGATTTTTGGATTTCCTGGCGATTTGAATTGTAAACTTAGTCGAAATCAGGAATTCACTTTTATTGAATATGCAGATATGCATTTCATGTATGGTCTTGCCTCTTGCAATGCTTTGGAAGCAAGAAGATTATATCACGACAGATTTCCTAATCGTACTATTCCAAATCAGAAGATATTTCAACGAGTTAATCAACGTCTAAGAGATAATGGTGAGTGATTTCGGTTACTAAGGTAATAATATTGACTTTCTTTATAACTTTAGGAATGTTTAAGAAAAAAGGTACTGATGCTGGTCTGACAAGAACAGTGCGTACGGTGGAATTAGAGCAAAATATTTTGAATGCTGTAGATGGCACTCCTTCAACGAGCACTCGCAAATTAAACAATTTAATAATGAAAACAATAATTCATGAAGTTCTTCAAGAACAGCTGTTATACCCATATCATTTGCAAAAAGTGCATGAATTGACTGAAGATTTTCCTCGTAGAATGCAGTTCGCAAACTGGCTATTGGATCAACAACGAAATAATGAAAACTTCATTAGCACTATTCTTTTTATGAAGCAGCTTAAAAATTGTATCACGAATTTACACAACTTACACGTATGGGCTGATGAAAATCCTCATGCAACTATTGTTTCGCATCATCAACATCAGTTTCAATCAATTAATATCTGGGCAGAGTCATTGGCAATTTTTATTGGACCATTTGTATTGCCGGCGCGATTGAATGGACAACTTTATTTGGGTTCCTCCAGAACGCTTTTCAAGATTTAATAGAGCATTTACCTCTTACCCGCCGAACATGTACTTTATGCACGATGGGGCACCACCTCATTTTAGCGTTGCTGTGCGGGAACACTTAAATAAAGACTATCAAACCGTTGGATTAGAGTGGACCTATCGCCTGGCCTTCTAGATCTGACCTGACGCCTTTGGATTTTACCTGTGGGGACACCTCAAAACCTTGGTGTATTCCAGTCCGGTTGATACTAGGAGGAGCTTCTACAGAGAATCACGTTTCATTGTGATGTGCTAAGGAACAATGTGGGGTTATTTGGCGGATACAGCAGTCCTCAATTCGTCGCGCTCGCGAAATGTATCAGACTTAATGTTTACCCACTTGAAGTTTTTAATTATATGAAAATGAAACATAAATTCGTTTACTATTTTTTTTCTCGAAAATATTTAATTTTATCGATATTGAACAAGTATGCCTTTTTTTAGAGAAAGGTTCAAACTACCCAAAAATATTTTTGTTAGATCTTTATCATACAGGGTGTTAAAACTTTAGGCGTTAAGGTGTACAACTTAGTCCATCGCTGGTAAACTGAACAAGCTAAATATGTTTCAAGGACTCTATTTTAAGAGGCTCAAACACGCACGCAACCAAGAAATTTTTATTTTTCAAAAATTTTTTTATTCAGTTGAAAACAATTCTCTCAGTCAAATTCTATTTGAGAAATAATTTCTCTTTTTGGTAAGTTAGTGGATTTTATCGTACAGTAAAAGTATTTGATTTACTCACAACTTATAAAGGAAAGTTTTTAGTTTATTATGCGCGAAACCGCTACAGGTAGCTAAGTGTACCTACTCACCTTAAAGCATGGATAATGCAATTTTATATACTTTGGTCTTATTTTATTAAAAACCTGAGTTTAGTGACTTAACTATATATCTTGCCACGTTGGTTGTCCATATAATATTTCTGTTATTTTTTGCAATAAAAACATTTGTTCATTCTATAATAAGAATAAATTAGAAATAACTGTTCTCCGACTGACTAACGTCATCGTATAACTCGTTTTGCATTGTACTGTTGTTAAGATATTCCCTCTTTGCCCAATATACTCTGCTAACGCAGCGACACCAGTACGAGAAAGTCTACACTGGCCACGTCAAATTTTTTTATTTAATTAGGTCATAGTTCTTGGTATTTTTTTCACAGAATAAAAACGAGAATCATTGTGCAAACTTTTCTTGTTAACGATGTTTCATTTGAAGTTAAGTACGTACTTACGTTTGTTAAAACTAAGTATTCCTTTAACAATAGAAATAGTCATCTGGATTAGGATTACGTGATTGTAGTCTTGTAAGGTAATTTGTTTGACATGTTATTCTTGCGAATGTTTATGCAAAATTGTTTGGAATCGTCTCCTTCAACAAATTCATTTATTACATTCGTACATAGGGAGGGGTTGGCAACTATTATAGCATGATGAATCAATAAAAAAAAATTAATGTTGCATATTGGTTAGTTATGTTATAATTATAATTTGGGGATTTTTTGAACGTACAGGACAAAGAAAGTAATCAAGACATTGAAGTAGTTTTAATAGTTCATTTTAAAAAACAGAATTATTTACTTCCAAACAAATTTAGCAGATTATCATTAATTATCAGTTTTCCTGCATAATGCAATACAATCATTTTAGGAGCTTCCTGTTGCAAAGGAGGGAAACTGACATTCAACGAATTCCCTTTACAGAGCGTACAAATTTGAATAGCTTTTTAGTTCTAAATATATTTTGCATTTTGGTTTCTATAAATTCAAAAACAATGTGGTTTTCTCGTGTTGTTACGTAAACAACAAAGGTATGTATTTTCCTTGTAACATGTCCATGGCTAAAGTTTTTTTTAAATCGTAGTCATCACTTTTGTTAAACGATCAAATTATGTGTCTACTTAATTTCCAAGAAATTGAAGTATCTTTAGAACTTGTGATAAATAAATTATCGAAATTCTTGAGTTTATATCTAATCTTGAGAGGAAGTGAAATGTTAATCATTAATTATTGCATAATGAAAATAAAATTTAAGAAGCATATCGTTGAACTATACGGTGGAATGATAGATGCAGATGTATTTCAACCAAATCTTATCATATTATATATGTATGAAAAAATTGACAAGGTGGATAATTTAAATTACTCTTAAATTGCAGATTACGTATAAACGTCCGACTTTGCAAGAACAATTTGATTTAAATCTTTTCAGTTGGGTGGTTTATTTAATCGAATACGGTCCAGTAGCTTGGAACCACAAGGGTGTCCTATACTACGGGGTACAATATAATAAAATATGTTTTAAAATTATATATGAACTTTTAAAAAGGATAAATAAATAATGTGAATAAAAATTGAATAGTCGAAAATAGGCTATTAGTACCATAAAATCTATCATATCAAAGATTACAGTTTAGAGTTAAACAAATAAGAATAACAATTTAAGTAAATAAAGCACATTGGTTGCTGTGAAATCTATTTAAAATGAGTATGCTGAATTAATGAATTGTTTTTCCATTAAGACCACTTCAACCTAAAGTTACGTTTTCATATGTAGCGGCACACAATGCATTTAAACTAGTACATTGACTTGCAAGTTGCTACTCCAATAAAAAGATTTGTAAACGTGGCAGTGGGTTACGTTACAAGTTCTATGTAGCTACATTTCTTTAAATTACGTATACACCTGAAATTAAGCTGTATTTTTTAAACTATAACATTTTTCGGTAAATGCTCATAAAATTACATTACATTTTTTTTTGAAAAATGAAATAGACTATTTCAACATTTAAATTTAAAATTTAAAATCACATCTTTTAAAATTTCATATATGGACCAATCACGGTCTGATTGATTATATTGACAAAATCCCTAGGGCAATCACTGACAAAAATTTGACAGACATTTATTTCTATTTGTAACTTGCTAATATATAGATTTTCACCACTATTACGTATAATTAAAATACTTAGCTTTTGGATTTAAATGGTGTATTTTTATATCAGTTTAAACGCTTCGATAATAATTACAGTTAGTCCTCAGTAGTTGTAAAATCTTTTAGAACAGTTTAAGGTGTGTAAGTTTGATAATAGTATATTAAAAAACAAGTTTCATAAGACCTATTTGACATGAGATGTTAACATCAAGTGATGCAACCCTTAGTTTACAGACTATTGTGCCTTCAGATTGGCAATATATATATATATATATATATATATATATATATATATATATATATATATATATATATATTCTTTATCGTTTCCGAGATTTAAAACAAAATGCGATTTTTAGGTTTTTCTTTTTTCGTAATCCCTTCATTTATTTTAAAAGATTTTTAAAAACTTTTTGAATTCTATTAGATTGGCGTTTTCAAATTTTTTCAACGTATAATTTATTTGACGTTTTGTCATCAAACACATACATCACTCCTTAGACACTCGCGAAATAACAGAACTAATCAAATTAGGCCAAAACGCACGTCACAGAACAGCTAAAAAACCATTAAACCTATTTTCGAAATCTGCTGAAAAACAACAAATTATATTATAGTAATTCAACAGTGTTAAGATAGAATTCGAATAAATAAAAACAATATTGTAATGCATGAGATCCAGCAATATCGGAACTCAAAAGCATATTGCAAGACCATGTTTGTGTCAATTGTGGTGGTACCAATAGTACCATAATTGCAATAAAATTACTCAACCAAATGTACCTATGTAGTGGTAACCACCCGCAAATTACAAATACATACAACTTCTTCATAAAACTACTTCATCAAAAGTTAATACCGCACGACCAGTTTCAAATACTAATAATGCATATAATGTAAATCTAGTCCCAACTAACTTCCGAGATTTAAATCGAACTTATGCAAATGTGGTCAACAATCTTTCGCCTACTACCAGAGCAACAACAGATAAAAAGCTCTATCGCAGTTCTTAAATGAATTCAAGGTTATGTTCACCAGTTAATTCAACAAAATAGCATGGTGATAAACATGATCACAACATTAATAAGCAAATTAGTTAAATAATGGGTAAATTTATAAGAATAGCACAATGCAATGTCGATGTATTAGTGCAGCACAATGAAGAAATACTGCTATTTTTACAGCAGAATCATATACATATACTTTTAGTAAGCGAAACACACTTCACACAAAGAACATATTCTACTTATCACCCTGATGGTACTGCACATGGAGGTACAGCTGTGCTTGTTAAATGTTCAATTCCACACTACGAAGAATTAAAATATCAAAAAGACTATTTACAGACTACGACGTTAAAAGTAAAAACTCTGCCATACGAATTGACTCTGTCGGCTGTACTCACGGCATATTAAAACACCGGCATGGAACTTAAACACTAACAAAATTTATAGATTACAACAACACACTTATACCAACTTATAACTACTAAATAGAGAATTAAAACAATTACAATAAATATTTGTTCCTCTCAACTGTAAACATATCAATTTTCAGAAAAAATACCAGATCTGAGACTTTTTTTTTATCAACGGATTAAATCCTATCTACACATGAATTGTACCCAGCCATGATTTGTCATCTGAACAATATTATAACAACCATTATCTATTATAGAAAAACTCGCAATACACAACTCCAAAACAGATTTTACCGACCTACCTAAGCGATAACATAAACAAGTTCGACTCAAGAAACCTGATGAATTAAACTACTCAATGCATTCATAACAAAATTAACATGCTGGGCATACCCATACAGCACAAAAGTACAAACTCTATCAGAACAACGACGTGCCAGAGCAACATGGCCGAACCACACACCAGCAGACAAAATGTACAACCATCTGTGTACTGAAAGCCAAACTACAAGAAGTGCGTACCGAACAATTTGAGCACTATGTGTTTAATCTAAATAGAACCGACAATTTGATCTGGAAACATATTAAAAACTCCAACAAACCTAAGACACCACCAATAATAAGGAATAGTGGAAATCATCTTCGCAGTAACCAGATCACGAAATAGAACAAAATTGATGATAGTCATAGATGAATCTATTAAATTATTTACAAAAATTAAATAAATATGTTAAATTCAAAAATGGCTCCTGACGTCGACCTCGTTACAGCAAGTATGCTAATGGAACTCCCACGGAGAGGCCTAGTATTATTGACGTATATCTATAATGCCATATTAAGATTTAGCTACTGGCCAGAATGTAAATTACAAATTAGAAGATTGCTAAACCAGGAAAAGATTCAACAAGTGTCATCTTATCGACCAATAAGCCTACTGGTCATCTCCACTACTGGACAAGCTGCTGCTTAAAGAATAAACGAGGACGTCACCTGAAATTGGATTCAGGCCATGTTTGGCTTTAACATATCATTACAGTTCAAAAGAACATCGTATTACGCAATCATAAATACAGATTTTGAATAAGCATTCTGCTCAACAGTATTGTTGGATGCTAGCCAAGCATTCGACAACGTTTGGCCTCTAGGACTACTCTAAAAAATCAAAAGTATTTTCTGCA
Organism: Vesta saturnalis; assembly: GCA_036346205.1. Classification (NCBI taxonomy): domain Eukaryota; kingdom Metazoa; phylum Arthropoda; class Insecta; order Coleoptera; family Lampyridae; genus Vesta; species Vesta saturnalis. The sequence goes on along the minus strand of JARFJB010001619.1, from coordinate 2,308,297 downwards.
GCCTACTTCCTCCTACAATTTTATCTAAGATAAGAAGAACCAAGTCAACTGAAGTTATTAGATTATAACCATCAACTCATGTACCGCAGAAGTGTGCTTAGCCCGCTATTTATATGTCTATATACTTCCGATATACCAATCACACTAAAACAGCAAAAACATTTGATGACGATACAGCTATCCAGTCATGCAGACCCCCAGAGCTAAAATCTACAACCTCATCTACTCAATAGCAATTAAAGAAAGTGGAAAATTTTTTGACTAAATCTACTCATATAACAATCACTCTTTTAAACGTGTCAGTCCATTTAAATAATGTACAAATAAAAATTACGACAGCAAAATATCTACGCCTACATCTCGATAATAAGTTGACATAAACAACATAGTTAAAAGAAACTGATATACCTAAGGTCCCAAGAACTGAGCTTGTTTATGTCGAAACACTACACCAAATGAAAATAAACTTTAATTTATAAGGCTATTATCAACCAATTTGGACATATGGAATTGCAATGTGAGGCTTTGCTTAAATCTAATACCTAATAATCCAAAGATGTCAGTAAAAACAATACATTGTAAATGCACCATGGTGCAATTCATAAATCTTCACGCAATACAAGAGACATAAAAACATCAGCACCACGACACCATGCAAAATATTATTAGAAGTAGGTTCAAATACTACTCAAGTAAACTTTTGTTATATGTATTTAATAAAATTAATAATATTATTAGAAGAGTTGCAAACAGAATCAATAAACGACTAACAAGACAGTGGCCTTAGTTTAATTATT